>JAWDJD010000007.1:6005000-6557500 GCA_035047305.1 Bradypodion pumilum
ATAGGGGTTTGTCACCTAAATGTGGATACTAGATTTTCTCATGCTATAGGTTCATCCTGTCCCTATCAATGACAAAGACATACTGTACCTGGTAGAGATGGGGCAACTGAACAGCCATGTGAGAGTCAACAACCATATCCACTAAAACTTTGCAGCGGGTACCAATCTAAGACCTGTAACCTTTTTTCAAAAGAAAGGGGCATTTTATTCCCGGTGTGCCATTGTGTTGTAGAGTCCACACAGAACCAGACCTCCATGTATGGATTCTGTGACCTCGTCACCTACACCATATCTTGTCTACCAACCCAAAAATGATTGGAAGGTCTTTGGCCTGGGTACAAATCGCTTCTCAGCCTTTTGGCTAAAACAGTGTTATGATGAACACCCACATCTCAACATTTTCCACTACACCGTTGGTTAAACTACTGCTAAATCTGTCAGCTTTGAATCCAAAGCCAAAAAATTTCCACTTCAAGGGCCAAGCTAGATTTTCCAACATGGAATGAGTGATGGTAAAGAAAAAGGGGGTGGGGAGCCTCATCTCGTGCCCCGAATCTGCTTCCCTCTCCAGCTCCACTCTTTTAATTAAGCATCTGTCTGTGTTAATTGATCATTTCTTCTATTAAATTTCCAGCTTTCAAGGAACAGTTTTAATTGCATTTAGGAAGACATGTCCCTTAATTTCTGGGCATTCTCATCATTTTGGCCTGGCCTTCAGAACTCCATCTCTTGAGTTTGCTACTCTGTCAGGAAAATCCTGTTCAATCAGACCAAGGGCCGCTGATCTAGTCCTGCATTCTGCAGAACAGCCAATTGTGTATGGGAAGACCATCATATGAGCACAACATCCTCCACATCTCACATTCTGCAGCAACTGAGCATGCAGCCAAACAAGGTTATTGTCCCATTGATTCATGTTCCCCTGTCCTGCATGGCCACACAGACTGTATGACAGACCCATGTTTCTTCCCTGTAGGAATTCTCTTACTCAGGAATGGGAAAGAAGCTTCTTCTTGCTGTATCCAAATCCGAATAGTGGCGATCCTCATGGCAATCAGCCATCAAGACTGTCCTGAGAATATAATGCAGTGGCCTTTCATCTGCCTTCGGTATCATAGCATGACATCCATTGTACCACTGATCCAGCTCCACAAGTCACTTTCTGTTCCTGAGTCCTTTTGGCATGCAAAGTCCTCCTCAGCCCCAGGCCAGGATGGATGAAGTTGCTGCCTTCCATCATAAGAACATAAGAACATAAGAACAGCCTTGCTGGAACAGGCCACAGCCCATCCAGTCCAGCATTCTGTCTCACACAGTGGCTCACCATTTCCTTCAGGGTATTCCCAAGGAGATGCCCTCACCTGCTTAGGATCCCCTGGAAATGGAATTGAGAGATATCCTGCCTATCTCTCCAACCCGGAGGTTGTCCTTAGGTAGCCATAATTATAGCCATTGATAGCCTTGTCCTCCATGAACTTGTCTAATCCTTTCTTAAAGCTGTCAAGACTGACAGCTGTCACCACTTCTTCTGGCAGGGAGTTCCATAGACCAGTAATCCTCTGGGTGAAAAAGTACTTTCTCTTATTTGTTTGAGAACTAGTACCCAAAAGTTTCATGGAGTGTCCCCTAGTTCTAGTGTTGTGCGATAGGGAAAACAGTTTTTCCTTATCCACTTTGTCCACACCGTGCATGATTTTATAAACTTCAATCAGGTCACCTCTTAGACGCCGTCGTTCAAGAGTGAAAAGGCCCAACCGTTGCAGCCTCAGATGGTAAGGAAGGTGTTCCAGTCCCCTAATCATTCTGGTTGCCCTCCTCTGTACTTTCTCCAACTCCATAATATCCTTCTGGAGGTATGGCGACCAGAACTGTACACAGTATTCCAGATGGGGCCTCACCATAGATTTATAAAGAGGCAAAATGACACTTGCTGACTTATTTTCTATACCCTTCCTAATGATCCCTAACATTGAGTTTGCTTTTTTCACTGCTGAGGCACACTGGGTTGACACCTTCATTGAGCTGTCCACCAGGACACCAAGGTCCCTTTCCTGGTTTGTCGCAGAGAGTTCAGACCCCATCAGTTTATAAATGTAATTGGGGTTTTTTGCCCCAACATGCATCACTCTGCACTTACTGATGTTGAAGCTCATTTGCCACTGTTTTGCCCACTCCCCCAGTGTCAAGAGATCCCTCTGGAGCTCTTCACAATCTCTCACAGTTTTCACTACCCTGTATAATTTAGTGTCGTCAGCAAATTTGGCTACCTTGCTTTTTACTCCTACCTCTAGATCATTTATGAAGAGGTTGAAAAGCAGGGGTCCCGGTACTGAACCTTGGGGGACCCCACTCTTTACTTCCCTCCACTTGGAGAAGTGTCCATTTAGTGCTACCCTCTGTTTCCTGTCCCTTAGCCAGTTGCTGATCCAGGACAAGACCTGTCCCTTTATTCCATGACTGGTAAGTTTATTCAAGAGCCTTTGGTGTGGGACCTTGTCAAAAGCCTTCTGAAAGTCCAGATAAACAATGTCAACTGGATCCCCCTTATCCACATGCTTGTTGACACTCTCAAAAAATTCCAACAGATTAGTGAGGCATGATTTGCCCTTGCAAAAGCCATGTTGGCTCTCCTTTAGCAGCGCCTTCTCTTCTATGTGCCTATTAATTCTATCTTTTAGGATGGTTTCCATCACTTTACCTGGGACACATGTCAAACTGACAGGCCGGTAATTTCCTGGATCACCCCTGGATCCTTTTTTGAAAATTGGTGTTACATTCGCTACCTTCCAGTCATCAGGCACAAAGCCTGATTTGAGGGAAAGATTATATATTTTGGCTAGGATATCAGCAATTTCATCTTTAAGTTCCCTGAGAACTCGTGGATGGATGCCATCTGGTCCTGGGGATTTGTTAGTGTTTAGCTTAACAAGACATGCAAGGACCTCCTCCCTGGTTATTTCTATCTTGCTTAATTCTTCGGTTTCCCTCCCTACGAAGATAGGCTCTGTTTTGGGCATGTGGTCTCTGTCTTCTTCAGTGAATACTGAAGCAAAGAATTCATTGAGTCTCTCTGCAATCTCTGTTTCCTCTTTAATAACCCCTTGCCTTCCATTGTCATCTAATGGTCCAATGGCCTTCCTAGTTGGGTTCTTACTTCTAATGTACTTAAAGAAGTCTTTGTTATTTCTCTGAGTATTTTTAGCTATACGCTCCTCAAAGTCTTGCTTTGCTTTCCTAATTGTTGCCTTGCATTTGTTCTGCCAGAATTTATGTTTCTGCCTGCTGTCCTCATTTGGACAAGCCTTCCATCT
The DNA here is from genome assembly GCA_035047305.1 of Bradypodion pumilum. Classification (NCBI taxonomy): domain Eukaryota; kingdom Metazoa; phylum Chordata; class Lepidosauria; order Squamata; family Chamaeleonidae; genus Bradypodion; species Bradypodion pumilum. The sequence continues at coordinate 6,008,312 of JAWDJD010000007.1, forward strand.
TCTAAATGAGCTTTTCTTGCTCTTGATCACTTCCCGAACAGCTCCTGTAAGCCACATCGGAGTCCTCTTGGACCTGGCAGTGCCCTTTTTCCTTTTGGGTATGCATTCCAATTGACCCTCTGTTATTGTTTTTGTAAACAGCCTCCATGCCTCTTGGAGTGTTTGGACTCTCTCAATTTTCCCTTTCAGTTTCTTTTTTACTAGTTTCCTCATCTTTGGGAAATTTCCTTTTTGAAAATTTAAGGTCTCTGTGTTAGATTTTATCAGTGACTTGCGGTCTATGATCAAGTTAAACATAATTGATTTGTGGTCACTGTTCCCTATTGGATCAGTCACATTAACATCTTGCACCAGATCCTGAGTATTACTCAGGATCAAGTCAAGGATTCTTGTACCTCTAGTTGGGTCTTCAACCATCTGTCCCAGGGAACAATCATTTAGCATATCTAGGAACTTTATCTCTTTATCGTGTGCTGAACAACAGTTCACCCAGTCTATGTGAGGGTAATTGAAGTCCCCCATTATAACCAGGCTTCCCTTCCTGGATGCCTCCTTTACAACATTCTCCAACTGCCAGGCTCCCTCAAGAGTTTGGGTCGGAGGCCGATAGTATATGCCTACTGTTAGACCATCCTTGTGGCCTGGTACTCTTACCCACAGAGCTTCTAATGGTGACTCCAAATCACCTAGATATTCCAATTCATACGATTTTATCACTTCTTTGACATACAAGGCTACACCACCTCCTGTTTGCCCCTTCCTATCCTTCCTGTACAGTTTGTAGCCTGGGATAACTGTATCCCATTGGTTATCATCCGTCCACCAGGTTTCAGTGATACCAATAATATCAATATTTTTATCTTTTGCTAAGTATTCCAGCTCCCCTATTTTGTTCCGGAGGCTTCTGGCATTTGTATACAAGCATTTATATATGCTTTTCTGACACAGTCTTTTGTGTCCAGTTGCATTGTTAGACTGCCTCTTGCATCCTTCTGCTAGAGTGCTGGTGACTAGCTCCTTGCTCTGCTCAGTAATTTTTGCATCCTCCTCACTACTCAAGTACACACTTTCCCGAACCGGATGCTGCCCAGCTCCTGTCGGCTTTCCCCCAGTTATCAGTTTAAAAGCTGCTCTGCAGCCTTTTTGATGTTGAGTGCCAGCAATCTGGTCCCATCATGGTTTAAATGCAACCCATCCCTCCTGAACAGATTTGGCTTGTCCCAAAATGTTCTCCAGTTCCTGACAAATCTGAAGCCCTCCTCTCGACACCACTGCCTCATCCACGCATTGAGGCTTCTGAGCTCTGCCTGCCTGGTAGGTCCTGCGCGAGGGACAGGCAGCACTTCTGAAAATGCTACCTTGGAAGTCCGGGACTTCAATCTTCTTCCTAACAACCTAAATTTGGCTTCCAGGACAGACCGCTTGGCCTTCCCAATATCATTAGTACCAACGTGTACCATGACAACTGGCTCGTTCCCAGTTCTCTCTAACAATCTATCTAGATTTCTTGTGATGTCTGCAACTTTTGCACCTGGCAGGCAAGTCACCATACGGTTATCATGTGCATCACAAATCCATTTCTCTGTATTTCTAATTATTGAATCGCCTAGTACAAGGAGCCTCTCTCCTGCAATCTGTTCATCTACATGCACCTCATCAACCATATTAAGGGAGAGAACCTCAGTTTGTTCCTGTTGTTCATCTTCCTGGATCTCATCAAGTGTGATGAAGGAGAGATCATCAGGTGGAACCAGTTGTTCCTCTGTGTGTTCCTCATCAGGTGTGATAAGGGAAAGAGCCTCAAATTTATTCTGTAATTTCAGACTCTCAGAGTGATCCCCTACTCTTCTCCTCCTTTGAGTCACATTCCTCCAACCATCTCCCTCCTGAGTTAGTGAAGGGCCTTCTCCCTCAGAACTGTGCCCTGTCACTTCTTTGTCCAGCATAGTCTGCTCCGCTCTGTCCAAGAACAGCTCAAGCTCCTTAATTTGTTGGTGGTTAGATATGGATTCAAGTGGGATTTAATCCACTTGGCGACCATCACCCTTCCTTGCGGACTTCAGCACCCAAGGCCGTTCATCCTCAGGGTGGTCAGGTTAGTTAACCGCCACCTGACACTTGGCATTGAGTCACCGGCAGTATGGTTTACTCTATTACCATAGCAGGATAACCTGGCCAGACAGAAGAAAGAAACTTCAGAAATGGAATTCCAACCCTAATATTGTGTATGCCTAAGGGGAAAGCATCCTTAGAGTTGGGGGGGAAATACTCTTTTGAACTACAGCTGACACAATTCCTAGTCAAAATGGCCAGTGATGATTCTGACTGGGAGATTCTAGAGTTCTCATTTTAAAAATCATAATTTTTCATCCCTTTCCTTTGAACTTTTCTACTCTTTCTCTCCCTTGCTCTTTCAGCATCTCCTTATGCAATTCTTCCATCAGCTCTAAATTTTTACCAACCCACTTCTAGTTCTGTTTAACACATTCATCCCCTTTCCCTTGTGTTTTTTATCATCCCTTCTTCTATGTTTCTGAAACTCCCCCCCCCCCCCCGCCGCCGCCTACAGGCTTTCTTCTCCTCTTTGCCTCCACTTCTGTATTCCTTCTTTTTATTCTCTCTCTCTCCCTCATCTCCCTTCATTCCCCTGTAATTTTCTCCTCATCTCTCCCACCCCCAACGATCCAGCCCCCCTACACACTCCACTTCTCGACAGCCGAAAGTCCCAATCAATCAATGAGCCAAGGATGTTATCAATAACCCAGAAGATGGATAAAGCCGCACGTCTTGATTACAATCCCTGTCTGCCGCACTTTAATTAACACTTTAGTTAATTAGTTCGGGACCATTTACGAGTAAAATGTTTTTATTAGAGAATTTGCATGATGGCACCATTTGATGAATTGATGTGTTACCCAAACTATCCGACTGTTCTTAATAGATAATAAACAGGAATCAATCAGCCAGCGCCAACTGAGCCTCCCACGACGGCCGCGCACCGTCTCCGCTCATTAAGACGGGGCGACGAAGGAAGATGCCTCCCTCCCCAGTCGGTGGCAAAACATCAGGAAGAGCCTTGAGATCTACACTCAGGGAAGACCAACCTAAACGCCAAAAAGTGCCCTTCAAGGGCATAATTCATTCACCTGAAGCTATGGGTGCCTGGCACCAAATGCAGTGGGTGGGGCACCACCAGAGCCAGAAGCAACTGGCAAAATCAGGGGCAAAGGAGGGCATTGATTCATCCACTCACCCACCCACTCACTCACTCAAGGGGAAAAAGTCTTGACTTCCATTCACATCTATCCACCAGAGCCGGCCCTACCATTAGTGAAAGTGGGGCAGTGGCCTCAGACAGCAACTTCAGGGAGATTTTGGTGGGAAAGGAGGGAGGTATTAGATATTTAATCTGATGTGGTCTTAGCTTGATTATCAGGGTTGAAGAGAGATGTTTGTGTGACATACTCTTCTGTGCACTAAAAAGGAAAAAGGTCTTTTGACACTCCACATTTTGAATTAGGTGGGTGAGACAGAGCCATTGCCTGGCTTTCCTCTTCTTGTTGTTGAAGCGCCATATCCAATCCAAAATATTGGCAATCATCATGGTGATCAGCCATGAAGATTGTCCTGAGTATATAATGCAGTCATCTTCCATTTGCCTTCCGCATCGCAGCATAACACCCATACCACCGATCTAGTTCCAAGAGTCACTTTCTGGTCCTGAGCCCTTTTGGTACACAAAGTCCTCATCAGCCCCAGGCCAGGATGGATGAAGCTGTTGCCCTCCATCAAGATGGGTTCAAGTGGGATTTAATCCACTTGGGGACCATCACCCTTCCCTGTGGATTTTGGCACCCAAGGCTATTAGTCCCCAGTATTGTCGAGTTAGTTAACAGCTGCCTGACGATCAGTGTTGAGTTGCTGACAGTAGGGTTTACTCTATTTCCATATCAGAATAACCTGGCCAGACTTCCTGGCTTTCCTTGGGCCTACCCTGATATTTGCACATTACAGGCAAGGATAAAAACTCCACTGGTTCATTGCTAGAGACATTCTTATTTCTCTTTTCTTCAAACCTTGCTTTCTTTCATACAGAAAATCACAAGGACTTTGAGATCAGGGGTTCAAACAGGAGGAGAATACAAGTAGGGTTCTGCCTTCCCCATCTCAAGCTTGTCCAGAATACCTCTTTGGGGTTGTCTGGGCTGACTCATAAGAACATAAGAACAGCCTTGCTGGAACATGCCACAGGAGCCCATCCAGTCCAGCATTCTGTCTCACACAGTGGCTCACCATTTGCTTCAGTGTATTATTCCCAAGCAGATGCCTTCACCTGCTTAGGATTCCCTGGAAATGGCATTGAGAGATATCCTGCCTATCTCTCCAACCCGGAGGTTGTCCTTAGGTATCCATCATTATAGCCATGGATACCCTTGTCCTCCATGCACTTGTCTAATCCTTTTTTGAAGCTGTCAAGACTGACAGCTGTCACCACTTCTTCTGGCAGGGAGTTCCATAGACCAGTAATCCTCTGGGTAAAAAAGTACTTTCTCTTATTTGTTTGAGAACTAGTACCCAAAAGTTTCATGGAGTGCCCCCTAGTTCTAGTGTTGTACAACAGGGAAAACAGTTTTTCCTTATCTACTTTGTCCACACTGTACATGATGTTATAAACTTCAATCAGGTCACCTCTTAGACGCCGTCGTTCAAGAGTGAAGAGGCGCAACCGTTGCAGCCTCAGATGGTAAGGAAGGTGTTCCAGTCCCCTAATCATTCTGGTTGCCCTCCTCTGCACATTTTCCAGCTCCATAATATCCTTGCACTCATCTTCATGTTTCTCTTTGTCCATATGGTGAAGTGGACAAAGGACAGCTTCAACATACACTTCCCCTACTCCTCTGCAGAGGGGCAGGAAAAGTGCAAATGTCTCCACCCCAGCTGACTGGTGTAGTGCTACATTGGTTAGGAGGGGAATTTTTTTTCATTCTTTTCCTGTCTCTATTTTGCAGGTGCCCTTTCTAAGAATAAAAGGAAACAGACTTAATAGTACATCAGACCAGCAGCCCTTCCAGCCTAGTATTTGTCAACTGTCTGCTGCCTAGATGTGTGGCAGATACTTATTATGCACACACTCCATTGAAAAGCAGACATGGAGGAATAGAAACACTGATGGCTATCTCAACAGCAGTTGTTTAGCATATAGTTAACAAGTGAACAAGACATTTCAGCATGACTCATGCCAACTCGGTTGGTGTCCCTTCTATAGTAGGTCTGCTCCAGAAACAATTCTGACAAAGGCATAGGAAAGTGGGAGAGCTTTTTCACCGGCTCTCCAGTTTTCAAGGGTGTCTCCAAAGGAATCTGTTAGCACGTGAGGAATGAAAATTGAGAATAAGCACTCAATTTGCTTTGGACTTCAGTTGTACTAGATTTTTGCTTGGAAGGGTTGGTTGACTTGGCTTGACTAGTCTTTCCTTTCAGTTGAGGAAAACCATCACCACCCATCTAAAAACATATTGCCTACCATTCAACTTGAGGACTGTGCTAATTGCCTACCATCTCCTTGAAGACCACACCACATTGTCAAACATCTCAGTATCATGTTTCAACCCAGTGACTTCTCCATCTCCATTTAAGAGTCTGTTTCAATCCCTCTACCCGCTACCCCAGAAAGAGAAAGATCAGGCAAGGGAGGAATATCACTCACAGACAAAGCAAAGCAATCACACTGCTATACCACCCCATAGCTCTTAGTGCACTCTCTGGACAGTTCACAAGTTAATTAGCATTTTGCCCCAAACATGCTGGGTACTCATTTTACCGACCTTTGAAGGATGGAAGGGTGAGTCAACCTTTTGGAAGCATGTCACAGAAGAAGCCTACTAAAGACTGCTAGGTCAGTGGAGGTCAGTGGAGACCTCTAGTCAGTTTTGAAATGCAGGCATCTCTTATGACAGCCCCATAGCTCTCATGACAGCACCACAGCTGAATTACATGTAAGCAATTGATTTGATGCCTATCAGCAAACCAGTAGAAGCCATTCTCATCATCATCAGAAGATGGCCTTCAATGCAATGTCTTTTGTTTGGGTCTTTGATGGTCCAATTTGGGAGACAAAGATATCCAAAGAGACTTTGCGTTACCCCAGGGACAGCTCACAACAATACTGTTCTAAACAGGGAAAGTTAAGAATGGTGGTGAACAATGTCATTGTTTTGAAGACAAAGAAGAAGTTGTTCTTACAAGACACTACATCATGCTTTAGACATCAAATACAGTAATTTGAAAAGAACCTCTCTTATGCATGCAGCTACAGAATCTGGTACAAATTGGAACCAGTTTGCTTGAGCAATGCTTGAAAACTCTGTTTTCTTTTGCATCTCTCTGTCCTATAAAGCCACCATTTTTACCAGGAAAAAAATAGGAAATTTATCCTGAATAGTTTTTGAGATCCAGCTTCTCTCTTATTTCTTCCAGATAGAGGTATATACTGTTGATACTCGTGAGAGGAGTGCCATCAAGTGGTCATTTGTAATTATTATACTGAGATAACAATAATAATTTCATGTCGGAGATTACTCTGGGTTGAAAGGATTTTTGCTGGAGAAACTCTGCTCAGGAGACACCCGAATGAGGTTCCTTTCTTGTCCCCAAGTGCAGCCCTTAGGTATCAAAACTTGACCTTCCAGTCTCCAAGCTCAGCATCTTAACCACTAAGCCACTAAGATACAAATAGCACATGCTTCAATTTTTTAGGTAGGCATTCAGTAAATAAGGGGTCACCCAGATGGACATTAAGTGCACTCTCTGGGGTGATCTGGGGAGGTGTCTGCTCCACTTTTAAAATGACATTAACATATGTAGGATACTGGAGCAACCCCCAACATGTGACTTTTGCACTCCCATCACAGAGTTCTACCATATATGCCATTCACAGGGACTATGGATACTAGGAACCACATATATGGGAGCCTAGCAGCTTTCAAAGCTGCTTCTAGCATAAACTTCTGGCACACTGAAGCAGCTAGGGAGCAAGTGGTTTTTTTACCCCGTATCTTCTAGAACATTGCTGATGTGATGCACCATTTCATTATTTTTCTAAAAATTCCTTTGCCTGTCTGTGTGTATTGTTTATTGAAACCACAGCTACAGGCCAGTTTCTCAACAGGCAACACACAGAGACAAAAAAAAGAGAAGAAATAATGTTAAATAATGCATTGCGTCAGTGATGATTCAGAAGAGGGGGGAAAAATCACTTTCCCTGACCTTTCATAGACAATCAGGGGAAATGTTTAATAAAGCTGAATGCATCGGTGTAGACTTCAAGGCCTTTCCTGATGCTTTAATAATAATAATAATAATAATAATAATAATAATAATAATAATAATAATAATAATAATAATAATAATAATAATAATAATAATAATAATAATAATAATAATAATAATAATAATAATAATAATAATAATAATAATAATAATAATAATAATAATAATAATAATAATAATAATAATGGTTTATTTATACCCCACCCTACTGATGCAAGCATCACTCGGGGCGGCTACAACATAGTAAAAAACTTAAAAATGATAATAAAAAATAAAGCAATATACAAGGCCACCAACTTGGGAGGGAGGCATCTTCCTTCATCACCTCATCTTAATGAGCGGAGATGATGCATGGCCATCATAGGAGGCTCAGTTGGACAAGAGGAGCATGTTGAATTGCACATTTCTCCTCCCCTGAACAGGAACCAATGATTTTAGGTGAACCAGGTCCATCTGAAGATGGAGTCTAAATAAAATGTCCATGTTCCATACAAATTGCACAAAGATACAATCATTTAATCAAAGATTCCTGTATTGTTTGATACAGTCTGGTTAGAGAGCCTCCATGGTGCAGTGGTTAAGCTGCCATACTATAGCCAAAACTCTGCTCATGTTCTGAGTTCTATCCTGATGGGTTCAAGGTTGGCTCAGTTTTCTCTCCCTCTGAGGTTGGTATAATGAGTACACAGCTAGTTGGGGTCTAAATGCTTATTACCTAGTGAATAGCCCAGACCATGTTTTACCGTAAGTTATACACAGGGTAGTATATAGGTCTAACTACTGTTGCTATTATTCCCAGTCTTTTACAATAGATTTAGACCAGCCACCAAGCTATTGTTAAAAATGTGAGAACTCAGCTACACACAAACTAGAAGCAATGTAGCAACCACACATTCCTAGAATTGATACAGAGTACTGGAATTTATTACCTTCCGGATGCCCAAAGGCAGTTGCATAGAATCACCACCTATATTTTACTTTCACGAGCTTCCTGTCTTGTTACCAGCTGCAAAACAAGACAGAATACTATCAGACTTTGATTAAAAGTTCCAAAGTCTGGCAAGGAATGAAAGTTATCAACCTTCATTTTAATCCTTGACTCGTCACACATTAAAAAAAAAGGAAGAAAGGAGAGGGGCTAATATTGCCCCAGGTGAGATACAAATCTCTTTACTCAACGATTCCTTCTCCCTAGCCAGACCATATGTTTGATCCGAAGGAGTGACAGATGACTAAAATCCCATTTACTCTCTAAATAGAATGATAGAATGACCACATGGCCTTTCATACTGGTTAGGTATTGCTGCAAGCTGGGTTATATCCCAGGAGGTCCATTGGCAACCCTGGACATTAGCTATGCAAGTTGGGGCTAATGGGAGTTGTAAAGGTCGCCCTTGCTCAAAAGCCAGTCGTATCCGACTCTAGAGTGCAGTCCTCATCTTTGTTTACAGCTAAAGAGCCAGTGCTGTTTCTGTGGTCATGTGGCAGGCATGACTAGATGCCAGAGTGCTTGGAACACAGTTGCCTTCCCACCAAAGTGGTACCTATTTATCTACTTGCAATTTCTCGCTTTTGAACTGCTAGGTTGGCATGAGCTGGGACAGAGACGGGAGCTCATTCTGTTACGCAGCACTCGGGTCTCAAACTGCTGATCTTCCCGCTGACAATTTCAGCATCTTAACCACTAGACCACTGTAGTCCTATAGGAGTTGTAGCTCTCCCCCCCGCAACCCCCCCCCCCAAAAAAAGTTGGCCATATATAACAGTAAGGTTATCAACTTTAACAACAGCTGCTTCTTCTTCTGCCATATCCAAATCCAAATATAGGTGATCCTCATGGTGATCAGCCATGAAGACTCTCCTGAGAGTAAAATGCAGTGGCGTTTCATCTGACTCCCACATTGCAGCATGACCCCCGTACTACTGGCCCAGTTCTGTGAGTCATCCTCTGGTCCTGAGCCCTTTTCGAATGCAAAATCCTCTTCAGCCCCAGGCCAGGATGGATGAAACTGCTGCCCTCCATCAAGATGGATTCAAGTGGGATTTAATCCATTTGGGATTAAATCCCACTTGAATCCAACAGCAGTTGGTCAACAGAAATTAGAAATTTAGGACAACCGTGTTTACGACAGCAGCGGGTGCATTTGCACATGTGTGGGAGCGTTTTATGGCTGACGTAAATGTGCCCGCTTCCACTTCTGGGTGTGGTGGAGGCAGTGATGGGCCAGATGGAATGGCTTTGTGGGCTGGATCCAGTGGTGGTATGGGTGTCATGCTGCAATGCGGAAGGCAAATGGATGATGACTGCATTATATACTCAGGACAATCTTCATGGCTGATCACCATGATGATCGCCAATATTTGGAATTGAATATGGCACTTCAAGAAGAAGAAGAGGAAAGCCAGGCAATAGCTCTGTCTCATCACCCACCCAATTCAAAATGTTTGTTTTGCTTTTTTAATAGTGCAAGCCACCCAAAGTGGGAGTCCATCCCAGATGGGTGGGGTATTAATCCAATAAATAAATAAGTAAAATAATAAATAAACCCCTGATGTAGTAGGAAGAAGCCAGAAATACTTATAAATCCTTTATCTTTGTTGAAAGAACTGCAAGGTTACTGTCCCAGACAAAATTGCTGCTTATTTTATTCCCCAGAAGAACTGTGGGAAACCTTAAACCTTCCAGCTCTTTTAGCCTACAATTCCTATGTCCCATCTAGCATGGTTAATAGCAAACTGTTATGGAAGTTGTAGGCCAAAAACCTTCTGGAAGGCCAAAAGTCCCAGCAAATTGGAATGTGATTCATAGGAGTATGGCAGCTGCTGTATAAACCAATCTGGTCCTGTTTACTCAAAAATAATCACTACTTGGGACAACTGGGCTTGTTCCCAGATAAGTGTGCATTGGATTGTTGACTTAACCCTGTATCAACCCTCCCTGCCTTCTCTTCCTAGCATAGGGAGGATATAAGGTCTAGTGAGAATGATCCAAATCCAGCTCTTAGTCAGAGCTAGGGTTGATCTGTTGACACAAAGGGAACTGGCGCACGTGCGCGCGCGCACGCGCACACACACACACACACACACACACACACACACACGAAGCACAGAAAGGGAAACTCTTAGAGTTGCCAAACAAACAGACAAATAAATAAACAAACAAATCTTTATTGATTCCTCTTTTATCCCATCAGGTGTCAAGGGAGATGTAAGGTTCTTGTTCTGGCACTTCCAGTGGTCTCCACCGGTGTTATTTGGTGTCCTTGTAATGTTTTCTATCCACCTTCCTCTGGGTCTTCCTTGTGATCTTTGTCCTTCTTCTCTTTGCACATGACGCCTTGCATGGTATGGAATTCCAAGACATTCTCTCCAAATGGGCAAACCACTTTATTTGTTGGCTCCGTATGTAGTTTAATATGGGTTCTGTTCCAATTCTTTCCCTTATAATCTCATTCCTGATTTTAATCCCTTCTAGTCACTCCAGCAGCCTTCCTCGGCATACCTGTCAAGTTTTGGATTTGGAAATAAGGGAAATTTCCTGGCAAATACCGGCTACTTGACAGCTATGCTTATCCTGCGCTGCCCTCCAATGGCGGCAATAGGACATTGCAGTCTAATTAATAAGGGATGACGGCGGGAAAGAGGGTAAAATAAGGGGTTTCCAATAAGGGATACTTGACAGCTGAGTTCCTCAGACACCTCATTTTTTGTGGTGATCAACTGCTTATGTTTTGTTGTAAGGCTCCATGTTTGGCACTGGTAACATAAGGTGGGAAAGGAAGGAAGGAAGGAAGAAATGCTCATATCTGTCCAGGATTTGAGGAGGCCAGACTTCATCTGATGGACTTGGGAGTAGAGTCAAGTCTGAAAAGTAGCTGATCTCACTTGTGCTGGGCTTCTCCAAGTTTAAGTCCCAAACTCTAACCACTATACAGTGATACCTCATACAACGTCCAAACTTGGTTCCACAAGTTTGGACTTTATATGGATTTGGACTTTGTATGAGGCATGCAAAATCCTAGCCGCGATGCCTCATACAATGTCCAAATCCTTGCTGCGATGCCTCATACAACGTTGTTTCCATAGAGATACATTGTACTGTAACAGCACAGACTTCAGGGCAAAGTCAAGGAAACAGACAGGAAACTGACAGAACTTTAAGAAATCATTGTCTAAAGGCTAAAAACATTACAAAAACATATCAAACAACCCTGATTGTCCAAGAACCTGAAGAATGCTGCAAAAATCCCAGGAATGGTTCTAAAAATTCTAATGAAAAAATCCAAAAAAATCCAAATTCGCACTCAAAACCACTCTTAAACACTCATGCAAAACCCACAAGAGCAATGCACGCATGTGTCCTGCCTTTTATATTGCCCAGGCACAATGCAACCTGGGAAAACCCTGACGCCTCATACAAAGTCGCACGACTTTGTATGAGGCAACTTTTTTCAAGGAATTAGGCGATGTTGTATGAATCCGATGTTGTATGAAGCGGACTTTGTATGAGGTATTACTGTATATGTTTTTCAGCTTTTAATGTGGATTTCTTGAGGCGGCGCCCCAACTTCACACAGCAGGCTGTTGTATGACTCCGATGTTGTATGAAGCGGACTTTGTATGAGGTATTACTGTACCTCATCAGCTTTCTTTACGTCTGACTACAGAGCAGTGGCAGAACAAATAGGGGTGGGTGGCGGGTGGGAATCCTGACCTCTTTATCTTTTGCTCACTGGCCTCAAAGAAGAACGGAAAGGCCTGACAAAACTGTGTTTGGCTGGCAAGCCTAGTAAAAGTTCCTTTTTATAGTTCACAAAATCATATTCACTTTACCCCGCTTTGTGCTGGAGGCCATCCGCTGTTCCTGATTCTGCACCACCACCACTTCTCCCATTTCAAATGCTTTATTATTATATATGTTTCCCAGAGATTCAGAGACGAATGTGTGTTAGAAGTCGGTTGTAAAACCAGCGGGGCCCAGGGCGTTTCTTTTCAACATGCTGTTTTCTTTACTGAGCTGCTTATTTCATCTTCTAAAACTGACTCGCTTCCCGCCTCCTTCTACCCCATCTCAGTTAGATAAATCCCTTGGAGTTATTTGCTAATGTCCGCTTGGGTCCTGTATTCTCTCCTTCCCCCTTGGTGCTGGAGTTTTAAAAGAGCATTTCTGCAGGTTTGCATAAAATGGTTTCTAGTTACATATTAGCTTTACATTTTTGTCCTCGTTTGATCTCTAAGGCCCTCCGCGGTAAAACAAAATAAAAGAAGAAGACGATGTTGAACACACGTGCAGAGTGTCCTACATAGCAACGGCTGGGAATTAAAGCGGCAAAAGTGAGCAACGGAATCGTGGCTTTTAAAAGAGGTAAAGGTAACTATGGTGGCTCAGGCGGTTAAGATGCTGAACTCGACAACTGGGAGGTCGGAGTTCAATTCCCGAGTACTGCATGCCAAATTGAGCTTCCGTCTCTGTCCCAGCTCCTGCCAACAGTTCAAAAGCAAGAAATTGCAAGTAGATAAATAGGGACCGGTTTGGTGGGAAGGTAAACAGTGTTCCATGCACTCCGGTGTTGAGACATGCCTGCCACGTATTCACGGAAACGTCTGCAGACGCAGACAGCACTGGCTCTTTGGCTTTAAACAGAGATGAGCACTGAACCCTAGAGTTAGATACCACTGACTTTCGAGAAAGGGTAAATGTCTCTCTTACTGTTAAGCCAGTCGCATCCAACTCTGGGGTTCAGTTCTCATCTCTGCTTATAGCCAAAGAGCCAGTGCTGTCTGTGCAGATGTTTCCGTAGTCATGCATTACTAGACACCGGGACTGCGGTGGCCCAGTGGTTAAGAAGCTCGTCTTGTAATCTGGAAGGCCGGCAAGTCAGCAGTTTGAGACCCGGGTACTGCGTGACAGAATGAGCGCCCGTCTCTGTCCCAGGTCCTGCCCACCGAGCAGATTGAAAGCAATAAATTGCAAGTTAGATAAATAGGGACCACTTGGGCGGGAAAAGATCTTGGGTACATGAAAAGAGCCTCATTCGGGCGTCCCCTGAGCGGAGTTTCTCCAGCAAAAATCCTATCAACCCAGAATAATTTCTGACATGAAATAATAATAATTATTATTACTAGGCATCAGAGTGCACGGAACACTGCTAACCTTCCCACCGAAGTGATACCTATTTATCTACTTGCAATTTCTTCCCTTCAAACTGCTAGGTTGGCAGGACCTGGGACAGAGACAGGTGCTCACTCCACATTGCAGCACTCGGGTCTCGAACTGCTGACCTTCCAGTCGACAAGTTCAGTGTCTTAACCAATAAGCCATTGTAGTCCCTATTTAAAAAGAAGGAGGATGCAATTTTTTTCGGGGTGGGAGGGATCATTCTGCCAAGATGAAAACTCACCAGGTCTTGCTCATGCATCTCTAGCATATCTTTGCAATAATAAGGTCGACTAACATTGCATAATGCATTTTTTTTTTTGCATATGTTCAACAACATTCTTTGTTGTAGTGGGCCTTAACAGTCAAGTTTTTCAAGAAATCTGAATAGCTGGTATCAAAAATGTGGAGTTTTGTTTTTGTTTTCCAACACAGCTGCATACACACAACCCCAGTTGATTCCATTTTCAGGTGTGTTTGGGCCTCAACATATTTTGGCAAAATAAATACAAGTTTGTAGCACAGATTTGCCCAGCCTGTCATGATCTGTTGTTATTATGAGCCAGGTAGGGTAACAATTTTTCTCTACTGAAGAATGGAAGCCAATATATCCCACATGGTGTTCAGCCTGAGCAGTCGACAGTTTGCAGGCACTTGTGCAAGAGTTCTTCGATGTTAACCTCTTCCCATTGACTGCTGTAAGAAGCTTGAACAAACAAGTGTCGCCATCCGTCCTGTTTTGGCAAACCAAAAAACCAGAGAGACTGATAGCTGGTTCCACAAAGCAGAAAAAGAGGAAAGCTATAACTACCCAAAAGAATTGCATATGCCAGGGGTTCCCAAACTAAGGCCCATGGGCCTGATCTGGCCTCTAGCACCATTTTATGTAGCCCCCACCCCTCCAAGAGCGTCCGAGAAACAAAATAGCCACCTCTTTGAAGCTGTTGAGACAAAATGGCCACCCCCATCTTGCAGGCAGGGCAAAATAGCCGGCCCTCCCTGACTGAGAGAACATGACCTGGCCATACCCGTCATACACGGCTCTGGAAAATACGGGAACTGCTCCGGCCTGGGCGCGCAAGCACAACAACAACTCCTTTGTGCATGCGCAGAACCCCTTTGCGCATGTGCAGAACTGCCTCTGATGGGCACACATGCGCAGTAACCCCTTTCCCCGCTGTTCAAAATATGGGACGGCGGCGAGAAAGGGGAGGAACTAGCGCTGATATATGGGAAATCTTGGGGGGCCCCCAGCTTGAAAAGGTTGGGAATCCCTGGCATATGCTAATCTCTGTGTATGCATGCGTAGCTGGGAAGAATGACAAGTCACCTCCCATATCTGCAGTTCCAAGACCTACTGTGGGTACCCTAAACTGCAGATAACGTTGAACCCTGTATTTTACATTGCAAACAGTGGCCTCTAGTGGCCAACTCTGGTAATGTGTCATAGAGATACAAATAATGTACAGTATTTCAAGAATTTTAACTGAACATTTTTAGACTTGTAGATAACAGAAACCATACATGGATACTGAACCCACAGATATGGAGGACTAGTTGACCTGTACTTTGTACTTATCATTACTTTAATAATAAATTAAAATGTTATAGCAGGGAAGTGGTGACCAATGTGGAACAAAACCAATGTCTTGCAAGGGTCAGAGTGATGGTCCTGAGAAATCTAGGTTCAAGTGCCTGTTCAGCTATGAAAATTCCCTGGGTGAACTTAAATCAGCCACTCTCCTTTAAGCTGATGTGCCTAACAAGGTTCTTGTGGGCTTAAAGGGGAAAGTAGGGCCATAGATATCAGTCTGAGCTCACCGAATGAATATTGGAGAACAAAGTTAGCAAGTGAAAGAATTCAGTTTGCTCCCCCGGCAGAAATAATGAGCAATTTCAGGGCCCATAATTTCCCTGTCCGAGGTGCTTTGTCTTTAACTAGACTTGGACTGGACGGTTCTTTCACAGAGGACTTCTTCGATCATAGGACTGGCCCCTGTAAAATAGGACACATGGCCACTCCGCCAAGGGATTCTGGGACTTGCAATTTAAGAAACGGAAGTGGCCACTACCTTGCTGTATGTTGTTGTTATGTGCCTTCATGTCACAACTGGCTTAAAGCTGCCATAACAGGGCTTTCAATGTGAGTGAGATGTTTAAAGAGAGGTTTCAACAGGTCTACACTCCCGGTGATTTTCCAGGACTGAGCAAGGATTTGAACCCAGGAATCCTGGCCCATCGTTCTATCCAATATACCACAATGTGTCTCCAACTTAACTACTCTATCCCCCTCTGCCTCCACTTCTTTCCTTCAAGGAGGTGAGGGGGTGCCCAGGGGTGTTCCCCACCCAGGTTGCTAAATACAGTAGCCTCCACCTTTGTCAGGAGCCCTGATGATGCAGTGCAGTAATGCAGCCAAAACATTGTGAGTTTGATCTTGATGAGCATCAAGGTTGACTCAGCATTCCATCCTTCCAAGGTTGGTAAAACGAGTACCTAGCATGTTAGGGGCAAATGCTAATTAATGTGTGAGCCGCCCAGAGACTGCAGTGGCTTAGTGGTTAAGATGCTGAACTTGATGTCAGGAAGGGTGGCAGGTTAGCAGTTTGAGACCCGGGTACCGTATGATGGATTGAGCGCCTGTCTCTGTCCCAGCTCCTGCCATTCTAGAAGTTCGAAAGCAAGAAATTGCAAGTAGATAAATAGGGACCACTTTGATGGGAAAAGATCTTGCGGACATGAAAGGGGCCTCATTCGGGTGTCCCCTGATCGGAGTTCCTCTAGCAAAAATCCTTCCAATAATTTCTAACATGAAATTATTATTATTATTATTATTATTATTATTATTATTATTATTATTATTATTATTATTATTATTATTATTATTATTATTATTATTATTATTATTATTATTATTATTATTTCTCTGTTTCCATTTTTTGCTGGCTTTTCCTCCCTCCCTTCCTTCCTGAAGGCCACCCCCACTCCACTCCTTTCACAACAGCCTGGCATGTAGCAAAAATGCAGGTGATAAGTTGGCAACCCACCTCCTTGCACCCAAAAGGAGAGGCTGTGGTGGAATCACTGTGGAAACTTATGGAAGGCACATTTTAGAGTGACATGTTCAAGAAAAATGACCCATTCATAGAACACAGGTTTGGGGGCGAAGGGGTGGGGGAGAAGGGATGATAGAGAGAGGAACAAGGGCTAGGGGCATTTGGCACATTATGGGATCTGTTTAAAGGCCCATCTGTTTCTTTGATCTTGGCAGGGTTTGAGGGATGGATGGAGAATTGAAAGGGCAAGCAAAGGGCTAGCAATAAGGCATTGAGCAGCTACAGGCGGAGTGGAGTCGGGCTCTTAAAGGAAAAGAGGGAAGAAAGTACCAAGGTAAAGAAGGGAGCAATGGCGAAAGGGTCAGGGCAAACTGAGGAAAGAAAGTAAAAGCCCAAAAGCCCTATGCCACGGTTACTACCAATAACCGGACAGTGGTGCAGAGTGGTTAGGGTCTGACCTCAGATTGGGTGGCCATAAAACCACAGTTCCACCAAGCATGCAGCTGGCCTAGGTCCAATTTTGGCCTCTCAGCTGGACCAGTCTCATAGAGCAGAGGTGCCCAAACTATGGCCCATGGGCCAGACCCGGCCCCCGACACGGATTCATCCAGCCCATGCTGCCCTCATCGCTTGTGGAAGAGGAAGTAAAATGCACCCATACGGGCACATTTTACTTCTGCTTCTAGGAGTGACAAGGGTGGTGTGGGCCGTACGAATTGGCATTGGGGGCCAGATCTAGTTTGGGCAACCCTGGTTTAAGCAGAGAAAATGGCAGCTTAAAATCTATCTCATCCTGTTGCAAAACAGGTTGCAATTCATGTTTTACTTCTGCTGAACCATGTGACCAGCCCGTGGCCCCCAAAAATTGGGCACCCCTGTCTTAGCCTCTCTGTACATTGTAGGCTCATGTCTCTTCATCAGCCATCACTTTTAGGATGTAAGCTTTAAAAAGCCATAGAATACACGAATTCAAGTCCTTCAATTTCTTGAGTGTTTGTTTTTGTTAGTTACCCTGGAGGGAGAAGGTGTGGATGTTCATAAAGATCCGGAAGAATGTGTCGGAGAACATCTTTGCTGGATCTCACCAACTGAATGGTGATGTGAGAACTTTGGGTAAAAAGAAGTGGCAGAATTCTTAATTGTACATGCTCAGGTTGGGGAAGACCCAATTTTAACAGCACCTCATTAAAAAAATAAAATCTGTAGGAGCCATTGAATTGGTATAGGGGTAGTAGTTAGGTAGTAGTTCATATTTTTATGATGGATATAATTGTATAGGGCAGAAGGTTGCCAGCTCAAAGGGATGCTACTCTGTGACCACTAATTAGCCCACAATTCCCTTTACAATTAGCTCAGAGTAGAGATGATGTAGGGGGCTGCAATGGCTTAGTGGTTAAGACTCTGAGCTTGATGACTGGGAAGTTGGCTGGCCAGCAATTCAAGACCTGAGTACCGTGCGATGGGAGCGAGCTCCTGTTGTCTGTTCCAGCTCTTTTGAATCTAGCAGTTCAAAAGCAAAAAAAAAAGTTGCAAGTAGATAAATAGGTACCTCTTTGGCAGGAAAGGTATCAGCATTCTGTGCGCTCCGGTGTCAAGTCCTGCCTGTCACATGGCCGTGGAAACATCTGCAGATGTAGACAGCACTAGATCTTGAGCTGTAAACACAGATCAGCAACACACACACACACACACACCGAGCCACAGAACACTGGTACCTTTCCTGCCAAAACGGTACCTATTTCTCTACTTTCAATTTCTTGCTTTCGAACTGCTTAGGTTAGCAACAGCTGGGACAGAGACCGGAGTTCACTTCATCCAGGGGTGTGCAGGGTACCATGGGAAGGAACTGGACAGGGAGTGGTGGGGGTGCCTATTTGGGGGATTAGGGGGGAATCCCATACACTGCTACTGGCGCCCCAGAGGTGAGGGTGGGGCGGGACAAAGCCCGGTTGCCCGATATACCAACACACTCCTGATTCCATCCTGCAGTATTCGGGTCTCAAACTGCTGACCTACTGACCTTCCAGTCAGCAAGTTCAGTGTCTTAATGACTAAGCCACCGCCAGGGATGTGCAGGGCACCATGGGAGGGGCGATGGGTGGCAACCAAGGGACGGGGAAGAAGGCTGCCCCCCCGGGGAACCACTTGATCACCGTCCCTCGGTTGCTCCGCCCAGCACGCGGCACTTTAGAATAAACCATTGTCTAAAGTGCCAGCATGCCAGGCATATAAAATAATAATAAAATTATTATTTGCACCCCAGGGCGCCAGAGGCGAGGGCGCACTGGGATGAATCTCCCTGTCCCGGTGGCCCAGCCCATGCCTCTCCACCGCATAGCTGGAAACATACATCCATATTGTACATAATTTTGCAAAACCAAAAATACAGAGGCCGGGAGAGCGGATGTTCCCTGCTCTGAAGAAGGGGTGGTGGAAACTTTAACTCCCCAGCTGTCTCTTTTATTTACTTATTTATTTAATTCCCCACATCACCCCCTTCCTTCTTCTCCTCTGTGGAGCGCCACAGAAGGCTCCCCCGAGCGTTATGACTTCATCCCGGCGCGGGTTTTGCCGGCAAGGAGAAATAAATCTTCATAAAGGCTGGGTTGTGATTAATCCGTAGGCCGAGGCTCGAGAGCGGGACCTTTCCCATTAGCGGATAATGGGAAGATGGAAAGCTCCTGTCGCCGGCACTAGCTGCCCGTCATTTGTTCCACTTTGCAGTCCATTTGGCGGGGAGACTACAAGGCACTCCATCAAAAATATTTTCAGAGTTAATTTCCGTCCCTTAATCTGCTTGATTCTTATTTTGTATCGAATGGCAGAATCGATTTTCGTGGCGACTAAATTAAATAAGGCCTCTTTTCATGCATGGGGGAGCCCGGGAGCTAAGGGCAAAAGGGGGGGGAGAGAGAAAGAAAGGGAATGAGGAAAAATTAGAAAAGAGAAAGAAAAGCTGGAACTGGGGGGGGGGAGGATAAAGAGGGTTTTGATGGGGGTGGGTGGGAGCGAATGCTTAATTTCAGAGCCGTAAAAACCACCGTTCCCCCCCCCCCCAATATTGGGCTTGGTGGACAAGCAAATGCATCCACACAACCATCCCAACGCTTGGCTTTTAAATTGTCCTAGAAGAAAGAGAAGATTCTGTCCCTGATATTGATGTTTTGAATTTAATCGCTGCTGTGCTTGTTGTTTAAGGAGATGGCATCCATTATGTCAGGGATTCTCAACCTGCGGCCCACAGGCCGGATGCGGCCTGTGGCACCATTTCATGTGCCCCCCCGCCCCGCCTCCACCACACCATGTGGTTGGAGAAGGGGGAAATGGCTATCTGGTCCCCGAAACTGTCTGAGGGAGCGTGACCCGGCCCCCGGCTTAAAAAGGTTGAGAACTCCTGCATTATGTTATACCTGCAAGGTCTTTATGCTGTCTCCTTTGGGTAATAATAATAATTTCATGTCAGAAATTATTCTGGGTTGATAGGGTTTTTGCGGAAGAAACTCCACTCAGGGAACACCCAAATGAGGCTCCTTTCATGTGCCCAAGAGCTCAATCCGTCATGCAGTACCCAGGTCTCGAACTGCTGACTTGCCAGCCTTGCAGCTAACAAGCTTCTTAACCACTGAGCCTTTTCGTGACCCCCCTTCTTTAAACTAGTGGTTCCCAACGTGGGGCCCAGGCCCCACCAGTGGACTTCAATTCCCAGAAGTACATTGGCTGATCAGTACATTGGCTGATCAGTGCTTTGGGGAATTGATTTAGGCTTCTGGGAAACCAAAGGTTGGGAAACACTGCTTTTAAACACTTTTGGCAAAGCCACCAGGCTGCCAACTTCTTCTGCCCAACCTGCACCTGTGCATTTAACAGCACATTAAACAGAGGAAGGTGGCACGGCATAAGAAGGCAGTCCTATAGATGTCTACTCAAAAATAAGTCTCCCTGAGTTTGGTGTAACACTTCAACTTGCGAAGCTTTTCCTATTCCTCCTGCTCCTCCGGAAATAGATATAGGTAAAGGCCACCCTTGCTTGAAAGCCAGTAGTATCTGACTCTAGGGTTCAGTGCTCATCTTTTTTACAGCCAAGGAGCCAGTGCTGCCTGCATCTGCAGACATTTCCGTGGACATGTGGCAGGCACGGAACGCTGTTTACCATCCCACAGAAGTGGTCCCTATTTATCAACTTGCAATTTCTTGCTTTTGAACTGCTAGTTTGGCAGGAGTTGGGGAACAGAGACGGGAGCTCACTCTGTCATGCAGCACTCAGGTATCAAACTCAGACCTTCCAGTCTTCAAGTTCAGCGTCTTAACCACTTGAGCCACCGCAGTCCCTAGATATACAGTACCTGCTAAATATTTGCCTTACAGACCTCTGTTGAAGGAAGAGGATCAAGGACCAGCAATCAATTGATAATGCTGCCACGGGATGTGATAGGACAGAAGCCCTGATCAGCAGGAGGGCTGACTTAGGATTCAGGGAATTGAAGTCCAAGAACACCTGGAGTGCCAAGGTTAGCCATTACTGTGATAGGAGAACAACAGCCGTATTTTGTGTTATGCAATCCTTTTGACTTGTGCTTCTGATTTGGGAACTTCCATGGTGAGGCAGTTTGAGCCATTTCTCATCTCTATTGACTGCCTGGCATACGGATTCCTCCAGTCCTCGTAAATGATGTGAAAATGACACACACAGAGAGAGAGGTGGCTCTCTTGGGATGTCTACAAACGAAAACAGAGGCCTAGGTCAGTTTTCTTAAAAAAATTATTTGAAGGGAACGATGGCAGATGTGCTTGATAAATATTGGACAGGCATATACAAACACACGACTAGGGTGTTGGTGTAAGCATCGGGTTCAAGCGGCAGGCGCGGTCCCTCTCCATCAGAGCTTTCGCTGTTCATTCCATCCGCCATTATTCTTCCCTTGTCAAACAGACTCCGAGACACACCACCCGGCTTCTCTCCGTGGCCCCATGGGAAGTATGCGCATGGAGGGGGGCCATTTGCTCTCTTTCATTTTGGATCACATAACCCTTTAGTCCAGCCAAAAGGAGAGAGTTCATTTATTCATGCTGAGCCCAACAATTCATTTATCTCTTTTTGCATCCTTGACAGGTTGACATGCCTTTGGTTCCCTCCAATAGTGCTGCATCTCCTCTTGTCTGCCTCCACCCGCACCCTCAGACCACCATCCATTCTGCAAGCTTTTATTTGCCATCCCATTCAACAAACAAGGACATCTAACAGGGACCTCTTTAGAGTGCTGTGGCTGCATTTCAAGAAGGGGGGCTATGGTGGCTCAGTGGTTAAGAAGCTCACCTTGTTAGCTGGAAGGCTGGCAAGTCAGCAGTTCAAGACAAGGGTACTGCATGCCGGATTGAGCGCCCATCTCTGCCCTAACTCTTTCCCCAAAAAATTAATTTTATTAGTTACATTAGAATACATACATCAAACAAAGTAACATAACATATAATACATACAACGTAACACCGCCACCACCCAACATCCCACGCCCAATACTATACAATTAAAAAATTAACTATCCTTGTCACTCAGTTATTATTTATAAATCCACCCAAAATTCACATTCTTCTTGTACAGGTTTTATTCCGTCTTTACTTGACATACCATACACTACCCATGGTCTCCAAATTTGCCAGAAAAAGTTACTCTTAATCTCTCCTCTTTCTACTTTCATTTCTGATGTTAGTTTGTCATTTAAAGCCAACTGCCATATTTGTTTAAACCATCTTTCTCTGCATATATTTATTTTATTCTTCCATTCCAAAGCAATTATCTGCCTTGTAGTGGTGAGCAGAATGGCTAACAACTCCTTATTATTATTATCTATATTTATATCTTCTAACTGTCACAGCAAAGCAATTTTAGGATTCAATACTATGTTTTTATTAAAGATGTTATTTATCTCCTGTTCTACCATCTTCCAACATTTCTGTGTGTATTCACAGTCCCACCACATGTGAACATAGGTACCTAAATCTCTGTTGCATCTCCAACACTTATTTGATCTTGCTTTATCCATATGGTGTAAAGTAGTCAGAGTCAAATACCACTTCCAGATTAGTTTAAAGTTATGCTCCCTTTCCCTAATTGATTGTTGATTCATTATTCTTTGGTTCCATCTTCCTTTCCATGCTTGTTCACTTATCGTTATATTTAATTCTTCTTCCCATCCGTTCCTTATTTATCTTTGAGGGTCTTCCTTTTTGTTTATTATTTTATATAATTTACTTACCAACCCTCTTTTGACCACAATCCACTTTCTTATGCTGTATATCAGTTCTTCAAACTTTGATACATCTCTGTTTATCTGTCCCTTCTTTCTTATTTTGCTATCCCATAACTTTAGTGTCTTAGTCTTTAATTATATTTTCTTAACTTGTGTTTCCAAGAATAAACTGCCATTATATCTTTTATATTCAATCTGATTTATATCTTCAAATTCATCATTATTCTGTGTTAATAAATTTTTGATTCTATTTAATTGAAATGCTTTGTAATAGTTTGTTATATTGGGGATACCCAGCCCACCATCCTCCTGATTTTGGTACCATAATGATACTTTGGGAAAGATCAATCAAAGAATGGATAGCTTAGAGAAAAGTTTTCAAAAAAAATTGTCAAAAAAACGAGGAGGCAAGAAGACAAGATTTCAAAGGGGTCTACATACCAAATGAGAGAAGAAATTTTATCAAAAGTTAGATTTAAATTGGTTTCAATTTACAAGGTCTACAAGGAATGAAAGATTTCATGTCCAATTTTACTAAAAACATAGAATCAAAATTTGAAAAGATGGAATCTAAGATTAAATTGGTAGAGGAAGGGGTTAAGAGTGTTGAAGAAATTAAGGAGGAAGTTAAGCAAATAAAGGATAGGAATAAAGAACAAGAGCAAAAAATGGAACTGCAAGATGAAAGATTATATAATTTAGAGAATGCTTTGAGGCAGAAAAATATTATTGTTAAAAATTTTCGGGAGAAAAATCCAGACCAGTTAAGAGTAAGAATAACTAAATGGTTAAAGGAAATGAAACTAGATAAAGAAATATGCGATGAGGATATTATGTCTGTTTTTTGGATAGGGAAAAGGGCTCAGGGGGAAATGAATAGACATGTGGTAATTAAGTTTTCTAAGGTAAGAATTTTGAAGTACATAAGGTTGCATGGTAAAGAGGCATTGAAATTTGAATCAGGAAATGTTGAGGTTTACCAGGGCATTCCTAAAGAAGAAAGGCAATGGAGAGCTAAAGTAAAACTGATTACTAGTCTTTTATCTGCAAAGGGGCTGAAATACAACTGGCAACCACCCCAGAAGCTAAGATTTTTTTATGCGGGGAAAACCTCAGTTGTAAATAAACAAATCGATAGCTTGGACATTCTAGAATCATGTGGCTTAATAAAAGAGGGAACGGTCGAATGGGATAAATTAAAGAAAGAATTAACAAGATCAGGGGGACGTAGTCCAAAGTAGCTCATATCATCAGTTATTAACCTCTTCTAAACCCTCAAATTTGAAGATTAACTCAATACCAATGGGTTTTTTTCATTTCTTTTCGCTTTCTCTTTCCTTTTCACTTGCTATTGAATTCAGCCCAGTAACTAAAAAGTTTTAGTCCAAAATAGGTATTTTGATGGACGAAGGTGTTGAAACTGCATGAAATTCCTATTAAATGAGTAGTGTAGTTGGACCAGGTTCTGGCCATCTAATTCTCACTCAAAGGGGTGAGAAAGTTTCAGCAAGGAAGTTCGAACCCTCTCAAACTTTTACACTTGAAGGCAGTTGTTCATGGGGCAACTGAGAGGCAAATTTTTTCTCCTTTTTTGTTGTTAATAGAGGTGGGTGGTGGGAAGGTAAGGGTGTCAATTCACAGTTAATGTACAGTGATATTGTTGTCCAACCGTTAATTGTAATAATCGCAGAAGGAAGTTATAGATAAAAGAGGTGGGTGGTGAGAAGTAAAGTGTGTTATCTATAAATAACTGTATAATTCTATATTGTTTATTCGCACGAAAGTCAACTCGTTTAAAAATTACTCATGTCAAATGCAATAAAGATAATATTGTGGAATGCGAAAGGTTTGGGGATGGTGATAAAGAGAAAAAGAATTGAGAATGCGTTAAAAAAGGAGATGCCCGACATTCTATTCTTACAAGAAACACATCAAAAAACGGATAAAGTGAATAATCTTTACTTGGGGTGGATGGAAGTATACAAAAAATCATTTGGATTTTCAAAAGCAAAGGATGTAGCTATCCTTATTTCCAAAAAAACCTAAATTTTTCCATAGTAAAAGTTGTAAAGGATGAAGAGGGGAGATTTTTGTTAGTAAAAAGAAAGATCGGGAAAGAGGGAATAACACTGGTTAATATTTATGTTCCAAATCAAAAGCAAGAGGATTATTTAGAAAAACTAAGGATAATTTTGCAAAAAGAGGACATACAGAACTTGATAATAGGAGGAGACTTTAACTTGACCACATTTGCACTAGATATGTCTATAAAAACTAATGCAAGAAAGAAATTAAAAAATTCAGGATTAGAAAATTGGATTGAGAGTTTAGGGAGTAATGATACATGGAGTATCTTAAGAGGAACTGAACGAGCCTATACTTTTTTTTCTCAAATGCACAAAACATACTTGAGGATTAACTGATGGTTTCAAGCAATTTGGTTGGACGGCTGAAGGATACAGAAATCAGAATAATTAGGGAATCAGATCATGCAATGCTCAAGCTGGAATTGCTGATTAATCGGGATAATAATAAACAAAGGAAATGGAGATTTGATACACATTTAATTAAGAACAAGAAGATATTAAACAAGTTAAAATCAAAATGGCAAGAAAACTGGACGTTAAACGATACAGGAGAGGTAGAGATGCACATACTTTGGGATGCTATGAAAGCAGTGTTTCGAGGGGATTGCATTAAAGAAATCATAATGTTGAATAAGCAAAAGAAGTTGAAAATGCAGAGTATAGAAAAAGAGATAAAATGTTTAGAAATAGAACATGCCAAGGCTCAGAAGGAAGAAGTATACCAGAGACTTGTGAAGTTGAGAAGTGAGCTTGTAGGGCAGGATCTGGAGAAAGTAAAAAGGGATTTGAACATAGATAATTTCGAATTTAGTAATAAAAGTCTTAAAAGACTTGCAAAAGCGGCTAGAGATAAGAAAATGAGGAAGGAAATAAATGTATTAGTAGATGATAAGGGTAATTGTAAGGTAAAAACGGAGGAGAAATTAAGAATAGTAGAACAATTCTTTAGTGAGTTATACACAGCAAAACCCATAGATATGGAAGAATTGAAAAGGCAGTTGGAAATAGAGACAGCATTAAAATTACAGGAAGATCATAAACAATTAATGGAGGAAAAGGTTACTGAGAAAGAAATAAAGGAGGCTATAAAGAAGCTCAAATTAGGGAAATCTCTGGGAGAGGATGGGTATACAACTGACTTTTACAAGGCTTTTCAAGAAATAATTACTCCAAAGTTATGCATTTTATATAATTCAATATTGGATGGAGGAAAGGTTCCAGATTCCTGGAACAAATCAATAATTGTATTAATCCCAAAGCCAAACAAGGATCCAGAAATAATTGATCATTATAGGCCGATCTCTCTTTTAAATCAGGACGCCAAATTATTTGCAGCCGTGATGGCTAATAGACTGAGTACTTTTTTAGGAAAATATATATAGAGGGATCAGGTAGGATTTCTTAAGGGACGACAGCTAGGAGAACACATAGTAAGAATAATTAACATTCTCGAAAAAGCAAAAAGGGAAAGAACTAAGCTATGTATTTTCTCACTAGATTTATTCAAAGCATTTGACTCTGTACAGTGGTAAACATCTTATACAGTAAATCGCAAATAGTTATAAAAGTAAATGATGGATTCACTAAGAAGATAGAGATTATGGCAGGGACAAGACAAGGTTGTCTATTGTCCCCGTTATTGTTTGTCCTATCTATGGAACTTTTAGCTAGTGTCATCAGAAGGGATAAGGATATTCAGGGTTTAAATGATCAAAAAATTAGTATGTTTGCTGATGACACGTTACTTGTATTAAAAGATGCTAAAAACGCAATTGGTAAAGTCCAAGAACATCTGTATAGTTTTGAAAAAATAACTGGCTTAAGAATTAATTGGGAAAAGACCGAAGCGATTGCTTGTAATTATAATAAAAAGGACAAGGAAGTGATTAATAAACGTTATAAATTAGACATAAAGAAAAGTTTGAAGTATTTGGGAATATATATAACCGAGAATATTAAAAAGCTCCATAAGTTAAACATAGATAAACTAAGGCAAGATTTAAAATCAAGTATAGCTAAGCTTAATAAATTAAAGGTATTCTGGTTTGCGAGAGTGAGTCTGGGGCAAATGAAAATTTTACCTAAATTAAATTTTGTTATAGGTAATCTTCCCCTAAAGATATGTAATAGGCAATTAAAGGAATGGCAAAAAATATTAAACAAGTTTTGTAATGGAGGAAGGAAGCCAAGGATAATGAAATCGTTATGGTACCAAAGTCTGCCCTAACTCTTGGGGACATGAAAGGAGGGTGTTCCCTATCCTTTCAACTCAGAATAATTTCTGACATGAAATTATTATTATTATTATTATTATTATTATTATTATTATTATTATTATTATTATTATTATTATTATTATTATTATTATTATTATTATTATTATTATTATTATTATTATTATTATTATTATTATTATTGTTGTTGTTGTTGTTATTGTTGTTATTGTTGTTATTGTTGTTATTATTGTTACTACTACTACTACTACTACTACTACTACTACTACTACTACTACTACTACTACTACTACTACAACAGGAGTTTTCTCAACATTTCTTTAAAATCCCTTTTATTTTTTCATACTTCTCATGTACACCCCCCTTCAAAACTGCTTCCCCAGTAAAAAAAAATTTGGCAAAAAATTGACTGAAAAACAGATCATTTGTAAGGGGAAATGTTGAAATCCTCAATTTTAAAAAAACTTTAGATGCGTTAATACAATAATGTCATTTTTTTTCCAAATTACTGTACACATGTATTTTCTGATTCCCCCCCCCCAAAAAAAACAGCAACAACAACAACACCCCTTCTAAGACAGTGTTTCCCAATTGTTGGTGTTTGGACTTCAATTCTCAGAAGTCTAAGTCAATTCCTCAAAGCACCGATCAGCCAATGTACTGACGTAGGCTTCTGGGTGTGGGCCCCACGTTGAGAACCACTGGTCTAAGAGGATAATCGCCTTCAGCATACCGTTTTCTCCGCTTCTTCTAAACAAGGCAGTTTTGTAAATATGCACACAGATAGCTAGATAGACAAATCTTTATTGTCATTGTCCTGCACAGAACAACGGGATTGTACATGTTACAAACTTTCTATTTTGTGCTAACAACTGTAGTAAGGAATTCCACAGGGTCTGTTGCGGCCAAAACAGGAAAGAATCTCATGATGTCTTAAAGGTTTGCAAAGATATTGTGACACAAGTCTTTCAAGCTTTGGTGTCCACTTTGCCAAATTTAAGTGGTGATTTCCTACATTTTCAGGGATCCACAGTGGTTGTATGGTATCAAGTTGCCTCCAGCTGGTTTACAAAAATCCTATGAATTGCTGACCTCCCGAATTTCCTATTGTTAACAGACCTGCTCAGATCATTCAGATTAAAGGCTGTGGCTTCTTTTAATGAGACTCTATATCTTGTGGTATCTTATCTTTCTCCTCTTCGTTTTCTTGTTCTGCCATATCTGAATCCAAATATCAGTGATCATCATGCTGATTGTTGTGTTCTAATAGTGTAACCTTCCACATGTGATATCAATGTATCTGAACCAATGTAACCTTGCCTATGAGTAACAATGTAACCTTCAGCTGTATCACATAAACCCTGTAATAGGACGCGAGCTAATGACCACCAGCTGGCAGCAGCGAGCGTCCAAGCTCTCTTGGTTCAAACCCACCAAAGACCGCAGCGCGGGAAGTTTCCCGCCGCTACCTACACCTGGACAAGAAGGGCGTGACCAGCCATGACGTCACGCGGACCAGTAGCCAACGGGCTACCGTGGAGCCACATTCAAAATACGTTACTACCATATATATAGAGCTGTTCGTCCGCCATTACCTCATGTTCCCTCTGTCCACCATGCAATAAACCTGAGTTAACCCAGCCTTTGGCTGTGCCTTGTGTCTTGACTCTCATATACTAAATTGGCGACGAGGATGGGATTATGGATCCCCATGGAGCCAGGACACAGAGCGGGTTCAACATCACCAAACCGCAAGACTGGGAGCTTTTTGAGATGGACTTCCAGGCGGCACTGGTGGAACTCAAAGTCAAAGAAGACGACAAGGAAAGGAAGAGGGCCATCCTCACCCGCATGCTTGGGATGGAAACCAAGCGGACGCTGGTGGGCATTCTTGCACCGAAGAAGATGAGCGATTTCAAAGCCGGTGACATCATGAGACTGCTGCGTGAGCGTTTCCGACCCTCGAGGGCAATGTTTCCCGCTCGGAGCGCGTTTTGGAGGCGAGTTCAAGCGCCGGACGAGTCGGTAGAAGCCTTCGTAACGGCTATGAGGGTAGCCGCCGCCCCCTGCAGATGGGACCACTTCCTAGAGATGGCCCTCAGGGACGGAGTGCTGTGTGGCCTGAAGGACAAGGAAGTACAGCGCAGCCTGATGAACAAGGAGCCACCACCCACACTGGAAGAGGTTGTAGAGGCCGCGGAAGCCGCGGAAGCCGCGGAATCCACGAATGCTGGAGTAGATGAGATGCACAAGTGGCGTGAGTGGCGTCCGAGGGCCGGCAAGGCGGAAAACTCGTTGCACGGGAAGTCCGGTCAGTCGGTGCATGCGACCCGACCGACCTCGAAATCGTCTTCAGAAAGCAGCGATGGCGAGGAGGTCCAGAAGGTCCGGAGAGGCGGGCGCCGCTGCGATGGTTGCGGAGCGGCCCATGAGCGCGTGAAGTGCCCATTCAGAAAAGCCGAGTGTTTCAACTGTGGACGTCGGGGGCACATCGCCAAGGCGTGCAGGAAATGGAAAGAGGGCCGGAGACAGTCGCAAGACCGTTCAGCCAGACCGGACCGTCCAGCGAGGTCCAAAGATGGCGCCCGGGCCACGAGGAAGCAGGACGGCGTGGGCCGCATCTCGGACGACAGCGAGGGCGACGCTCCTGTGTTCAGCGTGTCTGCGGGACAGCCCCATTACTTTGTTGAGGTACTAGTACAAGGGACCCCTATTAGGATGGAAGTTGACTCGGGGTCCTCCTATTCTATAATCCCCCAGAGAGAGTTCTTGAAAATCGACCCCCACGTGCGGCCCAAACTTAAAGCGTTGAGGGCCACACTACGGGACGTTCAGGGGAACAGCATTCCAGTGTTGGGGGTCGGGACATTCCGGGTTCGTTTTAAGAGACATTCTGCGGAACTTCCCCTAGTGGTGCTAAAAGGGGGGAGTTGTAGCCGCCTCGGAACCCAGTGGTTTCAGCCCTTAGGTCTGTTCATAGGGGGGGTGCATGCCGTAGGCGAGGACCCAATACAAGCGGTGTGTGACGCACACCCCGCTGTTTTTAAAAGTGGACTGGGAAAGTTCAAGGGACCCCCTGTAGCCTTCGACTTAGACCCGGAGGTCCGCCCGATAAGACTTAAACCGCGCAGGGTACCGTTCGTGCTAAAGGACAAAATAGAGGCGGAACTGGACAAACTGGTGGGTCAAGGGATTCTTGTTCCTGTGGATTCCGCGGAGTGGGAGACTCCAATTGTAACAGCACTGAAGGCTAACGGGGAGGTGCGCATTTGCGCTGATTATAAGTGTACCATTAATAAGGCAATCCGCCCTAATGCATACCCGGTGCCAGTGGTCAGCCACCTTCTGGCCAGGCTGAATGGGGGAAAGTGTTTCGCTAAACTCGATTTAGCACAGGCCTACCAGCAACTCCTGGTAACCCCCGCCACAGCGGCGGCACAAACAATAGTCACACATAAGGGGGCGTTCCAGGTGTCGAGGTTACAGTTCGGCGTGAACTCGGCACCTGGCATTTTTCAGTCGCTAGTGGAACGCCTCCTGAAGGGGCTGGAGGGGGTGTTGCCATATTTTGATGACGTGTTGATAACGGGGGGGAGTAAGGCCGAGCTGGCTCACAGATTGGATAAGGTCCTGACCGTGTTCGAAAAAGCGGGGCTGCGACTGAGAAAAGACAAATGTGTATTTTTCGAAACAGAGGTTGAGTTTTTAGGGTTTCGTGTCACACCCGAGGGAATTAGGCCGTCCAAATCTAAGGTAGCCGCCATTAAGAAAGCCCCTCGCCCCACGTCCAAAACCGAGCTACAGTCGTTTCTGGGGCTTCTCAATTTCTACCATACCTTCCTTCCACGGAAGGCGTCTGTTGCCGAGCCGCTCCATCGGTTACTTAAAAAAGAGGAAAAATGGCTGTGGGGTGACCAGCAAGAAAGAGCGTTCACAGAGTTAAAGCAACTCCTCACATCCGAGGCAATCCTGACTCATTTCGACCCCAAACGGCCCATAGTTTTAGTCTGCGATGCATCCCCGGTGGGGGTGGGGGCGGTGCTTTGCCACGTGTTAAACGACGGAAGGGAGGCCCCGATAGCGTTTTATTCAAGGTCCCTGTCCCAAGCAGAGCGGAATTACGCACAGACCGATAGGGAGGCACTAGCGATAGTAGCGGGAACCAAGAAATTTCACGATTTTCTGTATGGTCGGCCGTTCAAGATCGTTACTGATCACAAGCCCCTGTTAGGAATATTCACTGCAAATAAGCCCACGCCACAGATCCTGTCCCCGAGGATGCTGCGGTGGGCTATTTTTCTTAACGCATATCAACATGAGTTAGAATACCGGCCAGGGAAGGAAATCAGCCATGCAGACGCGCTCTCACGGTCGCCGTTACCCTTGTCGGACGACCAGAAGGCAGGGGTAAGAAGAGACCGCCAGGTATTATTAATAGAGGTCTTGGAGTCACCCCCGATAGTACCGGCCGACGTTGCCAGGGCGACCGGAAAGGATAGAACACTAGAGAAAGTGTGCTCGTGGGTGCAGAAGGGGTGGCCGGCGTCATCCCCAGGCGCGGAATTCGACCCATTTTTCCGAAAGCGAGTAGAGTTGTCTTTAGAGAGGGGGTGCCTTTTGTGGGGCCAACGGGTGGTGGTTCCTACGTCCCTGCGGCCGAAGGTGCTAAAGCTGTTGCACGTCAGCCACCCGGGAATCGTCCGTTCCAAGGCGTTGGCCCGGAGTTACTTCTGGTGGCCCCAGCTGGATGCCGACATAGAGCATATGGTTGGCACTTGTGAGGCATGTCAGTGCTCCCGACCGGAGGTGGCCCGCCTCCCGCATAGGGAATGGGACGCAGCACGGGGACCGTGGTCCAGGGTGCACGTAGATTTTGCTGGCCCGTTCCGAGGAACCATGTTTCTCCTGGTGGTGGATGCATACTCAAAGTGGCTGGAGGTCATTCCGGTAAAGAGCACATCCTCCGCCGCTACCATTCGCCAGCTAAGGAGGGTCTTTTCCACGTTCGGTTTACCCGACACTTTGGTCAGCGATAACGCCAGTTGCTTCACGTCCGCTGAGTTCGCAGCATTCACGGAGGCAAATGCAATTCGGCATGTCACATCCGCGCCGTTTCACCCGGCCACGAATGGCCAAGTGGAACGGTTGGTGCGCACCACAAAGGATGCGCTGCGGCGCATGGGCTCGGGAGATCTAAATCACCAAGTTTGTCAATTCCTCTTAGCGTACAGAGTGACCCCCTTAGCGTCTGGATACTCGCCGGCTGAGCTGCTGATGCGGAGGAAACTGACGACGCTTTTGTCCAGGTTGGACCCGTCGAGGGTCGAGGACAAAGGGAAGAACATAGGTTTAGCGGTCTCGAAAGGTTTCGGCGTAGGCGATCCTGTACACTGCAGGAACTATGCCAACGCAGGCCCAGCCTGGGTGCCAGGGACGATAATAGAACAGACGGGGCCAGTGTCATATCGGGTGGAAACTAGCACCGGCCTCCTCTGGAGGAGGCACGCTGACCAACTGAGGCACCGAGTGAGTGAGGGGCCGATCAGTGGGGCTCAGCGACAGGATTCAGCGATAGGGTTCTCCCCCACCCGTTTAGCCCAAGGGGGAGACAGAGAGGGACACCAGTCCGAAGCCAGGAGGGAAAGCAGTGAGCCCGACTCATATCCTTTTGATACCCCAGTTCTATCCGAGGCCGGGGGGAGGGAAAAGGAGTGTGCGGCCGCCGCTGCCGCTTCCCCCGAAGCCGATTTTGATTTTGATTTTGCTAGCCGGGGGGGTTTTTTGGAGTGTTCCCCCACCCATCCAAGCGAGAAGAGGGGTTTTTCGTTAGCCCCCAGTGCCCCCGGTTCTTCCCAAACAAAGCACACACCTTCCAACAAAGCCGCAGAACCGCGGCAAACCACTAACAAGTCATCCTCTCCCGTTACAGGGCAGGCAGCCAGGGAGCAAGGAGGAGGGAGCGAAGCCAGGGCAGGGCAGCCCGCGCCGAGACCCCAGCGTGTTCGAAATAAGCCACCTTGGCTGAGAGACTTCGTCTCATCCTAGGGGGGAGGAGTGTTGTGTTCTAATAGTGTAACCTTCCACATGTGATATCAATGTATCTGAACCAATGTAACCTTGCCTATGAGTAACAATGTAACCTTCAGCTGTATCACATAAACCCTGTAATAGGACGCGAGCTAATGACCACCAGCTGGCAGCAGCGAGCGTCCAAGCTCTCTTGGTTCAAACCCACCAAAGACCGCAGCGCGGGAAGTTTCCCGCCGCTACCTACACCTGGACAAGAAGGGCGTGACCAGCCATGACGTCACGCGGACCAGTAGCCAACGGGCTACCGTGGAGCCACATTCAAAATACGTTACTACCATATATATAGAGCTGTTCGTCCGCCATTACCTCATGTTCCCTCTGTCCACCATGCAATAAACCTGAGTTAACCCAGCCTTTGGCTGTGCCTTGTGTCTTGACTCTCATATACTAAACTGATCAGCCATGAAGACTGTCCTGAGAACATAATGCAGTGGCCTTTCATCTGCTTTCTGCATCACAGCGTGACACCCGTACCACTGATCCAGTTCCATGAGTCACTTTCTGGTCCTGAGTCCTTTTGGCAAGCAAAGTCCTCCTCAGCCCCAGGCCAGGATCGACGAAGCTGCTACCCTCCATCAAGATGGGTTCAAGTGGGATTTAATTCACTTTAGGACCATCACCCTTCCCTGTGGACTTTGCCACCCAAGGCCATTGGTCCTCAGGGTCTTCAGGTTAGTTGATCGCTGACTGACGTGCAGTGTTGAGTTGCTGACAGTATGGTCTACTCTATTACCATAGCAGGATAACCTGTCCAGTTAGCCTTGCTTTCTTACACAATTTCAGATATACAAATAGCCTTGGTTTAGTCAGTTTAGGGAGATATGTTGTTTGTATACACCCATATTATCAACCTGGGAAGAAACAGGAGGGAGTCTTACAAGGCATAGCCAAAATGTCGAGCAGCTCACAAGACCGAAGGAACAACTCCTATAATTGTTGATGATGAGAGCTAGAGTCTCACAACATCTATTGAGTGCCATAGCTTCTTCATTTGTGCTATATAACCAGCATTAACAGTGTTTTCAGATGAATACACATGAACTTATAGGACTCCCACAGCTAGCTTTGTATAGTCCAAAAGATTTGCAGACTATCTGGGGGAGGGACATGGTTAAGAGGCATCTGTTCAATGTATGACTAAGTCCAGATCCAGCCCATAAAAAGTAAACATTAAGAGTCATTTTTCAATTAAATTCTGATGCGGCACTGTTGTGGCTCTTTGTTTCACACACCAAACGTCAAATTGTGTTTTCTCTGCGTCATTTGGGTAAACATTCTTTGCCAGGTTCTACCTCCTCAAAATCTACTAAAGTCCAAAGTCCAAGGTGGTGAGTTTGGGAGAGAACGATAATGGCAGTGGCTCAAGTGGCTAAGATGCTGACTGGGAGGCAGAAGGTCAGCAGTTTGATTCCCGAGAACTGCAGGACAGAATGAGCTCCCATCTTTGTCCCAGCTCCTGCCAACCAAGCAGTTTGAAAGAAGAAATTGCAAGTAGATAAATAGGGACCACTTCAGTGGGAAAGATAACAGTGCTCTGTGCACCCCGGTGTCTAGTCATGCCTGTCACATGACCACGGAAACGTCTGCAGAAGCAGACTGCGCTGGTTCTTTGGCTTTGAAACAGAGATGAGCACTGCACCCTAGAGTCAGATATGACTGGCTTTCGAGCAAAGGCAACCTTTACCTTTACCTTTAGGGCAGCGTGGTGACTCGTACATCCCTGTAAAACAAGAAATAGAACATATAAACATTGTATTCCTTAGTATCAGTGGATAAACATGGACTGGGATGTTTTCAGTCAGACTAAGACCAAGATCATACACACTATTGTGTTCCTGATCACTATGTATAAGTGTGAAAGCTGGACAAGAAAAAAAGAGAGAGAGATTTGTTTGAAATGTAGTGCTGGATTAGAGGTTTGCAGATACTCTGAAATGCCAGAAAAACAAGCGAGTGAGTCCTTGAGCAAATCAAACTTGAACTGTCCCTGGAAGCAAAAAAAATGATGAAACTGATGCTGTCCAAGTTTGGGTACATCGTGAGAAAGCAAGACCTTCTGGAAAATAGAATAACGCTGGGAACGGCTGAAGGCTGCAGCAAAAGAGGAAGACCAAACCAGATTCCAAATCCATCAATCTTCTTTGACTCCATCTGGAAGGAAGAGATCTGAATGGTGAAAACAAAGATCCAGCTGGTTAATCATCGAGATACAGGTTTGCAGGCCTTTCGCTGGCTGGGCTAGGGCTATTTTTCCCAGCCCCAACGTGCTACTTCATCAGTTCCTCGTAGGTACCTCATATTGATTATAGATCTCCTTTGTAAAATGAGAATTTTGACATGCTTGGCTTTTCTCTGCCTTCCCTTGAATGAAAATGAAAGCTAGCTGTGAATTGGTTGGTTTCCGCTTATAAAAAGTCTTAAGGCATTTTAAAGACTAGTCCATTTATCACTTTCACAGACTGCATTCCATTTTTTTCCCCAGATGCATGGAGCATTATGTTGAGTTTTGAGTGACAGAGAGAGAGAGAATTGGGGATTCTAATTAGTAAGGTCAGAGGACAGCAAAATACCAGGTTACAGACAGTGTCCTTTATATTATTTAACATATAAAAAACTAAGTTGGTTATGAAACTTTCACATACCTTTGTAGCATTTTTGAAGAGTGTTTATGGGCAGGCAGTAACGGATTACCCATCTGTGGATTTTGGCTCTTTTCATTCATAAGCTGTCATTGCTGATAACTCCCAAATCATCATACCGGATAAGCGAATTGATAAAAGCCAGAGAAGATAGAATGGAGTTATAAACTCCAGCTCTTGGTCTAATCTCCTTTTGAAGTTTCATTTCTCAACATGGCAGTCACAGTTAAGGCAACGACAGAGTTTCCTAGGAGTCTGAAACGTTGACTAGTTTTTAATTATTGCCATTTCTGGTTTCAGATTTCTGTCCATTTATTCAGATTTCTGTCCATTTATTCCTCCCACAATTTCCTTTGTCCTTTTGTCACAAGACTTCCCCAGAACTTGGGTAAATTCCATTCTGGACTACATCTTCTAGAACAAGGATTCTCAACCTTTGGCCCCCAGATGTTCTTGGTCTTCAATTACCAGAAGCCTCACTCAGCAATTGAATTGACTTAGGAACTGAAGTCCAAGAATATCTGGGCGTCCAAAGTTGAGAAACCCTATTCTAGATTATCCCCTCCAGAAGGAGGGGAATTTGGGATTTGTAGTCTCCAAAAATAATTTCTCCAAGGCATGTTTTTCCCCCTTGCCCATTACCTGTTTTATTCAGCTGCGCAATAGATGACAGTGTCTAGCATCCCCTCCCTGCTATTTTTTACATGTAATTTTTATTATTTTGTTAAAAAAACCTAACAAAGAAAGAAAACATGACAAAACAAACATACAAATACATCAACCCAACCCTAATCCCATCTCCGTGCTGTACAAGGTGAAATTTGCTTCTACTATCTTGTTAATATGCCCTTTTCTACTATTTCTTTCCCCAAAATTTATACACTTCTTGACATAGCGTAACTCCATCCTTATTTGACAAACCAAATATAACAAAGGGCTTCCATATTTCCCAAAACTTATTATTTGTAGCAATTCCTTTCTTTATCCTTAAGTCTGTCGTTAATTTGTCGTTTAGCGCCAAGCGCCATACGTTTCTATACCATATGTCTTTACTTATTATGAACTTATTCTTCCATTCTGCAGCAATCACTTGCCTTGCCACTGATAACAATATAACTAACAGCTCTTTCTTGTTACTAAAGGTAAAGGTAAAGGTTTCCCTTGCTCGAAAGCCAGTCGTATCCGACTCTAGGGTGCAGTGCTCATCTCTGTTTCTAAGCCGAAGAGCCAGCGCTGTCTGCTTCTGCAGACGTTTCCGTGGTCATGTGGCAGGCACGACTAGACACCGGAGTGCACGGAACGCTGTTACCTTCCCACCGAAGTGGTCCCTATTTATCTACTTGCAATTTCTTGCTTTCGAACTGCTAGGTTGGCAGGAGCTGGGACGAAGACGGGAGCTCATTTCCATCTCAATCTTAATTTCATCCACCACCCCCTAACAATGCCATTTTTGACTTAACCTAACCGTAACCTTTACAATTTCCCCTGATTCCTCTCCTATCAATTTCCAGAATTTGTGTGTGAATTCCCATCGCCACTACATGTGCAGGTATGTCCCGACCACCTTTTCACATCTTAGAGAAAGTACTTTTTCCCCCAGAGGATCACTGGTCTATGGAACTCCCTGCCAGAAGAAGTGGTGACAGCTGTCAGTCTTGACAGCTTTAAGAAAGGATTAGACAAGTTCATGGAGGACAAGGGTATCAATGGCTATAATTATGGATACCTAAGGACAACCTCCGGGTTGGAGAGATAGGCAGGATATCTCTCAATGCCATTTCCAGGGAATCCTAAGCAGGTGAAGGCATCTGCTTGGGAATAATACCCTAAAGCAAAGGGTGAGCTACTGTGTGAGACAGAAGGCTGGACTGGATGGGCTGTGGCCTGTTCCAGCAAGGCTGTTCTTATGTTCTTATCTCCAACACATATTTGTCCCTCCCGTACTCATTTGATGTAACCGTACTGGGGTCATGTACCAGTTCCACATGATTCC
The DNA here is from genome assembly GCA_035047305.1 of Bradypodion pumilum. Taxonomy (NCBI): domain Eukaryota; kingdom Metazoa; phylum Chordata; class Lepidosauria; order Squamata; family Chamaeleonidae; genus Bradypodion; species Bradypodion pumilum. The sequence continues at coordinate 6,046,142 of JAWDJD010000007.1, forward strand.
CTCCCTGCTATTTTAAACACCTTGCTCTCACCAAAAGCTTGCGTTGTTTCCTTTATCTACTCTCTTTACAAGCGCCCGCCCTTCTAGCAAAATATATATGAGGCACATTGGTGAACTCCACCCAACAGGTTTCTTTACCTGCAGAGGTCTGGTCAACACAAAACCTGGAGTGCTCGAGGGGGAAAACCAGGTAAGACTGAAAGGTTTGACACTAGTATATATGCAAAATTTCCACTCTGTTTAAGACTGTGGTGTGATTTGGGGAAGTAAGCACTGTGTCAGATAGGGTCTGCATTTAATCATTCTGTGGTATCCTCTAAATCGCATCTGCTTTTCAGATTTTCTTTATGGCAATTTTTCTATTCTAATTGACTCAGCGTTCCTTAATCCAGCATTCTGCGATTTTCATTCCTGAATCAGCCCAGGTTGGCTATTCTGCTTTTCGTTATGGGGACTGGGATCCATTAGCTCTAGAAGAGGATGTAGAGTGGAAGGTGAGCCCAATATATCTGAATAGAAATTGTAATTTAGCTTCTTAATCATTGGAGTTAGAGAATCCTGATTTATACTCCGAGGAGTTGATTTGCCATGAGAATAGGGAGAGGCAATAAATAGATCCCTAGATGACTTACTGTAGAATACCAAAAGTTTCTCACTTGAAGTTGAAATGTTTGAAGGGGTAGCCACGTCAGTGTAAGCATATCTGAAAGTAAACAGAACAGCAAAAAAAGAAAAGAAAAAATGTGCTCAAATTGAACACATTGAATGTCTAGTTTTACGTGCATGTCATTCTCAACAAGTAAGAGATCTCATTGTTCTAGCAAAAAAAAACAAGGAAGATTATATGCGCGAAGTCAACCCTTCCATAGTATGAAGATATCTGAAGCATGTTACAGGCATATTTCTTGTACATGTATGCTATAGTCCAAAACTTAAAAAAGTTATTTTGTAGAGTATGGCTTCCCAAACTAACTATCATTTGGGAAATTATAGTGGGAAAAGGCATGTTTCCGACCTCTACTATTCTATGGGAATGGCAAGACATAGTGAAGTCTACAGCTAAAATTGTAGATCCCATCCTATGTATCTGGGGTCTGACCAAGTTATCCTGCTATGGTAATCAAGTAGACCATACTGCCAGTGACTCAACTAACCTGACAACCCCAGTGAGTAATGGCCTTGTATGGCAAAGTACATAGGGAAGGGTGATGGTCCCCAAGTGGATTAAATCCCACTTGAATCCATCTTGATGGAGGGCAGCAGCTTCCTCAATCCTCACCTGGGGCTGAGGAGGACTTTGTGTGCCAAAAGGGCTCAGGACCACAAAGTGACTGGCAGAACTGGATCAGTGGTACTATGGGTGTCACGCTGCAATGCCTAAGGCAAATGGAAGACCATTACATTATATTCTCTATTTGTGGCTGATTGCCATGATGATCGCCAATATTTGGATTCAGACATGGCAGAAGAAGAAGAGTCCCATGTATCGCAATAACTACAAGCAGCAGGAGAAAATGATCAACAGTCAGTACGCATTCTCCTTTTCTCTGTCACTCCTGGGGAAGCCATGCAAGCATTCCCAGAAGGAAACTGGTCACAACTTAGAAACCACAGCCTTATCCTGTTCATCAGGGATCCTCTTTGCCTTCTGTCTCTGTTTACTTCCTTGTTCCCAGATTGTAAAAAATCACAGCAATTGAATTTCAATTGTTGAGCGATAACAAACAAACCCTTCCTTCACTGCTCCTATTTTCCCCTATGTCTGAGCTATAAGGGGATAAAGAAAAGTATCAGGGAAATGCAAAGTTCTTAACTGAATTCTATTAGCACATGTGAATGGGATTCCCCTCTCTATTATTCTGGCCATGTTCCTGTGTCTTTAAGGGAAACCGAGCAGGTACTTCTGTTATTTGGCCTGTACCAAGTTGGTAAAGGTTTCCCTTGCTCAAAAGCCAGTCGTATCCGACTCTAGGGTTCAGTGCTCATCTCTGGTTCAAAGCCGAAGAGCCAGCACTGTCTGCTTCTGCAGACGTTTCTGTGGTCATGTGGCAGGCATGACTAGACACCTGAGCACATGGAATGCCATTACCTTCCCACCAAAGTGGTCCCTATTTATCTACTTGCAATTTCATGCTTTGGAACTGCTAGGTTGGCAGGAGCTGGGACAAAGACAGGAGCTCATTCCGTCCTGCAGTACTCGGGAATCGAACTGCTGACCTTCCGCCTCCCAGTCTGCGTCTTAGCTACTTTAAAGTCAGTCCACTGACTCAATGGAATTTACACAAATGCTCTGTGGAGGTAACCTGTGTGAATGCAGAGAAGAGCAAACAATTGCCCATAGGATACAATGCACATGATGCCCCTCAATGTGCACTGAGGAGGACCTTATGTTGGCAAGAGGAAATGCTGTTGAGGTGGCCTGATATTGGGCAGATGTCATCTAGTCCTTTTAATTCTTTTTTGTTTTTGATATGTTAATTTTAACTTTGTATGTTATTATATGCTGGTGGTGCCTCTGGCACAAATAAAAAAAATTACACAGAGGGTACAGCAAGTGATTCAAGGGAAGTAAGCAACTAGATTTAGATTTAGACTAAAATGTTTGGCTGGGTAGTACAAAAGGCAGTGCTCCATCCAATTAAAGAGAAGGAAAGGAAAGAAAGGATATAGTCATGGTCTATGACAAACAATAGCAAAAGCAACATTACAGTTAACCCTTTATTAAGAAAACGCAAAATTCCATAAAATGCACATTTTTTTGAGTTCTACATTACTTTTTCATATCATTTAGTGTAACAAAGAGCTCAGTAGAACTCTGAAGCTTGTACACTCTTTTGGCATTCTTTAGATCCTATCCCACTCAAGGAATCATTAAAAGTGCCTTGCATTTCAGTTTCACATATGTCTAAAGGCAGAACAAAACATGCCTACTTTGGATGCTTTCAAAGAAGAATGAGGAGATCTTTCAAGTCCTTGACCTACTGAATTGACAATACACTTGTTTCTCTAAAGCAGGAGTTCTCAACCTTTTAAAGCCAAGGGCCAGGTCATGCTCCCTCAGACAGCTTCAGAGGCCATTTTGCCCTTCCTCCACCACATGGCACTTCCTGGTGTGATGGAGGTGGTGGTGGGCCACATAAAATGGCACTGCAGGCCACATCCAGCCCACAGGCCACAGGTTGAGAATCCCTGCTCTAAAGCAATCTCAGGACATATAAATTCATGCCAGCCTGCTGTGTGAAGTTGGGGAACCGCCTCAAGAAATCCACATTAAAAGCTGAAAAACATATACAGTAATACCTCATACAAAGTCCACTTCATACAACATCGAATTCATACAACATCGCCTAATTTCTTGAAAAAGGTTACCTCATACAAAGTCGCTCGACTTTATATGAGGCATTCAGTTTTTCCCAGGTTGCATTGTGCCTGGGCAGTATAAAAGACAGGACACATGCGTGCATTGCTCTTGTGGGCTTTGCACAAGGCAGCGTGTTTAGGAGTGGTTTTGAGTGTGATTTTGGATTTTTTTGAATTTTTCATCAGAATTTTTAGAAGCATTCCTGGGATTTTTGCAGCATTCTTTGGGTTTTTGGACAATCAGGGTTGTTTGACATGTTTTTGTAATGTATTTAGCCTTTAGACAATGTTTTCTTAAAGTTCTGTCAGTTTCCTGTCTGTCTCCTTGACTTTGCCCTGAAGTCTGTGCTGTTACAGTACAATGTATCTCTATGGAAACGACGTTGTACGAGGCATCGCGGCAAGGATTTGGACGTTGTATGAGGCATCGCGGCTAGGATTTTGCATGCCTCATACATAGTCCAAATCCGTATAAAGTCCAAACTTGTGGAACCAAGTTGTATGAAGTATCACTGTACCTAGGTAAAGAGCTTGGGGAAAATCACTTTTTTTTAAGACTACAGTTCCCAGGATCCCCTAGTCAGCTCAGACACTCAGATTCTGGGACATGTAATCCAGAAAGTAACTCTTCTAAGCTCTTCTGTTTTGAAATCAATGGGATTTACCTTCAAATAAATGTTTTTAGGACTGGATTTTAAGCTCATTGATTTCAGTGGACCTTGAGCACTGAAGTGCTTAATTCCCATTGATTTCAACAGGAATTTCTCTCCCATAAAATCCTGTGGTATCTTGGAGGCTAATTGACTTACTGTAGCCTCAGGATTTTCCTATTATGAGAAGATACATCTTCCTGAATCAGCACCTCCTAAAATGAGGTTAAAACCTAAGCAATTTTTAAAAAAATAATAAAAATCTATCTGAGTATTATGCTACCTCTCCTGGAGAGATCTGACATGCAAAAAATCACAAATATAGTTGCTGCAAATGAAACTTCTCTGTCAAAGAGACACACCAGTCTTGTTCAAAGTTGGCAAAACTATACTTAAAATAGAGAGCATCTGACAACTAATTGTAGCCTGAGAAGATGCAAGGAATTGGCATTCTGTAGAGACATTCATGGTGAAATTAAATGGCATCACAGCCTTGAAATAGTGATTTTTGCCTTTGGTTCAGCTCAATATACAGGGCTGGTCCATAATATTTTGATCCCTGGCTAGAAAAAAATGGCATCTCTTGACATTCCCAAAAAAATATTCAACAGTTGAAATTTCTCCCCCTCCTTCCCCAAGTAATGGGCAGTGGGAACTGGCTGAATCATTCTCTGAGGTGGGATATCTTGACTGTGGAGCCAGAGGTTGGGGTTTTGATTCCCCAACATACTTGTTGACAGAAGAAGAAGCTTGTGTAGCCTTAGGCAAGATGCAAAGTCCCAGGGCAAGCCTAGAAGAAGAAATAGTAAACCAACTCTGAGTTCTTCATGCCTAGGAAATCCTGGCAAGAGTTGTCATAAGACAAAATTGACCTGACAGCACATAATTATTTCCATAAAAGTTCAGATTGTACTAGCAATCCCCTTATTTGGGACTCTGGTCTAAGTTTTCTCAAATATGTACCTTTAAGATTTAGTGGCTTACAACTCACCTCCGCCAAGCCTTTAAGAACATATTTTGGCTATCAAAACAGAAGACTTGAAAGTGTATATAAACTATACAGATTAAAAAAATAATCTTTAACCTGTCCTACGGCATGCATCCATAGATTTAAAAATCTTTCTTCCAGCAATTGCTGTATAGTTTTCTTGACCTAAACTTAGTACCAAATGAAGGCAATCCATTTTCTCTTAAAAGGAAGTTTCACTCACTTTATCAGCAAGGTATTGGCGAAACTTCTGATACAGGTTGGAACATGCACAATGGGATTCTGTCCAAGTTTCTGCCCCACCTATCAGTTTTTTCCAGGATTTAGTTGAGATTATTTCACATGTTTTATCCAAGAGACCCTATGCAGAGTTGAGAAAGGTTCCTGTTTGGATTACAACTTCTAGAATTTCTAGCTGTGTTGTGTGTTTGTAAATATATATTTTTTCAAATGCTCACCACTTTTGTGCAGATGACCTTGCCCTTGAAACGTCTCTTGAGCAAACATGGAGCATGTAACATAGTGTCAGTGGTCACAAAAGTTACTTTTAAGACTACAGCTCCATGAATCTCGCAGCCAGCATGGTCAATAATATTTCTGTAAAAAATGCTAGAAAATTCAGTTGCCTTCTGGCGCTAGTAAAAGTACCGGTGAAATGATTTCTGCATCTCTGTGATTAGTCTTGATCTTGCTATCTGCATTTATCCACATGCATACAGAAAAGGTTTGGGTTAATTATCGAGGCCCTCACCTTGTTAACTGGAAGGCTGGCAAGTTGGCAGTTCATGACCCGAGTCCTGCATGACGAAGTGAGCTTCTGTCTCTGCCCCAGCTCCTGCCAACCTAGCAGTTCGAAAGCAAGAAATTGCACGCAGATCAATAGGGGAAAGATCTTGGGGACATGAAAGGAGCTCCATTCAGGTGTCCCCTGAGCAGAGTTTCTCCAGCAAAAATCCTTTCAACCCAGAATAATTTCTGACACACAATTATTATTATTATCAAGGCCAAGGAGGAAAAATAATCTTGCTTGGAATTCTGGTTTACAACCTCGCATAATTTCTCTGAGATGTTGAAGGGCCTCAATAGGTCATCTCATGGAGAAAATGTGTCGTCAAATTGCCATTCCTGATGGCTGTTGTTTGTTAGCCATTTTAGTGTATGGGACCAAAGACAACAGAACAGCCGAAGGGTTGGCTTAACACAGGTTTATTGCATGATGGTCCGGTGGAGCATGAGGTAATAGCGGTGATACATCTCAATATATACAGTAGCCCTATACATTTGAATCTTGTAGCACGGTAGCTCATTGGCTGCTACCGGCGTGGCCTCGCCCAGGCACGCCTCTCTTTCCTGCTGCTGAATGCAGATCTTTCTTCTGCTGCTGAATGCAGATCTTTTTCCTGCTGCTGAATGCGGATCTTTCTTCTGCTGCTGAATGCAGATCTTTTTCCTGCTGCTGAATGCGGGGAAGGTTTTCCCGCGGCTGTCCGTAATTGAGCAATGTGAACCATGTGAGACTGAACGCTCGCAGCTGCCCTCTATGGGCTGCCTGCTCGCGTTCCTTTACAGCTGAGATACCTTGTATTTGGAGTGGTTACATTCTTGCCTTTACAGTACAATGAACATGCAAACATACATACATAACATCCCTCCCCCCTAGGATGGGATGAAGTCCCGCAACCATTGTGGCTTGCTGCACGTGCGATTGGGGCGTGCTTGCACCTGACCTAGTGCTGGAGAGCCAGTGATCTCTGACTCCGCGGGTACTTGTCCTGCAACGGGAAACGGGGATTCGTTAGAGGCTCTGTGGGGCGTCCGTGCCTGCCTTGCGCCCGGGGATGGGAATGGAATGAACAGTTGGGAGGTGAACCCCTGCCTGTTGCTCTCGGACCCGGGGGACCCTCCTATTGTGAACCGCGGAACCGATGAGGTCGCCCTTGTGGTTCTGCTACCTTCTGTTCCCCGCTCGGGGGACCTTGAGACTGTGGTGGGCGGACTCGCTGTTGCCTCCTGTCTTGGGGGTGTCGGTCTCCGGGAAATTGGCGCTATGTTGCATTCTAACTCACAGGGGCTACTGGGACTGGAAGTACCAGGGGCTGAACTGAAACCCCTCTTTTCGCTAGGACGGGTGGGGGACCACTCCGCTAACTCCCCCTGGTACTGTAAATCAACGTCTAAACTTCTAGGGGCATCTGTGTTTTGGGGAAACTTCCGAGGGGTATGTGTGAGGTCGGGGCTCTTCCTTTCTGCCGCGAACTCCCGCAAAAGATCTCTGAGGATCGATTCCCTTTCCTCCCCCCTTGGTGGGGACCCATGTCCCCCTTTTCCTCCCCCTTGGGCTAAACGGGTGGGGGAGTACCCTAACGCTGATTCGTGGCTATTTTCGTCTTCGTCTTGCTCTCCGGGGACCCTGCGCCTGAGTTGGTCCGCGTGTCGCCTCCACAGGAGGCCTGTACTGGTCTCCACGCGGTATGAGACGGGGCCGGTTTGTTCTATTACGGTGCCCGGCACCCAGGCTGGCCCCGCGTTGGCGTAGTTCCTGCAATGCTCCGGGGCGCCTACGCTGAAACTCTTTGCGGGTTCCACCCCTATGTTCCGCCCTTTGTCCTCTACTCTCGTGGGGTCTAGCTTGGAGATTACCGTGGCCAGCTTCCTGCGCATTAACAGCTCCGCGGGGGAGTACCCTGACGCCAATGGGGTGACCCTGTACCTTAGCAGGAATTGGCACAATTGCAGGTCGAGGTCTCCGGAGCCCATGCGCCGCAGTGCGTCTTTTGTGGTGCACACGAGGCGCTCCACTTGGCCGTTGGTGGCCGGGTGAAAGGGGGCGGAGGTGACGTGCCGAATGGCATTGCGATCCATGAATACCCCGAACTCGGCGGACGTGAAACAGCTAGCGTTATCGCTGACGAGGGTGTCGGGTAAACCGAACGTGGAAAAGACCCTCCGTAACTGTTTAATTGTCGTGGCCGAGGAGGTGCTCGAGACTGGAATGACCTCCAACCACTTGGAGAACGCGTCCACCACAAGGAGGAAAAGTGTTCCCCTGAACGGGCCAGCAAAGTCTACGTGTACCCGGGACCAGGGCCCCCTTGCTGCGTCCCACTCCCTATGTGGCAAGCGAGCCTCTTCTGGCCTGGAGCTTTGGCACGCTTCGCAAGTGCCGACCATGTGTTCGATGTCGGCGTCTAGCTGGGGCCACCAAAAGTAACTATGGGCTAGTGCCTTAGAGCGGACGATCCCCGGGTGGCTGACGTGCAGCAGTTTAAGCACCCTCGGCCGGAGTGACGTGGGGATCACTACCCGCTGTCCCCACAAAAGGCAACCCCTCTCTAGGGACAACTCTAGTTTCTTTTTGAAAAATGTGTCGAATTCCGCTGCTGGGGAAGACACGGGCCACCCTTTCTGTACCCAGGAGCAAACTGTAGCTAGCGTTTTGTCCTTGCCGGTCGCTTTGGCGATGTCGGCCGGTACTACTGGAGGGGAGTCTAGGACCTCTATCATTAAGACCTGGTGGTCCCTCTCTTCCTCGCCCACGTGGCAGCAATCCCGGGGAATGGGGGACCTCGACAGGGCGTCCGCATGGCTGATCTCCTTTCCGGGCCGGTATACCAACGCGTGCTGATACGCGTTGAGAAAAATGGCCCACCTGAGCATCCTCGGGGACAGGATTTGGGGTGTGGGCTTATCTGCGGTGAAAATGCCTAGCAAGGGCTTATGGTCAGTCACTATGGTGAAGGGGCGGCCGTACACAAAATCATGAAATTTCTTGGTCCCCGCAATTATCGCTAGTGCTTCCCTGTCTGTCTGGGCATAGTTTCTCTCCGCTTGGGACAAGGACCTAGAGTAGAACGCTATCGGGGCCTCCCTCCCGTTCTCCAGTACGTGGCATAACACCGCCCCCACCCCCACCGGGGATGCATCACATATTAGGACCACTGGGCGTTTGGGATTGAAGTGGGTCAGTACAGCATCTGATGCCAGGAGTCGCTTCAGGTCATTGAAAGCCTTCTCCTGGATGTCGCCTCGTCCTTTTTTAACAATTTGTGTAGCGGTTCCGCCACTGCTGCCTTCCACGGAAGGAAGGAGTGGTAAAAGTTGAGCAGTCCAAGGAACGACTGCAACTCGGGCTTGGAGGTGGGGCGAGGGGCCTTCTTGATGGCGGCCACCTTGGATTGGGATGGCCTTATTCCCTCGGGAGTAACATGGAACCCTAGGAACTCAACCTCAGTTGCGAAGAAAACGCATTTGTCTTTTCGCAACCACAACCCCGCCTTTTCGAATATTGCCAGGACCTTTCCCAACCTTGTTGCTAATTCGGCCCGGCTCCCCCCTGTAATCAATACGTCATCAAAGTAGGGTAACACCCCCTCTAACCCCTTCAGGAGGCATTCCACGAGTGACTGGAAGATCCCGGGCGCCGAATTCACACCGAATTGGAGGCGCGATACCTGGAACGCCCCTTTGTGGGTGACTATGGTCTGCGCAGCAGCTGCGGCGGAGGTCACCGGGAGTTGCTGGTAGGCTTGGGCCAGGTCGAGCTTAGCGAAACACCTCCCCCCGTGTAACCTGGCCAACAAGTGGCTGACTACCGGCACCGGATACGCATTAGGGCGGATCGCCTTATTGATGGTGCACTTGTAATCAGCGCATATGCGGACCTCCCCGTTGGCCTTGAGTGCTGTTACAATTGGAGTTTCCCACTCCGCAGAATCAACAGGGACAAGAATCCCCTGGCCCACCAATTTGTCCAACTCCGCCTCTATTTTGTCTTTTAGTGCGAAGGGCACTCTGCGCGGTTTAAGTCTGATTGGACGTACTCCAGGGTCCAGGTCGAAAGTCACTGGGGGGCCCTTGAATTTCCCGAGCCCCTTTTTGAAAACCTCGGGGTGCGCGTCGCACACGCTCTGTATTGGATCCGTCCCGGCGGCGTGTGCTCCCACGGCGTGCACCCCCCCAATGAACAACCCCAGGGGCTGGAACCATTGAGTCCCGAGGAGGCTGCATTTACCTCCCTTGAGGACGACTAGGGGAAGCGTTGCGGTGTGTTTTTTAAACTGGACCTGGAACTTCCCAACCCCCAACACTGGGATGCGGTTCCCTTGCACGTCCTTCAGTGTGGCCCTCAACGCTTTGAGCTTGGGCCGCACGCGGGGGGCGATTTTCATGAACTCTCCCTGGGAAATGATGGAGTATGAAGAACCCGAGTCCACCTCCATCCTAACAGGGGCCCCTTGTATTACTATCTCAACGAAGTAACGGGGGTGCTCCGTGGAAACGCTGCAAACCGGAGCGTCGTCCTCGCTGTCGTCGGAGATGCGCCCTACTCCGTCCCGCGTCCTCGTGGTCCGGGTGCCGTCCTTTGGCCTCGTGGTGCGGTCCAGCCTCGCCGAGTGGTCTGGAGAACTCCTTGTGGTGCGGTCCTGCCTCGCCGAGCGGTCTGGGGAACTCCTCTTGGCCTCGCGCCGTTTCCGGCAGACCTTGGCGATGTGCCCGCGCCAGCCGCAGTTGTGGCACTCGGCCTTGCGGAACGGGCATTCGGCGCGGGCGTGGGCAGCGCCGCAGCCGTCGCAGTGCCGGCCCTCTCTCTGGACCCTCCTGACGTCCTCGTCATCGCCGCTCTCCGCGGACGAGTTCGAAACTCGCCGGGCCGCGCGCACCGAGCTCTCTGCCTTGGCGGGTTTCGGGCGCCAGTCCTGAAGCTCTTGCACCCCGGCATTCGTGGCCTCCGCGGCCCGTGCCGTGTCGAGGACTTGTTGCCACGTGGGAGGCGGCTCCTGTTTCATCAGCGCGCTGAGTCTCGGTATCCCTCAGACCGCAGAGCAGGCAGTCCCGGAGGGTGACTTCTGGGGTCTCCCACTTGCATGGGCCGGCGGCCAGCCGCAGGGCCGCGGCGAACTCAGCGACCGATTCCCCGGGCGCCTGGACTCGGCTCCAGAACGCGCTCCGAGCGGGGAACATCGCTATTGCGGGCTGGAGGTGGGTGCGCAGCGCCGCCAGGAGCTCTGTGGCCTTGAAGTCGCTCACCCTCCTCGGCGCGATCAGGTCCACCAAGGTCCTCTTGGTCTCGTGTCCGAGCATGCGGACGAAGATGGCCCTCTTCTTGGCCTCATCTGAGACTTCGAGCTCCACCAGCACTCCATTGAAGTCTATCTCAAACAGCTCCAAGTCTCCCGGCTTCCTGATCTCGTAGCCGGCGCATGTCTTGGTCCCGTGGGCAGCCATATCCCACCTTCGTCGCCAATTTAGTGTATGGGACCAAAGACAACAGAACAGCCGAAGGGTTGGCTTAACACAGGTTTATTGCATGATGGTCCGGTGGAGCATGAGGTAATAGCGGTGATACATCTCAATATATACAGTAGCCCTATACATTTGAATCTTGTAGCACGGTAGCTCATTGGCTGCTACCGGCGTGGCCTCGCCCAGGCACGCCTCTCTTTCCTGCTGCTGAATGCAGATCTTTCTTCTGCTGCTGAATGCAGATCTTTTTCCTGCTGCTGAATGCAGATCTTTCTTCTGCTGCTGAATGCAGATCTTTTTCCTGCTGCTGAATGCGGGGAAGGTTTTCCCGCGGCTGTCCGTGATTGAGCAATGTGAACCATGTGAGACTGAACGCTCGCAGCTGCCCTCTATGGGCTGCCTGCTCGCGTTCCTTTACAGCTGAGATACCTTGTATTTGGAGTGGTTACATTCTTGCCTTTACAGTACAATGAACATGCAAACATACATACATAACAGCCATACAGATGTGAGCTGATGGTAGTTGGAGTCAAGATATATGGTTCGATCAATAGACATGTATGAATGTATGTAAGAAGCAATATTATACCTTCTCTCAAAAATATGAAGCTTATTTTGAACTGCTAGTAAGAGAATGTAGGGCAAGCGCCCTTTAAGTTTTTAACAGAGCATAGGATAATCTATCACAAAATAAATAAAGGAGACGCCACAAGCGCTCTGAGCAACATATAAGGCAGACCCAAGGAAACAGACCATACTGGGTGAGGCTGGTAGAAGATATGGGCCAAAATACTAGAATAGCAATAGGTTCCCCACCCTTCTTATAAAGGGAGGTGTTGCTTTTAATTTTAAAGGTTGTGTTTTTTCCTGTACAAATTAATGTAATAGGAGGGTGTGAGTTTCTCTCTCACACTGTGACATTTTGCCTCCAACACTCATTGAATAATGTCACCCAATTCAAAGGACTTCCCCTGCATTGTTTAGGGAAGGAATGAAATTCCACGAGATTTGCAATTTTCTCTTTGTGCAGAAAAGAAAATGGGGTATTTTGTCAAAAACGTTTCTATTTAGTCCTTGCTCAAAGAAGAACATCATATAGCTGGTGGTGTCCGCAGGAATGAAAACAGAAAGACATTAAAGATTAAAGTGGTTGTTGAAAAGGTATACATGGCAGTATGAAGAATCCCTCAACAATTTGGCCATGAAGGAATTTACCAATGAATGAATCTACCTAGTATTGACTTACATCTTCCTCCATAACAACGGTCTGGCCAGGTTATCCTGCTATGGTAATAGAGTAGACCATACTGCCAGAGACTTAACATCAATTGTCAGGTGGAGGTTAGCTAACCTGACCACCCTGAGGGCTAATGCATGCCTGTCAACCCGCGGCTCTGGAAAAAATGGGACCTGCGCGGAGCAGTTCCGCACAGGTCGCCTTCCACACATGTGTGGAAGGCTATGCCGCTTGTGCAGCCACCTACGCAAGCGGCGTAGGCTTCCACGCATGCGTGGAAGGGTTCTACACAAGTGTAAAACCCTTCTATGCATGCGTAGAAGGCGACTTGCACAGAAGGGCTGCGCAGTACTTCCTTTCCCCCACTGCCAAATTACGGGGTTTTGGCAGCAGCGCGGGTTGGGAAATGACGTCAATCGACGCAGGATTACGGGTTAATCCTGGCCAAATTGGGAAGGTTGACAGGTATGTTAATGGCCCTGGGTGGTGAAGTTCACAGGGAAGAAAGATTATATCCCACTTGACTCCATATTAATGAAGGGCAGCAGCTTCACCAATACTGGCCTGGGGCTGAGGAGGCCTCAGGACCAGAAAGAGACTTGCAGAACTGGATCCGTGTTACTGGTGTCAGAAAGGCATTATATTGTTACCAAGAAAATCTTCATGGCTGATCGCTATGAGGAGAGCCAATATTCAGAATCGGATATGACGCTTGGGGAAAAAAGAATGTAAATAACTTATTTCAAATTGGCTTGTGCAAAAATAACTTCCAATGGAGGGTACTCAGTTTCATTTTGTGGATGTATTTGGTTTTCCCAACTTGGACAATAACAGGATTGTCAACTGACTTGGGAAGGACATTCCGGACATCTGCTCATTGAAAAGCAAAATTCAATGAGGTATTGGATATACTGTACTGTAACAAGAGACAGCTATGATGGATCGCAGTCCCCAAGGCATTGTAAATATCACATGGTGTGTGTGTGTGTATATATATATATATATATATATATATATATATATATATATATATATATATATATATATATATATATATATATATATATATATATATATATATATATATATATATATATATATATATATATATATATATATATATATATATATAGAGAGAGAGAGAGAGAGAGAGAGAGAGAGTGTGTGTGTGTTTTGTTTTAAATATGTATTTTGCTACAGAATAACAATGAAAGCAGTTTATATATAACAGATTGTCAGTTATAAGCAAAATAAATTTGAATAGAAATATATATATATATATACAGATAAGGTATTAGATATACATTACATTTATATATGAAGCATATATCAGATGAATAAGTTAGTAAAATGAGAATCATATATCATATATTGAATATAAAATTTCTTCTTTGGTTTTTTATTATTTGTGTGTGTTTATCTTAACCTATAAATCCAAGGGTTAACCGTTGGAACTGGCTATAGGTTGCTATGCCTCGCCCTACTTGCCTGCACTCACCCTTCGTGCACACGGCCGATCTGGGTACGCAGGTCAACGAAGGATTGAGAAAACCGGCAGTGGGGCAACAGCCCCACAAACGCGAAGAAAGGGAAACAACTTCACTTCCCAACATTCCTTGCGCCGCGCCGCCCCAGAGCCAATCAGGCTGAGAGGTTCTCGCACGGCGCAGCGTTCGGAAACGCGCCGCAGCCAATCAAAAGAAAAGCATTTTAAAAAAACACAGCACAAACACAAAGCACCAACCCATAACTACAAGCCCCAGCGTCCTGCGCGCCATGAGCACTCAGAATGCTGAGGAAGCCGGCACCCAAGAAATAAAGTAAAAACAAAAACACTGGGAGAGCAAGTCCGCCAAGCCGCGGGGAACAAAGCCCCCCTCTCCAACGACGCCTGAAGCTCCTAATCGGAGTTTCCCCTTTAATATCACTGGGTGGGTGGGGGGTGTTGTGCTCCCCCTCTCTACTGGCTCCCCTGGGGTTCAGAGGGTGGGGGGGGACCAAAGGAGTCTGTCTCCCCCCCCTCCACCCCAGGGGACCCGCCAGAGAGTGGATTCCCTCCCCACACACACACACCCCATGTTAAAGAGAAGAAACCAAGTGGTTACTTCTCTTTAAAAACGGAGTTGGGGGGGAATCCCCCTCTCTACTGGCTCCCCTGGGGTTCAGAGGGTGGGGGGGACCAAAGGAGTCTGTCTCCCCCACCCTCCTCACCCCAGGGGACCCGCCAGAGAGGGGATTCCCTCCCCCCCCCACACGCCCCATGTTAAAGAGAAGAAACCAAGTGGTTACTTCTCTTTAAAAACGGAGTTGGGGGGGAATCCCCCTCTCTTCTGGCTCCCCTGGGGTTCAGAGGGTGGGGGGACCAAAGGAGTCTGTCTCCCCCACCCTCCTCACCCCAGGGGACCCGCCAGAGAGGGGATTCCCTCCCCCCCACACGCCCCATGTTAAAGAGAAGAAACCAAGTGGTTACTTCTCTTTAAAAACGGAGTTGGGGGGGAATCCCTCTCTCTTCTGGCTCCCCTGGGGTTCAGAGGGTGGGGGGACCAAAGGAGTCTGTCTCCCCCACCCTCCTCACCCCAGGGGACCCGCCAGAGAGGGGATTCCCTCCCCCCCCCACACGCCCCATGTTAAAGAGAAGAAACCAAGTGGTTACTTCTCTTTAAAAACGGAGTTGGGGGGGAATCCCCCTCTCTTCTGGCTCCCCTGGGGTTCAGAGGGTGGGGGGACCAAAGGAGTCTGTCTCCCCCACCCTCCTCACCCCAGGGGACCCGCCAGAGAGGGGATTCCCTCCCCCCCACACGCCCCATGTTAAAGAGAAGAAACCAAGTGGTTACTTCTCTTTAAAAACGGAGTTGGGGGGGAATCCCTCTCTCTTCTGGCTCCCCTGGGGTTCAGAGGGTGGGGGGACCAAAGGAGTCTGTCTCCCCCACCCTCCTCACCCCAGGGGACCCGCCAGAGAGGGGATTCCCTCCCCCCCCCACACGCCCCATGTTAAAGAGAAGAAACCAAGTGGTTACTTCTCTTTAAAAACGGAGTTGGGGGGGGAATCCCCTTTTCTACTGGCTCCCCTGGGGTTCAGAGGGTGGGTGGGGGACCAAAGGAGTCTATCTGAGAGGGGATCCCCCCACACACACCAAAAATCACAAAAACAAACAATCAAAAACATTCAAAAATACACAAAAACAAACAAAAATAACACCAAAAAGTAAACAACAACAAACATTTCCAAACACACCCAGCCCCCAGCCAAACACCACAAAATCCAACCACCACCACCACCCCAAATAAAGAAAAACAGCTAACTCACCACCACACGACCTCATACCACAACGACTGGAAAAGAAATGAATAAAGAAAGAGACTACTTGCTGGAAGAAGCTCCACCCAGAGGCCACGAGAGAAAACACAGTCAAAATACAAGATAACCCCTACCAGCAGCACTTGCTGACCACAACAACAAAAAAAATACAAAAAGACACAATAGCCCCACACAAAAGGCCCCAAGAGTTTTTCGAAAAAGTATATCATCCTTTATTCTTTTTTTCATCCACAAAACCAAAACACCAAACAAAACTCATCACAGTTTAAAACAGGCCATCAAATTTTTTTTGTATAAATAAACATTTTAAAAATTTCAAATATTGATTAACCTCTTCTTTACAAACATTAACAACAACAACAACAACAACAACAACAACTTTCCAACACCATTTAAAACAGCCCGGCAGCGCCGGGCAACCTTTGCTAGTTATATATAAATAAACTATATACTAAACAAACAACTCTTGATATGTGTGTGTGTGTGTGTTTAGTTTATTTTTCTTGGTTAAGTTGATATTGTATTGTAATTTAATTCTGTATTGTGATGTTATGTTGCTTTTTATTCTTTAATTGTTTTTCTTTATTGTCTATTGTGAAAACTAATAAAATTTAATTTAAAGAAAAAGAAAAGCAAAATTCAGCGGGTGAAATTTTTATTAATTTCATTGTCTGCCCTCCCTTTCTTTGATTTCAGGGACCCAAGGTGGCTCACTACCTGCTAATATCTATTGATCATAGTGATGTTAAGCACAGGGCCTACTTTGGGTAAAAAATTCTGGCAACTGTAGTTCCAAAAAATAAAAATAAAAACCAGGTTTGGCCAAGAAAGTTGGTGGTTTGCTACAGTTCCAACCGACGCCTGCAGGAAATAAGACGAAGGGTAGTAATCCACACTCATTCTCTTCTTCTCTCCACTTTCCAGGAGCTGACATGGCATATCAAACAGAGGTGGTCATTGGTACTCAGCCTCAACCTATGGGTACCAACTACACATTCACCAGCCAAGGAGCATGGAGCTCAGAACTCTGTGACTGTTGCTCCGACATGGGCATTTGTGAGTAATTGAATGGTGGCTTTCTGCCATTCATGTGTCTGGCCCTATGGGGGAAGGAGAAGGGGTTTTCACAAGCTATCAGACCTTAAGTGAATTGCCCAACATCCTTGCTTGTGACTCACCAGATTCCTGCAAGAGGTTATGTGCCTGTTCTGCTTACTTTATGAAAGAGTGTACAGTTTGTATAAAAAACTGGACTCGCTATAAAGAAAAAAGGGACATAGTCCACAAACAGGGCTGTAGCCAGGATTCTAGCTGGGGGAGTGGCAAAAAAAATTTCAGGGGGGCAACAATGTCACACACATATAACATTGGCATCTTGGGGTGGGGTCTTAGCTCAGGAGGGTTTCCCCCCCCCCGGTCCCGCTTTGGCTACAGAGGGTGTGAGAGTTTACTGATAGCTCCTACTGTTGTGGTTACAAGTTACAGCTGCAACAGATTTTGTGAGAGCTGAGTACAGTAGAACCTCAGATAAAGTCCAAACTCCGTTCCACAAGTTCGGACTTTATCCGATTTTGGACTTTATCCGAATCAAATGGGCGATGCATCAGATAACGTCCAAAAATTGGACGTTATCCGAGGTTCCTATACCAAATACCTCAGATAACATCCATTTTTTTAAAGTGGTTTTGGACTTTATGCGATGCATCATGTGTGCATGAAAACCGCGACTTTATCCGAACCGGATTTCTCCGCATCGGACTTTATCCGAGGTACCACTGTACTTACTTCCAAAGTTCCCACTACTAGTTTTTTGTTCCAAGATGTTCCACTCTGTCCCCATGGCCCCAGATATAGTCAACTATTATTCTGCGCTCTCTGAACATGTACAGTTCTCACTGGGTTGCTATTTTAGTCATGTCCCATCCACTAAACTCACAAATATTTTTTCTCTGGTGCTTTTACAAGCTCTGGGTATTTCCAGACCTGCGCATACCTTCCAGTTCTAGCGGATGGGTGCCATTTCAGTTACATAAGCGCCAAAATTTCTAGTGGACAGGAACTGGGAGAATCCTGGCATATACTGTCCATGCAAGGAGAATGTGAGTTCTAATTCCAGAATCTAGATCCAAAAAATAGGGAAGGTTATGGTTATCTCTGCCCATCTGAAGCCTTTCATTCCTGTCCATTAAGAAAGTCTAAAACAGGTCACAGAGCTCAGAACTTACTAGTTACAAACACCATAGTTGTCTACAGCTATTTGCTCTGTAGGTAACAAGGATGTAACTAAGTTACACTTCAGCAGTAACATAACAAGTCATTTCAAAGATACATAACTTGCACAAGTCACTAGTTTAAAGGTATTTGGATAGGAATTCCCCCATGTTTTGTATCATTCTTTTATCAGTCCTAAGTGGCAAGGTAAGGTAAAAAGTAAAGGTTGCCTTTGCTTGAAAGCCAGTCGTATCCAACTCTCAGGTTCAGTGCTCACCTCTGTTTATAGCCAAAGAGCCATGTTGTCTGTGTCTGCAGCTATTTCTATCTACTTGCAATTTTAAAAATTTCGAACTGCTAGGTTGGCAGGAGATAGGACAGAGACGGAAGCTCACTCTGTCATGCAGCACTCAGGTCTTGACCTGCTGACCTTCTGACCTTCCTGTTAGGAAGGACGAGGAAATGACGCCAATTGCTGATTTCTGATATATTTTCAAAGGCGCAACACCAGATCTGGCCACTGTAGCAGAACCAAAGAGCAAAGTCCAAGAAAACACAATGCAGCAATGTCTGATACAGTGAAAGGACCAAGAATAAATATTTGCCTCATAGTAATGAGTAATGCAAGAATGGATGAATCATGCATTGTGTAGCACATAATTAGCTAAAGGTCAGGGTGATAAATATCAGGAAGAGTGAAAGGCCAGGGACAGGGTTCATTCTGAGAGGGATGAGATGGTTTTTCAAAGGACTTAGGTAAAGATAGAGGCCGCCCTTGCTTAAAAATCAGTCGTATCTGACTCTAGGGTTCAGTGCTCATCTCTGTTAATAGCCAGAGAGCCAGTGCTGTGTCTGCAGATGACTCCATGGTCATGTAGCAGGCATGACGAAACACCAAAGTGTATGGAACACTGTTTACCTTTCCACCAAAGTGGTACCTATTTATCTATTTGCAATTTCTTGCTTTCCAACTGCTAGGTTGGCAGGAGCTCGGACAGAGATGGGAAGTCACTCCATCATGCAGTACTCGGGTCTTGAACTGCTGAACTGCCCACCTGCCAGTCATCAAGTTCAGTATCTTGACCACTAAGCCACCACAGTCTTGGGCTTGCCTGTAAAATCTTTCCTCTCTCTCACACAGGTCTCTGTGCCTCCTTCGTTCCTTGCATCCTTGCCTGCCGAATCTCGGAGCAGGCAGGCGAATGCTGCTGCCTCCCATATCTACCTGGCTCTCTCATTGCCCTGCGGACTGGTGTGCGCGAGAGATACCACATTGAGGTGAAACATGGGGATGTCAAAAGCATATTGGATGTAGAGCAGGGGTGGCCAAACTATGGCCTGGGCTGGATCCAGCCCCTGACACCAATTCATTGGGCCCACAAAGCCCTCATTGCTCCCAGAAGCTGAAGTAAAGTATGCCCATATGGGCGCGGTTTACTTCCACTTCCGGGAGCGATGAGGGCTTCACGGGCTGGATAAATTGGCATAAGGGGATGGACCCACCACCCAGGCCATAGTGACCAGCCCCCTGAACCATGTGATGGCCCACAGCTGTAAAAGTTTGGGCACCCCTGATGTAAAGGGAGAGGATGGGCTGAAATGATACATTAAGTGGCTTTGCCTGTGAAAAGGGAAAAATGGGGGTTTATTTATGTGGATTACTAAATTTTAATGGGCATAAAATATGGCCTTTTGCAGGCAAGCTTTGAGCTCTACAGGAATTATTTCTGCTGGAATGGACAGAAGGTTTCCTTGGCACTAAGAAACATTAGAGATTTTAGTGTCTCTAACTTCAGAGGCTAAATAACTTGACCACCCTGTGGATGAATGGCCTTGGGTGCCTAAGTCCACAGGGAAGGGTGATGGTCCCCAAGTGGATTAGATCCCACTTGAATTCATCTTGATGGGGGGCAGCAGCTTCATCAATCCTGGCCTGGGGCTAATGAGGAGTTTGCCTGCCAAAAGGGCTCAGGACCAGAAAGTGACTCGCGAAACTGGATCAATGGTACAGGGGTCATGCTGTGATGCAGAAGGCAGATGAAAGGCCATTGCATTATATTTTCAGAACAGTCTTCATGGCTGATCATCACAAGGATCGCCAATATTCAGATACAACAGAAGAAGAACTCCCCACTCCCCCTTCCTTAATTGTTAGACTACAAACCCCCATTTTCCCAAAAAATATGGATATGCTGTCTGGGGATTATGGAAGTCTTAATCTTGCATATTGGATGACGTCCAGTCATGGAAAGCTGCTGTACACGCATCATGTATCAGTGACTGGCCAAATGAACTCATAGCAGGAATTTCAGTCAACAGTCAAAGAGGATGAGTTTTTAAAATATATACTCAAGACAAGCCACCCAATTTCTCTTAGGATAGATTTCGTACCATCCCTTCCATTATGAAAATTTGTTTTGTGGGAGTCATGAAACTGCATCAGATTGTTAGTTGACTAATTTATTGTCATTGCCATTGGGGAACATGGCAATTTTGTTTGTTTGCTTGTTTTTTTGGTTGGTTGCTTGTTTGTTTCATCATTCATTTGTTCACTCACTCACTTGCCTTTGGGTTCCAAAATAGCGTAGTCAGCCTTAAACCAGGGGTGCCCAAACTATGGCTCAGGTGCCAGATCCGGCCCTGACATCAATTCATCCAGCCCACAATGCCCTCGCCGTTCCTAGAAGCGGAAGTAAAATGCACCCATATGGACGCATTTTACTTCCGCTTCCAGGAGTGACAAGGGCTGGATGAATTGATGTTGGGGTCTAGATCTGGCCCACGGGCTGTAGTTTGAGCACCCCTGGTTTAAGCAGAGAAAATGGCAGCTTAAAATCATAAAACCTATATCATCCTGTTGCAAAACAGATTGCAAGGAATGTTTTACTTCCACTTCTGGTGGGAGGAACCATGTGACCGACCCACTGGACCACGTGACTGACCCATTGGACCACGTACTGGCCCACAGCATAAAATTTTGGGCACCCCTGGTTTAGACCATCATGTCTTGCCACAGGGTGCCATTTGCTGCTCTGCCTCAGGCAGCAAAATATATATGGGGTGACCATACTTGAATTTCCGTTCTAATGCAGCCTTTGTTTTCCCCCAGGGTTCAATCTGTGATGACTGGATAGTCATGTCTTGCTGTCCACTCTGTGGTATGTGTCAGCTTGCACGAGAACTGAATAACAACAATTGAGTTGGAAGAGAGAAGGCAGTGGACTCTTACTTATCTGGATAGACAGAAAGTAGTGGAACAAGCCAATTTTCAAAGCATGCAGATTCAATAATTAAATGAAAGAACTGTCTGTCTTTCCAGGGAGGAACAATGAGAAGCAGTGGGATCATTCCCCCTTAGTCCTTAAGTTGTTCCACTTGAATTGTGTCACCAAATAAACTTAACTCTTGTCTAAGACTGTGTCACTTTTGGGGATGCTTTTTGACATAAGTGTGGAAGAGCAGGACAGATGGGAACTAAAACCAGTGGTGGGATTCAGCAGGTTCGCCCAGTGGTGTGCATCAGCAGGTTTGCACCAGTTCGCCAGAACCGGTAGCAGAAGTTCTGGCTGGCCCCGCCCTTCCAAGTTTTGAAAATTGGCATCTAAAATGATATCCAGGATGGTGTTTTTTAAGACACAAAATATAGAGAAGTGTCTATCTCCGTCTTCACAGACATAGCTCCCAGAAAAATCTGGGACCTCATCTCCAGAAAAAGCAGAGGTGATATGGAGGGGAAAGACATGTTCTCTTTTCTTGTTCAGGGCCATAATAGTGAATCATCTTCACCTACAGGCTATCTTAGCTCAAACTCTGAAACAAAGGTGTTCATCTGCGAGAATGAAACCAAAGCCACATACAGGCAATACTACTATTAGAATCAACCAATTAAACTTCCAGAAGAACATACAAGCTTTTGAGTTCATCAGGGGTTCTCCAAAAGTCTTCATCAAGTTAGAAAAGGGTAGGAGAAGGTAGCACAGAATTCATTGAAGTATATACTTGAATGTCTATCATGAGATAGATTTTACTTTAGGGCAACCAACTGTGCTCACAAAAATAAGAAGGCAAAAATGTTTTGCCACTTCATACCAAAGGCTTATCTAGGCCACCATCCTGCTTCCTCAGTGGCCAAAGAGATAATAATAATTTCATGTCAGAAATTATTCTGAGCTGAAAGGATTTTTGATGGAAAAACTCCGCTCAGGGGACGCTTAAATGAAGCTCCTTTCATGTCCATAAGAGCTGGGACAGAGACAGACATAAGAACATAAGAACAGCCTTGCTGGAACAGGCCACAGCCCATCCAGTCCAGCATTCTGCCTCACACAGTGGCTCACCATTTGCTTCAGGGGATTATTCCCAAGCAGATGCCTTCACCTGTTTAGGATTCCCTGGAAATGATATTGAGAGATATCCTGCCTCTCTCTCCAACCCGGAGGTTGTCCTTAAGTATCCATAATTATAGCCATGGATACCCTTGGATGTGGATTCCCCATGCCCCAATGGCATGGAACGGCCCGCGCAGAGGCCACTTCGGGAGAACGCTCCCTGGCCCGTGGGCTCTGCGGGCAGAGAAATTAAGGGGGGTGGATTAATAATAGGGTTTGATTCACCCAATTAATGACCTGACGGACGGTTCCGCTGAGAAGGCATTTCTCCAGACTCTGTTATCCATTAAGGTAATCACTCATCTCCGAGTTTATCCTTATCCTTGGTGCAAATAGTAGCCATGTTTACCCCAGTCTAAACCCTAGACAATGGTGTGTTCCCTGTCAATGTTCGTCCATGTTAATTAACTTCCCCAAGAGATATTCCCAATTAACCTGAGTAAATAGGTGATGTGATTTTCTCCCAGATGACGGTTTTTTCTGCCTTGCCTTCTGATCTATAAATGTAGATACTTTTCCTTCAATAAACCACTGATCTGATCTCGCTCCATACTGCCTCGTATCGTTACTTGATCAGTCTCCTCCGGGACCCAACGGCCGTCCTAGCGGCCCCGATTCCTACACTTGTCCTCCATGAACTTGTCTAATCCTTTCTTGAAGCTGTCAAGACTGACAGATGTCACCACTTCTTCTGGCAGGGAGTTCCATAGACCAGTAATCCTCTGGGTGAAAAAGTACTTTCTCTTATTTGTTTGAGAACTAGTACCCAAAAGTTTCATCGAGTGTCCCCTAGTTCTAGTGTTATGCGATAGAGAAAACAGTTTTTCCTTATCTACTTTGTCCACACCGTGCATGATTTTATAAACTTCAATCAGGTCACCTCTTAGACGCCGTTGTTCAGAGGCCCAACCGTTGCAGCCTCAGATGGTAAGGAAGGTGTTCCAGTCCCCTAATCATTCTGGTTGCCCTCCTCTGCACTTTCTCCAGCTCCATAATATCCTTCTAGAGGTATGGCGACCAGAACTGTACACAGTATTCCACATGGGGCCTCACCATAGATTTATAAAGAGGCAAAATGACACTTGCTGACTTATTTTCTATACCCTTCCTAATGATCCCTAGCATTGAGTTTGCTTTTTTCACTGCTGAGGCACACTGGGTTGACACCTTCATTGAGCTGTCCATCAGGACACCAAGGTCCCTTTCTTGGTTTGTCGCAGAGAGTTCAGACCCCATCAGTTTATAAATGTAATTGGGGTTCTTTGCCCCAACATGCATCACTCTGCACTTACTAGTGTTGAAGCTCATTTGCCACTGTTTTGCCCACTCCCCCAGTGTCAAGAGATCCCTCTGGAGCTCCTCACAATCTCTCACAGTTTTCACTACCCTGTATAATTTAGTGTCATCAGCAAATTTGGCTACCTTGCTTTTTACTCCTACCTCTAGATCATTTATGAAGAGGTTGAAAAGCAGGGGTCCCAGTACTGAACCTTGGGGGACCCCACTCTTTACTTCCCTCTACTTGGAGAAGTGTCCATTTAGTGCTACCCTCTGTTTCCTGTCCCTTAGCCAGTTGCTGATCCAGGACAAGACCTGTCCCTTTATTCCATGACTGGAAAGTTTATTCAAGAGCCTTTGGTGTGGGACGCTCAATTCGTCATGCAGTATCTGGGTCTTGAACTGCCAACTTGCTGGCCTTCCTGGTGTGGTGGAGGTGGTGGTGGTGGTCACATGAAGGTGAGCTTCTTAACTACTGAGCCACCGCAGATGAAGTTTTGGGAACCCACAAGCAGGCACTGGATGGAAGTATCAGGTTCTGCCCCATAGTATCCCTGAGTTGGAAGAGGCCTTTTAGGCCATTAAGTCCAACTACCTACTCAATGCAGAAATCCCATATTGTCTCCCAGTTGGTATTAACAAGTACCGGATAGTGTCTGATACCAGAAGATACAGCTTGCTTGTTGTTGTTAGTCTGTTCTTCCACATATTTCATAATCAGTCTCCTTTTAGATCGGTCCAAGTTTGCAGCCTTCACTACAGTGGACCCTCGAATAACAATGTTACTTGGTTCCCCAAGTTGCGTCGCTATTTGAATAACGTCGTTATTCGAATAATGACAAAAAAGTCGTTATTCGAATAACGACGGTAAAAATACCATCGTTATACGAATAACATCGTTGTTATTCGAATAACGATGGTAAAAATACTGTCGTTATTCGAATAACATTGTTATTCGAACAATCACATTGGGAGCGTCATAGCATCGTTAATCAAAAATGACGCTATTCGAACATGTCATTAATCAAGGGTCCACTGTATATAAGCAGTGGCAAGGAGTCTTAAAATCCAGGAGTCTTAAAATCCTGGAGAGTCATTTAGACCAACTCCAAATGTCACAGTATGTTATCCTGAAGCCCATGATTTCTAAATGTTCTTCACTAAGCATTGTCAATTAAATGCTCATAGATTGCCTGTTTACCCCCATCTCCTTCCTACTCTGCTCCCTCTGTGTTGGAGAATGTGTTTTTGTTGGCACAGTGGCCTGTACTCTGAACAGCCATGCACACCAAAAATGAAATATTCATAATACTGACAAACAAATTCCACTGAACACAATGGGGCCTGCTGATGAGGAAACATGAATAGGTTAGTGGTAAAAGTAAAGGTCTAGCTTGCTCGAAAGCCAGTTGTGTCAGACTCTAGAGACCTGATGGTGAACCTTGGCACTCCAGGTGTTCTTGGACTTCAATTACCAGAAGCCCAAGTCAGCACTCCTGCTGATCAGGGCTTCTGGGAATTGAAGTTCAAGAACACCTGTAGTGCCAAGGTTGGGCTGGATGGCCATTTTGCCCTTCCTCCACCACATGGCACTTCCTGGTGTGGTGGATGTTGTGTATGGAATAATATGGAATGTAACTGCTAAGCTGTGCCTTTAAGTTAAATGTAACCGGTTCTACAGTACTTTTTCACCCAGAGGATTACTGGTCTATGGAACTCCCTGCCAGAAGAAGTGGTGACAGCTGTCAGTCTTGACAACTTCAAGAAAGGATTAGACAAGTTCATGGAGGACAAGGGTACCAATGGCTATAATTATGGATACCTAAGGACAACCTTAGGTATGGAGAGATAGGCAGGATATCTCTCAATGCCATTTCCAGGGAATCCTAAGCAGGTGAAGGCATCTCCTTGGGAATACCCTGAAGGAAATGGTGAGCCACTGCATGAGACAGAATGCTGGACTGGATGGGCTGTGGCCTGTTCCAGCAAGGCTATTCTTATGTTCTTATGTACAGGAAATGTATACTTAAGCCAATTGTAAAGAACACATTGTATTCAGCTGCTATTGGAATGCGAGCTTGCTACCAGATGGGAGCAGCGAGCATTCAACTCACATGGTACAAACTCCCCAATCGCACACAGCCGCGGGAGACCTTCCTGCCAAGGATACACCTGGACAAGAAGGGTGGGACTCTGGATGACATCACGCCTACAATAGCCAATAGGCTACGGTGCAACCAGATTCAAATGTATAGTGACTGTATAAAAAGAGTGTATTGCCATTATTACCTCTTGTTCGTACTGTACTTCGTGCAATAAAGATGTGTCAAGCCAGACTACGGCTGCTTCGATTGTCTTGGTCCCTGTTGTGTTCTGATGGTTTTATCTGACTCATGGATTACAATGTATCATAGCAACAATGTAACCTTCAGCTGTATCATATAAACCCTGTAATAGGACGCGAGCTAATGACCACCAGCTGGCAGCAGCGAGCGTCCAAGCTCTCTTGGTCCGAACTCATCAAAGGCAACAGCGCGGGAAGTTTTCCCGCCACCATCTACACCTGGACAAGAAGGGCGTGACCCGCAATGACGTCACGCAGACAGTAGCCAATGGGCTACCATGGCACCACGTTCGAATGTATTACCACTGTATATAAAGAGCTATCGATCCGCCATTACCTCATGTTCCCTCTGTCCACGATGCAATAAACCTGAGTTAACCCAGCCCGAGGCTGTGTCCTGTGTCTTGGTTTGCATACACCAAATTGGCGACGAAGGTGGGATAATGGATCCCCACGGAACAGCCAGGGCACAGAGCGGTTTCAACATCACCAAACCGCAAGACTGGGAGCTGCTTGAGATGGACTTCCAGGCGGCACTGGTGGAACTCAGAGTCAAAGGAGACGACGAGGAGAGGAAGAGGGCCATCCTCACCAGAATGCTCGGGATGGAAACCAAGCGGACGCTGGTGGGCATAATCGCTCCGAAGAAGGTGAGCGAATTTAAGGCGAGCGACATCATGAAGCTGCTGCGAGAGCGGTTCTGTCCCTCGAGGGCAATGTTTCCCGCTCGGAGCGCGTTTTGGAGGCGAGTCCAAGCGCCGGATGAGTCGGTTGAGGCATTCGTGGCCGCCATGAGGATAGCCGCCGCCCCCTGTAAATGGGGCGACATCCTGGAGATGGCCCTCAGGGACGGCGTGTTGTGTGGCCTGAAAGACAAGGAGGTACAGCGCAACTTGATGAATAAGGAGCCGCCACCCACGCTGGCAGAGGTCGTAGAGGCCGCGGAAGCCGCAGAGTCCACGAATGCTGGAGTGGACGAGATGCACCAGTGGCGTGAGTGGCGTCCTAGAGCCGGCAAGGCAGAAAATTCGGTGCACGGGAAGACCGGACAGTCGGTGCACGCGACTCGTCGGGCCTCAAAGTCGTCTACGGAAGGCAGCGACGGCGAGGAGGTCCAGAAGGTCCGAAAGGGTGGTCGCCGCTGCGAGGGTTGCGGAGCGGCCCACGAGCGCGCGAGATGCCCGTTCAGGAAGGCCGAGTGTTACACCTGCGGCCGTCGGGGGCACATCGCCAAGGCATGCAGAAAACGGAAAGAGGGCCGGAGGCAGTCACAAGACCGTGTGGCCAGACCGGACCGTCCAGCGAGGCCCAAAGATGGCGCCCAGACCACGAGGAAGCAGGACGGCGTGGGCCGCGTCTCGGACGACAGCGAGGACGACGCCCCAGTGTTCAGCGTGTCCGCGGGACAGTCCCATTACTTCGTTGAGGTATTAGTACAAGGGGCCCCTATTAAGATGGAAATTGACTCGGGGTCCTCCTATTCTATAATTCCCCAGAAAGAGTTTTTGAAAATCGACCCCCACGTGCGGCCCAAACTTAAAGCGTTGAGGTCCACGCTACGAGACGTGCAGGGGAACAGCATTCCGGTGTTGGGGGTCGGGAAATTTCGGGTCAATTTTAAGAGACATTCTGCGGAACTGCCCCTAGTTGTCCTCAAGGGGGGAAGCTGTAGCCTCCTAGGGACACAGTGGTTTCAGCCCTTAGGTTTGTTCATAGGGGGAGTGCATACCGTGGGGGGGGACCCAATACAAGCGGTT
Organism: Bradypodion pumilum; assembly: GCA_035047305.1. NCBI lineage: Eukaryota > Metazoa > Chordata > Lepidosauria > Squamata > Chamaeleonidae > Bradypodion > Bradypodion pumilum. The sequence continues at coordinate 6,073,917 of JAWDJD010000007.1, forward strand.
TGCGATGCGCATCCCGCCGTTTTTAAGAAAGGACTCGGAAAGTTCAAGGGACCCCCTGTAGCTTTCGACATAGACCCGGAGGTCCGCCCGATAAGACTCAAACCGCGCAGGGTGCCGTTCGCACTCAAGGACAAGATAGAGGCGGAACTGGACAAACTGGTGGGCCAGGGGATTCTTATTCCTGTTGATTCCGCGGAGTGGGAAACTCCAATTGTAACGGCTCTAAAGGCTAACGGGGAGGTGCGCATTTGCGCTGATTATAAGTGTACAATTAACAAGGCGATCCGCCCTAATGCATACCCGGTGCCAGTGATCAGCCACCTTTTGGCCAGGCTGAATGGGGGAAAGTGTTTCGCCAAACTCGATTTGGCACAAGCCTATCAGCAACTTCCTGTGACCCCCGCCACGGCCGCGGCACAAACGATAGTTACACATAAAGGAGCGTTCCAGGTGTCGCGGTTACAGTTTGGCGTGAACTCGGCACCCGGCCTTTTTCAGTCGCTTGTGGAACGCCTCCTGAAGGGACTGGAGGGGGTGTTGCCTTATTTTGATGACGTGTTGATAACAGGGGGGAGTGAGGCTGAACTGGCAAAGAGGTTGGACAAAGTATTGACCGTGTTTGAGAAAGCGGGGCTGAGATTGAGGAAGGACAAATGTGTCTTTTTCGAAACCGAGGTCGAGTTTTTAGGGTTCCGGATCACACCCGAGGGGATTAAACCGTCTAAATCCAAAGTAGCAGCCATTAAAAAGGCCCCTCGCCCCACATCCAAAACCGAGCTACAGTCCTTCCTGGGGCTCCTCAATTTTTACCATACATTCCTCCCGCGGAAGGCGTCCGTGGCCGAACCGCTCCATCGGTTACTTAAAAAGGAGGAGACATGGATGTGGGGTGACGAGCACGAGAGGGCGTTCAAAGAGCTAAAGCAACTCCTAACATCTGAGGCAATCCTGACGCACTTCGACCCCAAACGGCCAGTGGTCCTAGTTTGTGATGCATCCCCGGTGGGGGTGGGGGCGGTGCTTTGCCACGTGTTGGAGGACGGAAGGGAGGCCCCGGTAGCGTTTTACTCAAGGTCCCTGTCCCAAGCAGAGCGAAATTACGCACAAACCGACAGGGAGGCGTTAGCAATAGTAGCGGGGACCAAAAAAATTCACGATTTTTTGTATGGCCGCCCGTTCAAAATCGTGACCGATCACAAGCCACTGTTAGGGATTTTCACGGCAAGCAAGCCCACGCCGCAGATCCTGTCCCCGAGAATGCTGCGATGGGCTATCTTCCTCAACGCGTACCAACATGAGTTGGAGTACCGGCCCGGAAAGGAGATCAGCCATGCTGATGCGCTTTCGAGATCCCCTTTGCCCTTGTCGGACGACCAAAAGGCGAGAGCAGAAAGAGACCGCCAGGTGTTGCTAATTGAGGTTTTAGACGCACCCCCAATAGTACCAGCCGACATTGCTAGGGCGACAGGCAAGGACAGGACGCTGGAGAAAGTTAGTTCATGGGTGCAGAAGGGGTGGCCGGCTTCGTCCCCGAGTACAGAGTTCGACCCATTCTTTAGGAAAAAGCTAGAGTTGTCCCTAGAGAGGGGGTGCCTTCTGTGGGGCCAACGGGTGGTGGTCCCTATGCCCCTGCGGACGAGGGTGCTCGAACTGCTGCACGTCAGCCACCCGGGCATAGTTCGTTCAAAGGCGCTGGCCCGGAGTTACTTCTGGTGGCCACAGCTGGACGCGGACATTGAGCACATGGTCGGCACTTGCGAGGCTTGCCAGGGATCCCGACCTGAGGCGGCCCGTCTCCCACATAGGGAGTGGGACACAGCAAGGGGGCCATGGTCCAGAGTGCACGTGGATTTCGCTGGCCCATTCCGAGGAACCATGTTTCTCCTGGTGGTAGATGCGTTCTCCAAGTGGCTGGAGGTTATCCCAGTAAAGAGCACGTCCTCCGCCACGACAATTAGCCAGCTAAGGAGAGTCTTTTCCACGTTCGGTTTACCCGACACTTTAGTCAGCGATAACGCTAGTTGTTTCACCTCCGCTGAGTTCGGAGCATTCATGGAGGCAAACGCCATTCGGCATGTCACATCCGCACCGTTTCACCCGGCCACGAATGGCCAAGTGGAACGGCTGGTGCGTACAACAAAGGAGGCGCTGCGGCGCATGGGCCCGGGGGACCTGAATCACCAAGTTTGCCAGTTCCTCTTAGCGTATAGGGTAACCCCCTTAGCGTCAGGCTACTCGCCGGCAGAGCTCTTGATGCGGCGAAAACTGACCACGATCCTGTCCAGGCTAGACCCGACGAGAGTCGAGGATAAGGGGAAAAACATAGGGTTGGCAGTCTCGAAAGGTTTCGCCGCCGGTGACCCTGTTCACTGCAGGAACTATTCCAGCGCAGGGCCAGCCTGGGTACCAGGGACGGTTGTAGAACAGACGGGGCCAGTGTCGTACCGGGTCGAGACTAGCACCGGCCTCCTCTGGAGGAGGCACGCAGACCAACTGAGGCACCGAGTGAGTGGGCCAGTCAGTGGAGCTCAGCAACAGGATTCAGCGTTAGGGTTCTCCCCCACCCGCTTAACCCAAGGGGGAGACAGCAGTGGACAACAGTCCCAAGCAAGGGGGGAAGGCAGAAGCAGCGGCCCCGACTCATATCCTTTTGATACGCCAGTCCTATCAGGGGCCGGGGAAGGGGGAGAGGAGTTCGCGACCGCTGCCCCCGATTGTAATTTTGATTTTGATTTTGCGAACCGGGGGGGTTTTCAGGAGTGTTCCACCACCCATCCAAGCGAGAAGAGGGGTTTTTCGTTAGCCCCCAGTGCCCCCGGTTCCTCCCTAAGAAAGAGCACACCTCCCAACAATGCCGCGGAGCCGCGGAAAGTCACTAACGAGTCTCCCTCTCCAATTACAGGACAGGAAACCAGGGGACAAAGAGAAGGTAGCAAACCCGGGGAGAGGCAGCCCGCATCGAGACCCCAGCGTGTTCGAAATAAGCCATCTTGGCTGAGAGACTTTGTCTCCTAAGGGGGGGGAGTGTGTCAAGTGTGGGGCTCGAGACTTTGTCTCGTCCTAGGGGGGAGGGGTGTTGTGTTCTGATGGTTTTATCTGACTCATGGATTACAATGTATCATAGCAACAATGTAACCTTCAGCTGTATCATATAAACCCTGTAATAGGACGCGAGCTAATGACCACCAGCTGGCAGCAGCGAGCGTCCAAGCTCTCTTGGTCCGAACTCATCAAAGGCAACAGCGCGGGAAGTTTTCCCGCCACCATCTACACCTGGACAAGAAGGGCGTGACCCGCAATGACGTCACGCAGACAGTAGCCAATGGGCTACCATGGCACCACGTTCGAATGTATTACCACTGTATATAAAGAGCTATCGATCCGCCATTACCTCATGTTCCCTCTGTCCACGATGCAATAAACCTGAGTTAACCCAGCCCGAGGCTGTGTCCTGTGTCTTGGTTTGCATACACCAAAGTCCCTGAACACCAAAGTGGAGGTGGTGGTGGGGGCAATGAAATGGTGCTGTATGCCACATCTGGCCCATGGGCGGCAAGTTGAGAATCCCTGCTCTAGGATAGTCACAGTGTTCAGGGGTATGTGCTCATTGCCCGCATCTGCAGATCTGTGGTCATGTGCCTAAAAATGGAGCTGCAAGATAGCTTAGTGGTATTGAACTGTGGAGCCCTAGGTTGTGAGTTTGATCCTCTACTGTGCCTCCTAGAAGAGCCAACCTATGTATCCTTGGGCAAGCTATAATTCCAGAATGCCACCTGAAGAAGTCTTTAAAGTGCTGTAGTGTTTTGTTTTGTTTTTTGCTTTCTGATATACCATCCCATGAAAAGGGGGATATTAAGCCACTTTTGCGTATTCTCTACCTGGAAAACCCTGGGAAGGGTCTCCTTAAGTCAGAAAATGATGGCACACAATTATTGTTAGGTGTCAATCCACTGTAGGAGAAACAGTGCAAATTATTCCAAAACCATGTCCAATACCATCCATACCATCCATTCTAACGGTGCTCTAGCTCAGGAGTTCTCAACCGTTTAAAGCCGTGGGCCAGGCATACCTGTCAAGTTCCGGGAAATTTCTGTCAAATAAGGGAAATTTCCCGGCCAAAACAGGAAACTGGACACCTATGCTTATCCTGTGCATACCTGTCAAGTATCCCAGATTGGCCAGGATTTCCTGTATTTCTGTGCCGATTTTCGTCATTTCCCGCCCGGAGCTGCTCCTACCCCGTAATTTGGCAGTGGGGAAAAATGAGTTACTGTGCATCTCTTCTGCGCTGCTCACTTCTACGCATGCGTAGAAGGCTTTTACGGGTGCGTACAAGACTTTTACGCATGTGTAGAAGGCTTTTACGCATGCGTAGAAGCCTTCTGTGCAGAAGTGGATGCGTAAAAGCCTTCTACGCCTGCGTAAAAGCCTTCTACGCACGCATAGAAGTGAGCTGCGTAGAACGTTTCTGTGCAGGTCTGTTGTACGCATGCGTAGGCTTTTACGCAGGCGTAGAATGGACTTGCGCAAAAACATTCTGCGCAGAAACATTCTATGCATGCGTAAAAGCCTTCTACGCATGCGTACAATGGACCTGCGCAGAAACGTTCTGTGCAGGTCCCGTAATCTCCAGAGCTGTGCTTGACAGGTATGATCCTGTGCTGGCCTCCAGTCTAACTCCAGTCTAATTGCAGTCTAACTAATACGGGATGACGGCGGGAAAGAGTGTAAAATACGGGGGGTTGACAGAAATTTTCCAAAACTTGACAGGTATGGGGCCAGGTCACACTGCCTCAGACAGCTTTAGGGGCAAGACAGCCTTTTTGCCCTTCCTCCTCCACCAAACGGCACTTCCTGATGTGGTGGAGGCAGGAGACACATGAAACGGTGCCGTGGGCCGCATCTGGCCCACAGGCCGCAGGTTGAGAATCCCTGGTCTAGAGAGGTCCTTGGAGACTACATTTCCCAGCCAACCCCGCGCCTGCAGAAAGTAAACATCCGTCTTTCTCCCCTCCACTTCCGGCCCACCCTTTGCCACGCGGACAAGGCGCTTCCGGCCCGGGGAGCCCCTGGACCAGGATCTGAACAAGGGAGGCAGGTGAGCAGGGGGGGGGGCGCCTCCTGTTGCCAGGGGCAACGCGGGATGCAGGGAGAAGGGCATCCTGAGCGCGCGCCTGGAGCATCCTGCGGTGCCCTTCCCCGGGAGAGGTGGGTGGTGGGTGGGAGGTCGCGTGTTTTTGCTGCCCCTCCGACCCCCAGAGGAGCCAAGAGGTGCCCAGACATGGGATGCCCACCTGGTACGACCCTGGGCTTCCTGCCACGCCACCTGTGATCCAGGGCAGCCGGTTGCACCTCTGCACATGGTTCCTTAATCTCCTCTCTCCTCCTTTCCTCGCCACCTCCTCTTGAAAGCATGGCTGGATCATGGACCGTTGTCCAGCCAAGGGTGGCCCATGACGTTGGGCTGCCTGAGGACGTGGGTCCTCTCCCCAAGCCAAGGCTGCCTCTTCCTCTTAAGACAGCTGGTTGTTTCCTACCGCCCGCCTGGTCACTCGCACCATTGTCTACTTTCACACAGCATGCTCTATGTCTCAAGGGTCAACTCATTAGCAAATGTGTAATGCCACAATGTTTGTCTTGCATCCATCTGCTAACCATTCAACTGGGATTTCTTCTTCCCTGTCTAGGACAGAGATGATGATGATAATAATAATAATTTTCTGTCAGAAATTATTCTGGGTTGAAAGGATTTTTGCTGGAGGAACTCCACTCAGGGCACGCCCGAATGAGGCTCCTTTCATGTCCTCAAGATCTTTTCCCACCGAAATGCTCCCTATTGATCTACTTGCAATTTCTTGCTTTCGAACGGCTAGGTTGGCAGGAGCTGGGACAGACAACGGGTGCTCAAACAGTACTCGAGTCTCGAACTGCTGACTTGCCGGCCTTCCAGCTCACAAGGTGAGCTTCTTTACCACTAAGCCACCGCAACCCCTAGGCCAGACATGAAATTGCGAAAAATGAAGCCACCTTTTGGTGAGTTCATTCTGCAGTTCCTTTCACCTAACACCTTTGTCCCAGCTCCTGCCAACCTTGCAGTTCGAAAGCAAGAAATTGCAAGTAGATCAATAGTGACCACTTCGGTGGGAAGGTAACAGCGTTCCGTGCACTCCGGTGTCTAGTCATGCCTGCCACATGACCATGGAAACGTCTGCAGAAGCAGACAGCGATGGCTGTTCAGCTTTGAAACAGAGATGAGCACTGAGCCCTAGATACGACTGGCTTTTGAGCAAGAGAAACTTTTACTAGTGTGAGAAAGATTAGCCAGCAAAATAAGGTGGCCATTGCCTGGGGTACCGCCTGATTGTGGTTCAAAAATACCACAATCTTCGAGGGGGCACTTTTTGTATACCCCTTTAACTGAGTCTGTAGTGACTTAGTGGTTAAGGCGCTTAACGTGATGACTGGTAGCATGACAGGTCAGCAGTTCGAGACTCGAGTAAGCTCATGTCACCTGTCCTAGCTCCTGCCAGCCTAGCAGCTCAAAAGCAAGAAATTGCAAGTAGATAAACAGGTACTGCTTAGGCATAAAAAGTAACAGCATACCATACACTCCAGTTTTTAGTCATGCCTACAACATGACCATAGAAACATCAGCAGTTCTTTGACTGCAAACGGAAATGGGCACCGCACCCTAGAGTCTGATACGACTGGCTTTCGAGCAAGTGAGACGTTTACGGCTTTACTGTTCTCTTATCAGCATAATTAGCTAATGCAAATGATGTTGCCGATAACTAAAATAAATAAATAAATAAATAAAATAATTCTGCATCCCTGCTGCAGGCCTCTTCTGATATATCCACAGGCTGCTTGATAACACCAGGAAATGTCTCAGTGCCGCTTGGCCCTCATTTGTGCCACCTGGTTCTTCTGTACAGGATGTATTTTTATTTGCAGACCTGTAAATACCTTTCCCGGGAGTTTAATCAGGCAGCTTAAAAATACAACTGCATGTTTCCTTCCTCTAAATTAATTGGTGAGATTTTGCTGTTTGCATAAATGAGTCAGGAAACTTTGCACGAGAGAATGAGAAATGTACGAAAGAAGGCAACTAAAGTGCGTGCAGAATTCTTATTTACCTCGTGAATGTGATGTGAATTGCCCTAAACCCGTGATGGCGAATCTTGGCACTCCAGATGTTCTTGAACTTCAATTCCCAGAAGCCCAAGCCCCCATGAATCCGCACAGATGGGTTTACTGTGATTCATCCGGCCCGCGCCACCTTTGTCGCTCCCGGAAGCGGAAGTAAAACGCGCCCATACGGGCGCGTTTTACTTCCGCTTCCGGGAGCGACAAAGGTGGCGCGGGCCGGATGAGTCACAGTAAACCCATTTGTGCGGATTTGCAAAGACTGACTGTAGTGTCTGCTCTATTACCATAGCAGGATAATCTGGCCGGAATTGAGGTACAACCCTAGGCATTCATTTCTGTGCCCCACTCTCCTCTCCCTGTCATTCACTTTCTCTTTTCCTCTCATCTCTCTACAGCTCCTCGTTCTTGTCTTGCCTGACATCGATTGAGGCATAATGGCTGGCAAAACAGGACCAGACCATCTCTTCAACGCAGCCACTGAGATGGAGACGGCAGAAACTCTACTGGGCACCAAGTAAGAAGCTGGCAGGAGGGATCTCATTGCTGTGGCTCCGTGATGGCAAGAGCACTTGGTTCCCAAACAGTAGCTCCCACACTTGGTTCCCAAACAGTAGCTCCCACACTTGGGATCCCTGGTCTTCTTGGACTACAATTCCCAGGAGCCATGCACATTAGTTTACACGGCTTATTGCTTCTGGGGGTTGCAGTTGAAGAACACAAGGCTGGAAACCACTGCTTTATGGAAAAGGTTGTGGGGGTACCTGGGAAGCACTTTTGTGACTTGCCTCCTGTTCTTTTTTTACTTTTTATTAAAAAAGCATAGAAAAACAAACTTAACAAACATATATAAACTACTACATGCACCCCCACCACCAAGGGGACATTATATACCTTCATTTAACTATTCTCTATAACAGGGGTGCCCAAACTACGACCCATGGGCTGTATCAAGCCCCTGATGCCAATTCATCCGGCCGCCAATGCCCTCGCCACTCCCAGAAGTGAATGGGGAATGCACCCGCCAATGCACATGTGTATCCAGAACCATTTTCAGGAGTGGCAAAACCACTTCCGGGAGTGGCAAGGACACATTTGCGCATGCGCAGAGATGTCCGGAACTGCTTCTGACACAAATAAATAAATAAATAATCAGGCCCAATCAGCTGTTCTGGGAGTGTGGTAAGGCCCCGGCACAAAGGTTTGGGGCCCCCTGCTCTATCATTACATTTTTTATTTATATATTTGTTCCCTCGTTACAAAAAGATAAAAGATTTTGCCATGGCCTTATTCCTTTCCCTTTCCCTAATACATATCCGATAAATTCTCTCCAGATTTCTCTGAAGTCAGGGTTGTTTTTTTAAACTAATCCCTTTAAAAAAAATTATTCACAGGTTAGTTTATCATTTATTGCTATATTCCATATCTATTGATACCAATCATCCAATTCAAATTCACAATCTGCTTTCCAATCAAACTCAAAGCTGTTACCAATATAATAATCGTTTCTTCCTTATTCCATTCTACCTGTTTATTTCCTAAGTCTATTAATAATGTTATTTTAAGACACATCTCCAGTTTTGTAGACAATGACTTAGCTCCTGTTCTAACTTGCCCCCTTATCTCTCTGCCTTCTCCTCTTGCCCACTTCCAGGATCAACATCCCAGCACTCTTGCCCCAAGGCCCAGCTAAGGAGTGGCTGGATCAACGCCGGGCCACCATTCGTCCCTGGGCCAATTTCGTTGACCAGCGGCGTTTTGGGAAGCCTCGCAACTTTGGAGAGCTGTGTAAACGGCTGGTGCGCAACGTTGAATATTTCCAGAGCAACTACGTCTTTGTCTTCTTGGGACTCATTGTCTACTGCCTGTAAGTGCCGCGTGCATCTCTGTTTTAAAATACACTGTGTTTAAGCAGGAGGAGAAGAGATTCCCCTAACCATGTGCTCAGCACCTCAATAAATATGTCTAGGTAAAGGTAAAAGTCGCCTTTGTGGCATTGTGGGGATTTGAACTTGGACCTACCTAACTTCTTTAGTACTGCACCACATTGACACATTCAAATATTAGTTGGCAGCCAACATCTTAAATCGGGGTGGCCAAACTACGGCCCACAGTGCCTAATAATCCGGCTTGCATTGCTCCCGGAAACAGAAGTAAAACACACCCACATGTGTGCAAAATGCTGCTGTAAATGCACCCGCGGCTGTCGTAAACGCTTCCACGTGACTGGCCCACGACCCAAAAACTTTGGCCACACCTGTCTTAAATAATCTTGAAGAAGAACTATCTTCTCAGATGATATTTGCCACTTAAAATAAAGGCTATTATTTTAGCCATGTGCAAATATTTGGCTGCTTTATTAATGAATGTGTTAGTTGATTAAGTTTTCTCTGCTTAGTTAATGGCCCTGGTGTGTCATATCAGGAGATTCTTTCGCATGGCGGCCCCAACAGGAAGCAGCTGGTTGTCCGATGGCTTGCTTTTGAGTTGTTTCCCGTAGGTACATGCATGAACAGAATGCTGGAATGTTCTGGAAATCCTGATTAAAGTCGGGGTGGGGGGTGGGATTGCATACATCCAATGCAGTATTTACAGAATGATGTCATATGATCAGTTTTTCATTTTGTCACCTTAATAATATATTAGCTTTATTTTTTAATACAGAAGAGGGTTAAGCAGATGTACTGTTTTCTTCTTTGATGCAGCTCTAACCCCCTTTTCCTTTCTCCTGTTAGCATCACATCTCCACTTCTCCTGATTGCACTTGCCGTCTTCTTTGGGGCCTGTTACATTATTTACCTGAAAACCCAACAATCGCAACTGGTGGTGTTTGGTAAGTCAAAGGATATAATTCATGCCAGTAGGTTATATTCCATGGGGATGACATACCATCACAAACAGGGAAGCAGTAATAACAAGCACAGGGTATAGTTCTCATCCTAGGTTTCCTATTTTATGGTTTTGAATTTACAATCACTCACATAAAAACACCTTGTATGGGTAGAACGACAGTGGGGCTTAGCGGCTAAGACACTGAACTTGAAATCTAGAAGGTCGGCAGGTCAGAAGTTCGAGACTTGAATGCTGCTCGATGGATTGAGTTCTTGTCATCATTCCCAGCTCCTGCCAACCAAGCAGTTCGAAAGCAAGAAGTTGCAAGTAGATAAACAGATACCGCTTCGGCAGAAAAAGTAACGGCATTCCGTGCACTGTGGTGTCTAGTCATGCCTGCCACATGACCACAGAAAGGGGTTCTCAACCTTTTCATGCCAGGGGCCAGGTCATGCTCTCTCAGTCAGCTTTGAGGGCCGGACAACCATTTTGCCCTGCCTGCACAACGGGGGTGGCCATTTTGTCCCAACAGCTTCAAAGGGGTGGTCATTTTGTTTCTTGAATGTCCTTGGAGGGGTGGGCTGGGGTGGGGCACATGAGATGACCTTAGTTTAGGAACCCCTGGTCTACAGACACAGACAACATTGGCTCTTTGGCTGTAAACAGAGATGGACACCTACCCTAGAGTAGGATATGATTGGCTTTCAAACAAGGGTGACCTATACTGGTGGGGTGGACGTTGAAGAGGTGCTTGGAAGACCCAAGAACTACAATTGCCAAGTCAAAGAATCACCTTTGCAAGGTCACTCTTGCTTGGCATGACCTGCCTGGCCAGGTTGTTGTAGAGCAGGAGTTCTCAATCTTTTTAAGCCGGGGACCAGGTCACACTCCCTCAGACAGTTTTGGGGGCTGGATGGCCATTTTGCCTTTCCTCCACCAAATGGCACTTCCTGATCTGGTGGAGGCCGGGGGGGGGGGGAAATGAAACAGTGCCATGGGCTACATCAGGCCCACAGGTTGAGAATCCCTGTTGTAGAGATAAAATGGGAAATAGTTCAATACCAGTCTGGCCAGGTTACCCTGCTATGGTAATAGAATAGACCATACTGTCAGAAACTTGACCACCCTGAGGACTAATAGCCTTGGGTGCCGAAGTCCACAGGGAAGGGTGATGGTCCCCAAGTGAATTAAATCCCACTTGAATCCATCTCGATGGAGGGCAGCAGCTTCATCCATCCTGGCCTGGGGCTGAGGAAGACTTTGCGTGCCAAAAGGGCTCAGGACCAGAAAGTGACTCACGGAATTGGATCAGTGGTACGGGGGTCACGCTGCAATGCAGAAGGCAGATGAAGGGCCGCTGCATTTTATTCTCAGGACAATCTTCATGGCTGATCGCCATGATGATCACCTTTATTCGGATATGGATAGGGCAGAAGAAGAAGAAGAAGTAGTAATTCAATGGACACGCCTGGCTTTTGAGCAAGGGAGACTTTTGCCTTTACCTATGGAAAATTAGCACGTAAAGGGAGAGACTGGTTTGAAACCTTGATATGTTGCTTTTGCAAAGAAGAGCTCTTTGTATTGTACTTTTAATGTGCAACAATGGCAATCGCTGTTGGTCCTGTGGCCTGGGCCTTCCTTTCCCACTGTATGGCTCCAGACATCACCCTCAACCAGCTCTTGAGATCTCAGGGTCTTTGGAAGTTGCAGTTTGGAGGGAAACCACCAGATGGTGTTGCTTCAACGGGAACATTCCAGATCTCTGGCAAACAGCCACATCCTGCTAGAGCGGGGGTTCCCAAACTACAGCCTGTGGGCCGGACATGGCCTGCGATGCCATTCCATCAGACCCGCCGCCTAATCAACCGCATCTGGAAGTGGAAGCGGATGTGTTTACACATGTGTGAACGCGTGCCTGCGCATACACAAACATACCCATGACTGTCATAAACGCAGAAGCGGGCGCGTTTACAACAGCCATAAATGCTTCTGCTTCCGGGTGGCGTGGTCCGGCCCACTCAGCTGACTGGGGTGTTTGGTCAGGCCTGCAGTGCAAAAAGGTTGGCCACCCCTGTGCTAGAGACTTAACACTGACATGAAGTTCCTGGACTGTGGAAAGCCCTGTTTTTCACATTTGTCAGTAGCAGCTAGGTAGAAAATTGGCCTCAGGCCTGTGATCGGTTTAGTCAGGCCATTAAAACTTACACTTTTAGTCCCAGGTGTTAGAACATAATACCTGTGTGCCAGTCCTCTGTATCTTCACCCAATCTGTTTTCCACGCAGGGCGGGAGCTGAGCACAGCACATCAATATGGCCTGGCTGGAGGTGTCTCTTTTCCCTTCTTCTGGCTAGCTGGGGCTGGCTCGGCTGTCTTCTGGGTGCTCGGTGAGTAAACAAGCCTGACCCCTTTCGAGGTGTGCGTCCTAACACCAGGAGTCCGGGGGGCGGGGGCGGGGGGCGCAGTGGTTAAACTGCTGTCCTGCAACCAAAAGGTTGTGAGTTCTATTCTGACCAGGGTTCAAGGTTGATTCAGCCCTCCATCCTTCCAAGGTCAGTAAAATGAGTACCCAGCATGTTGGGGGAGATGCTAATTAACTTGCAAATCGCCCAGAGCATGCACGCTATGGGGTGGCATATAAGTTTGATTGCTTTTGCTAACCCGTATTCAACTTCTCAACAATGATAACACATGCTCTCCCCTTCCTTGAAGGTCTGGGTACATGGTTCATAGTTTGTTAGGAATGTCTCTGCTAACAAGGACAACAGGTTTTAAGTTGTTCCGGGGACAGTAATGGCGGAGGAAATCTTTCACTTCCACCAGAGCTTGGGAAAATTATTATTGTTATTATTAAAGTAATAACAAAAATAAAAATTATTATGAAGAGCCCTGGTGGTGCAGTGGTTATTAATCTGCAGTACTGCAGCCAAAGCATTGTGAGTTCGATCCGGATAGGGATCCAGGCTGCCTTCTACCCTTCCAAGGTTGGTCAAATGAGTACACAGCATGTTGGAGGCAGAATGCTAATTACCTGTAAACCATCCAGAAAGTGTACTAAGTGCTATGGAGGCAATATATAAGTCTGATTGTTATTGCTATTTTTGATGCTGATGCCGCAGAACACTTTAGGCCAGTGATGGTGAACCTTGGCACTCCAGCTGTTCTTGAACCTCAATTCCCAGAAGCCCAAGTCCCTGTGAATCCACACAAATGGGTGCGGATTCACAGGGACTTGGGCTTCTGGGAATTGAGGTTTAAGAACAGCTGGAGTGCCAAGGTTTGCCATCACTGGCCTTAGGCAGCTTGGTGGCTAGAGCATTCTGGGTCTCTGTTTTCTGACAAAGTAATTACCACCAGTTTTCCCGTCCACGCTGCTCACGTGTGCACAGAGCCCTGTCCCTTCTGTTTTGAATATCTTCCTTCCCTTTTCCTTCCACGCTGGCTCAAAAAGAAAGATGCTTCCATCCCGGCAGAGAGAGAGGAGTAATCTGGCCTGTTTCTTGTGCCCCTACAGGTGCCACTTTGGTAATTATTGGTTCACACGCCGCCTTCCATGAGCTGGAGTCCGCTGAGACCGATGAGCTCCAGATGGAACCAGTGTAAAGAACTGGGAGGGTCCAGCTGTTCCCTTAGATCTCCAGTGCATTTGCATGCATCCTCTTGCCTATGTGTTGCAGCCATACTGACCTTTGCATATAACTGTGGCTATTTCGTCCATCTTTTGTGTCCAATTTTTTCTTCTGAGTCCTCCCAGAAAGAAAATGTCATTTGGAGGACTTGCTTAAGTGTTTGAAACCGTCAGTGCCCATCCTATATCTTTCCTCTTTAAGTTGCTCCCTGCTGGTCAAATTCCCTCGTAGTCTCCTCTGAACACCCCATTTCCTTGGCATTGAGGTTTCCCCCCTCTAAGACTGTCTAACTAACCGTGTACCCAGGATTCTATATATGCAACCGCACTCTTCAACTGAAAACCAAGAGACTTGAAGTTCAGTCTCTTTTATCTCTAACTTAACAACATTAAAGAAACAAAAAGAGTTAATCAGAATGTTCTTTGAATGTCTAATACAGGGGTTCCCAACCTAAGGCCTATGAGCCGGATCCAGCTCCCAGCTCCATTTCATGTGCCCCCCCCACCTCTTGAGAAACAAAATGGTTGCCCCTTTGATGCTGTTGGAACAAAATGGCTGCCCCCATCATGCAGGCAGGGCAAAATGGCCGGCCGTCCCTTGAAGCTGACTGAGAAAGTGTGACCCAACCCCCAGCTTGGCTGGCTCTTTGGCCATAAACGGAGATGAACACTATACAATAGAGTCAAATATGACTGGCTTTTGAGTAAGGGCAACCTTTACCTTACCAGAGGTTGATCACATTTTATTGGACATTGATAGGGAAATCTATAATCATTGATAGGGAAACCCAAAATCTGTGTTCAGGAAAACTAAATCTCTTATCTATGCCACAAGCAGAGGAAGCTAACTCAATTCTGCACATTTTGGGTTGCTTGATGTAATAACTGGCTTGCTTGAGTCTCACCATTGAAGTATCAATCACTGAGACCAACAGAGCAACACATAGTGATGCAGATTCATATGAGATACAACCCAGTTAGTTCACTTGTGCAAGCCTGATTAGCCCTAATCCTGCTGCCAGTGTCAACTCGGGTAGATCCAGTTGAATCTGAGCATTGAATGCAGCATTGTTGATTCGTCATTAAGCTATTGATTCAACGAGTCTACTAATGGGAATACGGCCCCAGCCTGTTGGCTTATTTCCAACTAGAGCTCAACTGTCCCTCCTTTTTGTGTTGTGTACTGCGGTATTCCTCCATTCCCTATTCCCTTTTTAGTCTTTTATGTGGGGTGGGGTTGGTGGGTGGTCGAGTGAGGGTTTTAATCTGTTTTGTTATATTTTACTGTATTTTATCTGTTTTTACCATTGTGCGCCGCCCTGAGTCGGGTTTCCCCGAGTGGGTGGCATAAAAATCTAAGAATAAATAAATAAAATTTAGGCCACTGAAATTTCAGGACCGGCCAGGCTTTTCTGGACCCTCCATTTAACCCATTTATTGCAATTACCTAAGTTTTTGTGCTTGTTTATATTCCCACTTTGTCTCAGACGCTAATAACAATTATAAATGTATGAGGCCCTCTCCTCCACTGTTTGCCATAACTAAATCCAACTTGTCCTTTGAAGTTGTACCATTTCCTCACCATTATTCATCCACTGGGAAACATTAAGAGTCTTAATGTGACGCCATTTACAAGTGACTAATATTCTGGCAGCAGTTAATAAATTCTTGATTAAATTCTTTACAGCGGGGCTTCTCTTGGGTCTCATCTGCTTTTATACTATCATGGGTGACCACCATGACCAGTATAGTCTAATGTCTGGACACAACTGAGGTGAGGGAGATGGATAGAACTCTTATCCAGGCAAGCTGTTCTCACGCATCCTAATCTTGACGGGTGTCCCTCCCTGCTGTTGTCATTAAAAGCTATTTCTCAAAAAGGTGGCCTATAGGATTCTCTTTCCAGATCCCCGTTCTATCCTCACCATATTAATGCTGGGAGGTTAAAGGTAAAGGTAAAAGTTTCCCTTGCTCGAAAGCCAGTCGTATCCAACTCTAGGGTGCAGTGCTCATCTCTTTCAAAGCCGAAGAGCCAGCGCTGTCTGCTGCTGCAGACGTTTCCGTGGTCATGTGGCAGGCATGACTAGACACAGGAGTGCACGGAACACTGTTACCTTCCCACCGAAGTGGTCCCTATTTATCTACTTGCAATTTCTTGCTTTCGAACTGCTAGGTTGGCAGGAGGTAGGTTAGGCTGGCAGATTTCTGACAGGCTCAAGGTTACCTGTAAGCAAGCTTCATGGAAGGCCAGAGGTGGATTCCTCTCATTGTAATTCAGCTCTTTAACCTGGTGATGAATGCCAATGTACCAGATACCTCCTCTTTGAGGGATTTCCATGCAGGAGTCTCAATGTCTTTCTCCAGCCTCCAAACAAGGACAAATTGAGAAAGCATGGAAGTTTTTAATTCAGTAATTTCCAATGTGATGAGGTATCTCAGAAGATGGTGAGAGATACTGGCTCCATCCCCTATCCAACTCAGACATCCCTGGTAGCTCTTATTCCTTATTTCATTTGTGATGGGAGGGTGTCTGTTCTGGACATTTATCCCTTCATTTGGGGTGTAAAGTGTGAATGATGGCTCTATTGTTAAAAAAAAAATTGGGGAGGAGCCTTCAGTAGTCAAAAGAACTTGCACTTGTGTAATTCATTTCATTTCATTTTTATTTGTATACCGCTCTATTCGGCCCGAAGGCGACTCAGAGCGGTTTGCATTAACGCATGCTGTCTGCACAGCAGACAGCTGCAAAAAGTGAACAGGCAAGAGTAGACACCAGAGCGCATGAAACACTGTTTACCTTCCCACCGAAGTGGCGCCTTTTTGAATACTTGCAATTTCTTGCTTTAAAACTGCTAGGTTGCCAGGAGAGCTCACTCCGTCAGGCAGCACTCGGGTCTCGAAGTGCTGACCTTGCGGCCGGCAAGCTCAGTGTCTTAACCCCTAAGCCGCACGGTTAAGAGCGCCAAAGCTTTTAATGATTACCTAACTTTTGGAGATGGAATAGATCTTAGCCCAAACGCTACCTTGTAGGTCTGGGGATGGAAAGTTTCACGTATGAAGTTCCTCCCAGTTTGGCTACTTCTAGTCATGCCTGCCACATGACCACCGAAATGTCTGCAGAAGCAGACAACGTTGGCTCTTCGGCTTTGAAACAGAGATGAGCAGTGAACCCTAGAGTTGGATACGACTGGCTTTCGAGCAAGGGAAACCTTTACCTTTACTGAAAATGGGGGAGATGGAGAGAAGCAAGATCTAAAAGCCTCTTCTGACTCCAGGGCCCTTCATGTGTGTCTGCAGGCAGTAACTGCCCTGTTACTTTCTCACGTCATTAACTTCAGCTGCTTTATTACCATGGTGATATCTTTCCCTTCTCCATCCTTTAGTTGCCTTGGCAATGACCACCTCCTCCTTATCCCTCCCTTTTCAGGCAAGTCAGATGGAAAAAGCAATCCGCTTAAATTAACTGCGTCAAGCGGCATCCTCTGAGGCAGAGGATAGTGCCAGATGCTGGAGGATGGGTAGGGATGGACATCGAGCTGAAAACTTTAAAATGGTACATGAGAAAGGGTGGTGGAGGAAGTGGGTATCCTCAGGTCAAGTCTCTTTCTTACACCCCATGTGCCGGTCAACTACCAGCTCCCCTCTTCCCTCTCTGTTCCCATGTTGCAAAGGTTTCTTTGCACCCTCTCGTGGTCAGACGTAGGATGGCAAACCCAGATTGGATGAATGTTTCACCGGATTGCTAAATGGTTCTACCATTTTAGGGACTGCAGTGGCTCAAGTGGTTAAGACGCAGAACTTGGAGACTGGAAGGTCAGAGTTTGATACCTGAGTGCTGCATGACATTGTGAGCCTCTGTCTCTGCCCCAGCTCTTGCCAACCTAGCAGTTTGAAAGCAAGAAATTGCAAGTAGATAAATAGATACCACTTCAGTGGGTAGGTAAGCAGCATATTACCTTCCCCAGACATGGGAGTGGACTTGATCCGTGGAAGCTAACGTTAAAATATAACAATTAGTCTTCAAAGTGCTACAGCGTTTTTGTTGTGTTTATTCTCTGATGTGCTTGAAACACATCTGCTATTCCAAAAAATAAAATAAAAATTCAATAGGAATCCAAGAATTTCAAGATCATGAATGTATAATAGAACTTTTAAATGTCAGCTTCAGGCCATTTGAATATCCCTATTATTGGTTTTGCAGAGGTGAGGTTACTTTATGGTATGTATATTATCTTTCTTATTTTAAACTTCTGTGTATTTTTTGTAGCATGCCTAGGGTTTTTGCTGTTGGGTTTCTTTAGAGAAAGATGTCCAAGCAATAGACCTTAATATTGATAATAATACAGGTATAAATTGTTTGATGGGGCGGATGGTTGTGTGTATGTTATTGGCCAAAGGTCAAAAGTGGTCTGTTTCTAAAAACAGAGTTAACTGTACATAGTAAGCTGGCTTATCTCTTACTTAGATTTAGATCATCCCATGTAGCATATCAGGCAAATAGTTGGCTTATCTCTAGAGAAGGTATTTCTCTGAACATGCTTGGAATAGCTCCCAGATGGGTGACATATAAGTGTAATTAAGAAAGAAAAATTTATTTTGTGTGGGCTTTGGTTTCAATATCAAAAGTATATTCTGACATACGAGGCATACGTTTATTTCTCCACTCTGAATTGGCACATCCCCGAATGCTGTCATCTCGGTTTACCAATCTCATTCTGCGTAATGGGTAGATGGCTGCTGGCAATATGCACTTTCTTTTGATATATAAACATGTGTGTACTGCAGTGGCTCAAGCGGTTAAGACGCTGAACTTGACGACTGGAAGGTCAGAGTTCAAGACCCGAGTCTTGATGGAGTGAGCTCCCGTCTCTGACCCAGCCCCTGCCAACTTAGCAGTTCAAAAGCGAGACATTGCAAGTAGATAAATAGGGACCACTTCAGTGGGAAGGTAAAACAGCATTCCGTGCACTCTGGTGTCTAGTCTTGCCTGCCACATGTCCACGGAAACGGCTATGACTGGCTTTCAAGCAAGGGTTGCCTTTACCTTTACTCAGACATAAGTAACGCATTAAATAGACCACATTCCGTGGTGTGTTTTTTCCCATTTATTTATTTGTTAAATCATTTTCCCCCCATTGTTTTGGTTGGTTCACACGACAACACAATCCTGAAACGGTAAGAGGGGATGGGAGGGGACAGGATAATGCCTCTCCTTTGTCCTCTTCCCCTCCCCTCATGAAAACACAAAGAAAATAAAGGTTTAGTTGGGGACGGGGAGGAGGGGGCATGGAGATGAAGCCGCCTTACACATTCGGAGGAGCTAAAAAAGCCCCTTCTGCTCCTTCCCCAGGAAAAACGAGGAAGGGCACATTTTTCTCCTGGGGAAGAAGTTATGGCTGAAATCTCCTCCGGTCTGTGACTGGGTAGTGGGCCCTGGGGACATGGGGGGGGGAATAGCTGGCTAAAGGGAAAGGATGTGTGTGTTAAGCACCAGTGGGACCAGACAGAGCCAAGAACGTCCCTCTTTCCCTTGGAAATAAGATGATGTTGATGATGACCCAGTCCCTGTTGCCGCCGCACATACATTCACTCTCTTACATGCGCATTCAACACCCACAACCAGAGTTGAAGGAGAGTTGGGAGTAAGCTGTTGACTTGGTCCCTATGGGAGCCGATCTGTACATGCACAAGAGACACCGAGAGAGACTCTGGACTCCTGGGATTCGTTTGGACACATCCAGGCAGGAGTCAAGAGTCCAAGGATGGAGAAAGGAAAGGCAGAGGAAGCCAGGAAGGGAAAGGAAAAGAAATCTTGGGTGCGTTTATTTTTCTTGACATGTCCCCCCCCCCCACTTTGTACCCAAGCACTCATACCTCATGCATACAAAATATATATATATATATATATATATATATATATATATATATATATGAATAAGTGGGAAACCTAGATGGGCAGTGGGCTTATGTGTTTAATCCTTGTCCTCCTCTCTTACACACTTACACAGACACACCTGCCCGTACATTTCCCCCCACAGATGGAGTGAGAATGACCAGAGGAAGGGGTGAGCAGAAGGAGTTAATTCCCCACACCAGATGCTAACCAGATAACTGTGACTCTCCCTCCCTCCCCCCCAAACCATGCTCTGACCGGTGCCTCCACCCAAGGCATGTTGTTCTGGGGGTTCTGCTGGTCCCCTGGTTCAACCCAGCTATGGGAGGGGGTTGGAGGTAAGGGAAGGGGGATTTGCAGAGGTAAATAAGTATTGCCCCCCATCTCCCCCAATTTTCTCTCACACGTACATGTGTCTACTCCCCGCCCCGCCTGCTCCTAAAACCAAAACAAAAATGTAACAGAGAGCAGAGGTTGTGGGAAAGGGGGGAGGACAGATTGAGGGGACATTCCCTTCCCCACCCCTCCTAGCCTGGGACATGCATGCAGAATAAGACAGGGACGGAGTGTCCATCTCATCCGCCCAGGGTGGGAAAATGAGCGCAGGGGGCCCGGCTGAGTCCGAGCATTACGGCCTCTCTCATAATCAGGGTGGTGGTGGTGGTGGGTAGGCAGAATTTTAGAAGGGGGAGCACTCCCTCCCAGCAGGGGAGACAACCAGCGACAGCAAAGGGAAGAGACTCAGTAGTAGGTTTCTTTCTCCACCCATCCTGCGGAGGAAATTGAGAGAAGAGAGGAACATCAGTGCCAAGTAACGACTTGCGCCTATTGGCCATGCCCAATTTTGCCTGGTCTATGCCACAGTGATGGTGAACCTTGGCACTCCAGCTGTTCTTGAACTTCAATTCCCAGAAGCCCTGATCAGCAGGAGCGCTGACTTAGGCTTCTGGGAATGGAAATCCAAGAACATCTGGAGAGCCATGTATGAGGAACTCTGATCTGGAGCATGATTTCTACCTAGAATGTCCTTCAGTGAAGTTCTGTTTCTCTAACTGATGAGAAGAACTTGGGAAAGTTTCATTTTAACACTGCAACTCTCTGAATCCCACAGAATTTTGGTGGCTGAAGCCTGAAAAAAGGACCTTTCTAAGCTTTGGGAATGGAAATCCAAGAACACCTGGAGTGCCAAGGTTCACCATCATGGGTAACCCTACCTTCCCCCACTTACCTCCAGGGTTGCGACGTAATATAAGCTTACGGATTTCATCATACACAAAAATGAGGAAACTGTACGGGAAGGCGCAGAACCACCAGCTAGGCCTGGAGAGAGAAGGAGAGGTGTCTGACATAGAAATCAAGTGATGTGTGTCAGGTAGGACGGAGGATAAGGCTTCCTAAGTCTGAAACCTATGGACATATCAGTTCCCCCAGTATCTGCCACCAGAGGCAGCTGTGATAGTCTACCTATTGGTAGGGCCAGCTTTGATCTTGAAGGTGAGCCAACCCAACCTTCTAGGTTCAACTGTTTAGTCCAGTGAGGCAAAAGCACTTTCCACCTCCATCTTAATTGGAAGGGTCACCTCTAGTTCTATCTCTACTTACTTCAGGGGATACATCCTCAGTGCCACATCCATGCCAGGACAATAGGAGAGGAAGGCAGCCAAGGCAGTCTCTTCAAATAGGCCGAAAATAAGGATCTTGTTTCTGAAGATCAAAGGAGAGAGTTAGAGAGAAAGAACAGAAGTCTCCTTATTGTAAAGGATTATTCCCTTCATTGCCTTAGGGCAGTGATGGCCAACATTGGCACTCTAGATGTTCTGGACTTCAACTCCCAGAAGCCCTGATCAGCAGGAGTGCTGACTTGGGCTTCTGGTAACTGAAGTCAAAGAACAGCTGGAGTGCCAAGGTTGGCCATCACTGTGATAGGATATCTTCCATTTACAAGATATGGTGAACATGCCCATGGTGAACATGTAAGTGGAAGAGACACATCACCAGACACATGGCAAGCAGGCAGCAACAATTCACAGTCAACCAGAGCTCTTTGGCATGGATCAAGTACATGTCCTTGAGGGACATACAGCTTTCTACCTGCTTTAGGATTGGAAAATGGTTGTGATCGGGTTTATAAAAGCTGAGTTATCTATCTCTCTTGAGAATGAAAGAGTTCTGATGAACTGTATACCACCAATTGACTAAGTGATCTGAGACATAGCTTTGTCACACAATCCATATTTAAAGAAGATATCTAAAAATGTAATGTGTCAATGAAATGAACTGGTGTTTGGCAATACATGTATCATAGCCCTACTCCCGTCAAGGAACCAGGTCTGGACTGGTTACCACTCAATGTCATACACTGATTTGTAGTCATAAAACGTGGTAAATAACACAGATGCTTCAGAGGAGTGTAACAGTCAGGGAGATAACCTAGAGCAGGGATGGCAAACCTTGGGACCCCAGATGTCCTTGGACTTCAATTCCTGGAAGCCCAAGTCTGTGAATCCACAATTCCCAGAAGCCCAAGTCTCTGTGAATCCACACATAGTAAACCCATATGTGTGGATTCACAGAGACTTGGGCTTCTTAGAATTGAAGTCCAAGAACTTATGGAGTGCCAAGGTTTGTCATCATGGACCCAGAACCTTCTCTTTGAAGATTCTTATCTGAGAGATCACAAGTTCTGAATCCAAAATCCCTAAGCAAGCCCAGAAGAAAAATCCTTCATTTTCCAGTTCTGGTCTTGATTCTTCAGTCTTATGTCTCTGTTGCCCACCATAGTTTCACCCATCCTCTCCTCTCCTCAAGGATCACTCTTTGCCTAGCAGAACAGATTTGCTGTCTCTTTGGCCTTCTTACCTCATGCCCTGCTGGAAGACTGAATTCCTCCTGGTTTTGCAGATGATCAGGTCAGCCCACTGCACCACCACGATGCTGACGAAGAAAGCTGTGTGACAGGTAAACTCAACCACTTTGCGCTGCTCATAGGTCTAGAAAAGCCAACGGAGAATAACATCAGTGAGACTAAGCATGGAAGTTGCATGAGAATGGTTGTTCTAGTAGCAAACCTTAAAGGCCACCCAATTGGGATGTCTTAGTAAAGGTAAAGCCCCCCCCCCTTGATCAAAAGCCAGTTGTATCTGGCTCTACAGGGCCATAGTCTTATCTATCATAAGTCCACTAAGGCAGGGGTGCCCAAACTTTTTGGGCCGTGGGCCGGTCACATGGTTCAGCGGGCTGGTCACGTGGTCCCTCCCACCAGAAGTGGAAGTAAAACGTGCCTTGCAATCTGTTTTGCAACAGGATGAGATAGATTTTTAGGCTGCCATTTTCTCTGTTTAAACCAGGGGTGCCCAAACTATGGCCCGTGGACCGTATCCATCCCCCAATGCCATCCAGCCCACGCCACCCACACCGCTCCCAGAAGCAGAAGTAAAATGCACCCGCAGGGAGCGGCATGGGCCAGATGAATTGAGGTTGGGGCCAGATCTGGCCCACAGGCCGTAGTTTGGGCACCCCTGCACTAAAGAGCCAACGCGGTGCAATTCTGTTGATAACATCAAGGTGTCCTCTGACTATTTACCCACTGCTGTCCGTATGAATCTTCCAAATCATTGACTGTCCGATCATCCCAGTTTAGACGGATGCCCACAAGGACAGATGGAAGGAAGCCATTCTCAGCCAAGATCACAAAATATGAGAAAAATCCTCCCAAGGCCTGGATCATTCCTGCAAAAGAAAGCGAGAGCTAAAAGTCCATCCTTCTATCGCCTTTTGTCACGTGGCTCACTTCTAATCCCAATCCTTCGTGGTTCTGATCTCTTAAGAAACGCATTCCTTGACACTGCAGATAAGAATGTAGCGGCCATTACCTCATTTATCTGCAGGAAAACAGGGCAGGGGGACACATGAAATTGCACAGTGGGCCAGATTTGGCACACAGGCCTTAGGTTGGGAGCCCCTGAGATAGAGGTTCAGCATATTAGAGAGGGTTCAGCACCTTAAACAGTTGAGTAAAAGTCAGATTGGATTCACCACCACATGAAAAAAGCATGTTATTAGGATTAGTAATTCAGCTTAAATCTTTGACCATTTAAAAAAAGTCTTGTTGCTAAGATTAACTGGCCATGATTCACTCTGTTTTACCCCTCTCTGCATTCCTTGCAAAGCTTCACAGCCAGGACAGACACAAGCAAAGGAACATTGGAAATACTGCATGTTCTGTTCTGTTCTGATGCGTTACTAAATCCGCCTGTGAATTAATGGAAATAATCTGCATCTCAAAAACTTGATTTAATCTCTGTGATTACCTAATAGAGACGGACACTTGATTTGGACTATTTATGTCCCTATTCTGCAAAATGCTTTGTGGCTGGTGTTATTTTCCCCACCCTGTTAGAAAGTTTGGAAAGTTCAACCAAAGGAAAAGAATAAGTAAAATTATTATTGTAACACAAACACAGACAAAAACGCATGCATGCCAATGAGTTTCCCCAGCCTCACTCACCAATCTGCCCGTAAGCCATGCTGATCAAACGCTCATTCACCAGTTTGTCGCTCCTGGGGTTTCGTGGCTGACGCTTCATGATGTCACTCTCAGCGGCTTCATAAGCCAAGGATATGGCAGGCACCTGGACGGGAAGTTGAGAGGGTTGTTGTTTACTACAAGGATGGTTGCAAAACTAGTTTATAATTAAGGCATTTTTTCCCCTTCAGATCTTTTGCAGAAGGAGAAAAATATTTGTGAGATAAGTCAGGGTTTCTCAACCTTGGGCCCTCCAGATGTTCTTGGACTTCAATTCCCAGAAGCCCAAATCAGCAGGAGTGCTCACTTGGGCTTCTGGTATTTGAAGTCCAAGAACACCTGGAGGTCAAAGGTTGAGAAAACCTGATAGTGACCTGATTAGGGGCTACGGTGGCTCAGTGGTTAAGAAGCTCGCCTTGTTAGCTGGAAGGCTGGCAAGTCGGCAGTTCGAGACCCGGATACTGCATAACTGATTGAGTGCCTGTCTCTGTCCCAGCTCTTGAGGACATGAAAGGAGCCTGGTTTGGGCGTTCCCTGAGTGGAGTTTCTTCCACAAAAATCCTTTTGACCCAGAATAATTTTTCTCCTGGTATCCTACTCTATTGGCTTTTTCTGTGTAATATTTTGTATATTGTGTTGACATGGAAGTGGTATTATGTTACTAAGATGTAATTGTGATATGTTATTGTATTATTGATATTTTGTACCAATTGCTTCATTGTATTGTATTTTTGTTTGGTTATTTTGTATCTTTATTTGATATGTTGTAAGCCGCCCTGAGTCGGCCTGTGCTGAATAGGGCGGGATATAAATCAAATAAACATAAACATAATTTCTGACATGAAACTACTATCATTAGTGACCTGAATCAAGAATACAGGCCGGTCTATGTGCTTGGCTTGGAAAGCTTTTCATGCTCCTGTGCTTTATTATTCTTCATTAATTGTCATCACAATTTAAGAATGTTACTTCATTGGGGGTTGTTTTTTTTTTAATGACAGTTCCTAGAATCTCATATCTGACATGTCTACTAGGAGTCTGTCCTTTAACTTTCCAAGCACTAAAACTCCAACTGGAGAAGACATCGTGAACCTGGATGCCTCCAGATCTCTTAGGCAATAAGTCCCACCAACTCCAGGCAGCAAGATCAATTATGATTGGATTTGCAGTCCCAAATTGGCACACTCCAGGTGTTTTGGTGTTCATTTTCCATTTTCCTTCACTAGAAATTGAAGAAGCTGGAAACTTTCAGGAAGTAGTAGCCAAAATTTCAAATCACAATCCTTCACTATTGGCTATGTTAGCTAGAGGACTAATAGAAGGTGCAATCTAAAACATCTGAAGAGCACCATGATGGGGAACGGCTGGTCTAATGATCTAAAACATAACAGGCTAGGAGCAGTTTTATCATGCTACCAGGATTTCTCAGCCTTGGGCCCCCAGATGTTCTTGTACTTCAATTCCCTGAAGCCCTGATAAGCAGCTGTGCTGCCTTGGGATTCTGGTAATTGAAGTCCAAGAACATCTGGGGATCACAGATGGAGAAACCCTGAACTGCTTTCCAAGGAAAAGTCATCCTTCCCAAACACGAGGACTGTCAGATGTGCACCTGGGGCCCAAGAGCACCTGGGGGCCCAAGGTTGAGAAACCCTGCATGCTGTTAGCATAAACCAGGAGTTTGGCACAGACATGAATCAAGGACTTGGGACAGCACAATTCCAACCATCAGATGGATTGCAGAAAGGAAGCCCTGGACCAGGGGTTTCCAAACTAAGGCCCACGGGCTGGATCCAGCCTGTGCTGCCATTTCATGTGGGCTTCCCGCTCCTCCAAGGGCATTTGAGAAATAAAATGTTCAGACAAACTGGCCACCCCATCATGCAGGCAGGGCAAAATGGCTGTCCGTCCCTTGAAGCTGACTGAGATAGCATGACCTGGCCCCCAGTTTGAAAAGGTTGGGAATCCCTGCCCTGGACTGAGATTTGAGGACTAAATAGACCCCAGAGTTTTTAGGGAAAAGGGTACAAACACTCACCATGTCAGTGCCCAGATCAATGCAAAGAATAGTGATGGTCCCCAAGGGCAGAGGGATGTTGGCCATGATGAACAACAAGAAAGGGGTAATCTCGGGTATGTTGCTGGTCAAGGTGTAGGCAATGGACTTCTTTAGATTGTCGAAGATCAGTCGTCCTAGCGGGAGGGAGACATATGGGCATAAGGGGGAGAGACGGAGGGCACAGCTGGGAGATAGGGAAAGCAGGATTCCCAGATGTCAGAGCCAGCCAGATCTGTGAATCTATTGGCATGGTCTTTGGTGGTCTCCAACAAACTCCACACACCCTCCTTTCCCTTGCCTGCTCCCCCCTGCCTTCTTCATAATACAGAGTGAACAAATGCAGCCTTTTCAAAAACAGAAGTAGTGAAAGAACATCACCCCATCTATCAAACAAAAGGGTAACAACCAAGGCAACTGCTTAAACTCATGAGCATAATAAAATTTACGTAGGATATTAGCAAGAATTCATTAGTGAAATAGACCCTACTGCCAATGACTCAACGCCAAGTGTCAGGCAGCGATTAGCTAACCTGACCATCCTGTGGACTAACATCCTTGGGTACCAAAGTCCACAGGGAAGGGTGATGGGATTAAATCCCACTTGAATCCATCTTGATGGAGGGCAGCAGTTTCATCAATCCTGGCCTGGGGGCTGAGAAGGACTTTGTGTGCAAAAAGAATTCAGGACCACAAAGTGACTTGCAGAACTGGATCAGTGGTACAGTGGTCATGTTGCAATGCAGAAGGCAGATGAAGGGCCACTGCATTAAATTCTCAGGACAGTCTTCATGGTACGGGTACACAGAAACAGCCTCCTCGAAGACTGTGTTATTTTTATAGCCATAAACCTGCACTGTATTTCTCTTGCCGCCAGTCTTAAACTGGATTAATTTTTGTTCCCTCTTCCCAGGGATTTGTATCTCATTGAGAACAGAAAATTGTCAGTATCCTAATCAAACTACAAGGAGGTTGCTGTTGTTTTAAGACCTGAAGGTTACTAAATAGGAACAAAATCAGAACTATTGAGCAAAACAGATTTTGGCTAAACGTAAGATAAAATTTGCAGTGGAACTGTTAAAAAATATAAAAGAATGCTTTAGTACTCTCCTTTTCTGGAGTTGTTAAAGCAGACACTTAGCTACCACATCTAGAAGATGCTGCAGGAAAGATCTAGCATTGACCAGAAGGTTGGACTAAAAAACTCCCTAAAGAGCCCCAGAGGTGCCATGCTATGATAACCAGTACCCACTTGTACTGTAAATCAGGGATGAGGCCATTGTGTGTGTGTGTGGGGGGGACTACAACCTCTAGAATCATCCCAGAACCCATATAGTTCTCATCTGTGCTATAGATGTCATCGAGGGTTTCTCAACCTTGGGTCCCCAGATGTGATTGGACTTCAATTCCCAGAAGCCCTGATTAGCACGGTATGCAGATTTGGACTTCTGGGAATTGAAGTCCAAGAACATCTGGGGAGTCCAGATGGGAGAAACCCTGAACTGCTTGCCAGGAAAAGGTATCCTTGCCAAACATGAGGACTGTCAGATGTGTAGGAAAAATGATTGGTCACAGTTCCCAGCAATGATGGGGAATACATCTAACTCTAACACATCTGGAGACTATCAGATTGAGAGAGGATAGTGGGTATTTCATTTTAGGGAAAGTGGTGGGATGTCATTGTTCTTCTCAGTGTTATTGAGTCTATGGCTCTCCACCTCCCATCCCCAAGAAAGATTGTTAACAATAGCCAAGCTCAACTTTCATACACAAGTTGTCCTAGTTCTGGATTTACCCCACAAGACAATCATCCATTGCTTACCCTCTTCAACTCCGGTGACAATAGAGGCAAAATTGTCATCTAAGAGGATCATGTCAGCTGCCTGCTTGGAGACATCTGAGCCAGCGATGCCCATGGCTACCCCAATATCAGCTTTTTTCAGGGCAGGTGAATCATTCACTCCATCACCTGTTACAGCCACAATGGCACCCTATTGTGGGAAGGAACCAGAAAGGTCAGTCTCAGATAGTAGCATTCGTCTCTTAGGGTTCATTCAGCTTCCTCACCCTGGGATGATTTGGTAGAGGGGATTTCAAGTTTGGGAAAGCTATGTTTTGAATAAAATTCCTAGACATCCACAACCTGCATGACCGGCTGACTAATTATGAGGGACAGTAATCCAAAGAGCAACTTTTACAAATTCTAAGTTAAGAAGAAATGTTTCTATGAGCCTTAAAAGGGAGTATATCTGGAGTAGATCATCTGTCTTCCAGATCTTTGGACTACAACATTCAGCAACTTTATGGGCAAATAATATACCTCATTAGCATAGGATTATGACTTTTTTTGTCCTGTCATTTTAACAGTTGGACAATCTTCAGAATTCTTAGACTGCACTAACTTTAGATACAGGTGGAGCATCTTATGGTCAAATACTTATACGTAAGGTACAGGTCAACCCTCAGGGGAAGTAACCTTGTGAACTCTGAGTTTATGTTGGCATTGACTTTGATATAGAGCAGTGGTGGCAAACTTTGGCACTCCAAGTGTCCTTGAACTTCAATTCCCAGAAGCCCTGATCAGCAGGTGTGCTGACTTGGGCTTCTGGGAACTGAAGTCCAAGAACACCTGAGGGCCCAAGGTTGAGAAACCCTGGGCTAGATGAATGGGAAGTATAACAACATGTAGCCAAGCTGGGGTGCTTTCAGAGATTTTTACCTGTCTCTGGCAACCTTCAACAATGATTAGTTTCTGCTGTGGGGAAGTCCGGGCAAACACAATCTCAGTGTGGTTCTGTAGGATCTCATCAATCTGTTCTGCGGTCATGTCTTTCAGATCTGTGCCATGGATCACGCAGGCTTTGGCATCCCTGGGTGGATGTAAACAGAGAGAGGTCAGGCCCTGCCATTAGGGAATCTAAATACGTTAATAGCTTTCTCAAGGCAACTTGCAATGAAGCTCAGAGCCAGCGGGCCCCATGCTTCCTGAGCATGCTGGAGATTGCAACTCAGTTTACCTGAAGAAGGATAGCCCAGAGAAGGCTGATGTATAATCAATCTTGTGGAGCAACATTTAATTTATTTCACAAATTTTGTGTATCCCCAGAAGTTCCAGATCTATGTACACGCCTTGAATAGTTTTAACCACCTCCTCTTGGGCATTCAACTACTTTCCCCCCTCTGAGAAACCTGTAGTCCTGTTTGTGCCGTCCTCATAACTACAATTCCCATGGTTCTTATATAGGACAATGTAGGAAAGGAGTCTTAAGACTTAACAGAACTCAAACCAATACAATGATCTACTGTAGCTTTACAGAAAGAGAATGTTCCAGGTTTCCATGATGTTTCCCATTAGCCAAATTCAGACTTTCTGCGCTTCACAAAGAGCTGCCATGAGTGTTGTCCTAAGACTTTTGGAAGGGTCGGGTTCAAGTCCTTGCCGAGTAAAAACAATAGAGAAAAAAGCATGATAAGCAGTACTGTGCAAAAGTCTAAGGCAGAGGTTCCCAACCTTAAGCCCATGGGCCAGATCCACCCTGTGGTGCCATTTCATGTGCCCCCCACACCCCTCCAAGAGCATTCGAGAAACAAAATGGCCACCCCTCTGAAGCTGTTGGGACAAAATGACCACCCCCATCGTGCAGGCAGGGCAAAATGGCTGTCCAGCCCTCAAAGCTGACTGAGAGAGTGTGACCCGGCCCCCAGCTTGAAAATGTTGGGAACCCCTTGTCTAAATCTACCATCAGCTAGTTTGGGGGAAAGTAAATGAGTTTTTTGGGGGGAGTGGGGCTGTAACTTGGACACTATATTTCCAAACTTCACCAGATTTGGAGAGGGCTGCGATGAGAGTCTGCAGAAAACCTTTCCCAATTTTGGTGTGTCAGGGTGGCTCAGGGGCTGTGTTATGCTCCTCAAATCACTCATTGAATTTCCCCTAAACCAGCTGGTGGTAGGTTAAGACTTTTTTGCACAGTACTATAAAAAATAAATAGATGGGGGCACCTTCTAATATAGTAACAAAACAGGAGTGTTTCTTCCTTGTGCTATCAATGTTCTCCAAAGTTAGATTCTCCTTCCTTCCTCCCCCTCAACCCCATCAACCCACCTGTCTTTTTCTCCCCTCACCTGGGGTTGACCTGGCTGACAGGGATGTTGAGTCGTGCAGCGATGTCTTCCACAGTCTCATTGCCTTCAGAGATAATTCCCACACCTTTGGCAATGGCCTTGGCCGTGATGGGATGGTCGCCGGTTACCATGATAACCTAGTGAGGGAGATGCATGGTTACTAAAGAAAACCCGGCAAGAAACGAGACATCTGAGGAGATGACCTTGCCAACTGAGAAGGCCTACCTGGTCCATTCCATTCCAACTTTCCATTCTGAGAGTTAGAGGTTCATGGAGGAAGGGTTACAAGGGAACCTTGAGACAGGTGTAAGAGATCTAATGGGTATATAAGGATCTGCTAATAGATTTTGGGTGATCAGTAAGATAGGCAGGCTTGCTACATTCTGACAAAGACATCAATAACCTAATTATTTTTTCCCACCCTAATTTTCATGTAACCTGGACTGGACTTTTAGTGAAAAGTCTCTCAACTCTGTTTAGTTCTGTTGCTAGAAATGAATTCTTGACTTTAATATCTCGCTAGATGCATCTTATTTTTCAATTTTATGTGAATATCTTTTGCACCTAGATTGGCTTGCTAGATCATAGCACTCTAGTAATGTTTGTTGTTCAGTCGCATAGTTGATTCCGACCCTTTGCAACCCCATGGACCATTGTCCTCCAGGCCCCTCTGTCCTCCACCATCCTCCTCAGCCCACCCAGCTCTGTGCCCATTGTGTCCACAATACCATCTAGCCATCTCATCTTTGGCCGCCCCCTTCTTCTTTTGCCCTCCACCTTATCCCAGCATCAAGGCCTTCTCAAGTGAATCCCTCCTTCTCATTTGATGTCCAAAGTACTTGAGCTTCATCTTCACTATTTGCCCTTCCAATGAGCAGTCAGGGTTGATTTCTTCTAAGATTGATCTATTTGTTCTCCTCACTGTCCAGGGGACTCTCAAAACTCTCCTTCAACACCACATCTCAAAGGCATCTATTCTTCTGTGCTCAGCTTTCTTAATGGTCCAACTCTCACACCCATACATTTCCACTGGGAATACCATTGCTGTGACTATGCGAATTGTTGTTTTCAAGGTGATGTCTCTGCTTTTCACTATATTCCCAGGTTTACTCATAGCTTGTCTTCCCATAATCAGTCGTCTTTTTATTTCATGGCTACAGTCACCATCTGCAATGATCTTAGATCCTAGGAAAGTAAAATCTGTCACTGCTTCTACTTCTTCCCCATCTATTTCCCAGGGACTGATGGGACCTGTGGCCATTCTCTTGGTTTTCTTGATATTGAGTCTCAAGCCAGCTTTTGCACTCTCCTCCTTTAATCCAATCAAGAGGTTCTTTAGGTCTTTCTCACTTTCTGCCATTAGGGTGGTATCCTCTGCATATCTCAAATTGTTGATGTTTCTCCCAGCAATTTTGATCCCATATTGTGATTTCTACATCCCTGCATTGCGCATTATGTGCTCTGTGTATAGATTGAATAAGCAGGGTGATAAAATGCACCCCAATCTTACTCCTTTTCCTATTCCAAACCACTCAGTCATTCCGTGTTCTGTCCTAACTGTTCTGTCCTAATGTATTCTGTCTGTGTTTTGTCCTAATGTATGAAATACATTTAACAAGACTTTTCACACCTGACTTTGAACTGGGGAACACTGTGAATAGTCACATCTGGAAGCATCTGCAACTCAGCTTTGTAGGCACATAGTGAGGCGTTACCTTGATGCCAGCACTTCGGCATTTCCCTACAGCATCCGGTACAGCAGCACGGGGAGGATCGATCATGGACATCAGCCCCACAAAGCAGAGGTTTTCAGTGCAAAAGTTGACATCATCGCAGTCAAAGGCGAAACCTTTGGGGTACTGCTCCTCAGGCATGTAATAGTGGCAAAATCCTGGAGAGCAAGAAGGGCATTTTGAACAGAACAACACGGAACTTGCCCCATTCAGCATGTTTTTTCCAGTGCAAGCCCAAAGACTTTCCTTGCCTCTTCAAAAGCTTGGAAAGCTCACTGCCTAGAGAGCAAGAGTTCTTGCACAGTGTAAGGTAGACATTATGAGGTTCAAACTTTGGGAATCTGGGTTCTAATCCCCTCTGGGCCATGAAACTCAGAGAGTAAGAAAGTTCCAGCCACCTCCCATCACCCTGGGCTTTTTGCACAAGACCGTTGCGTGATTGAGATGGAGAATCACATTCCTTGGGGCAAAGGTGGGCTAGAAATAACAACAACTACTACAATAGCCATCTCAACATCTAGAAATCATCCTCTGGGTTGTTGGAAGACATCAAGAGGCTTCTTCTACTTGGCTTTTGGAAAATATCCTAAGGGCTGCATGAAAATTGTTTATTTTTCCACATTTATACCCCACCTCTCCTCCAATTTAATTTAATTTAATTTAATTTAATTTAATTTAATTTAATTTAATTTAATTTAATTTAATTTAATTTAATTTAATTTAATTTAATTTAATAGTCATATTTATATATGCCGCCCACTCAGGTAGAACCCGACTCAGGGCGGCATTACAAGTTATAAAAACACTTTAAAAAACCCATATCCCACCCACTTTAAAAGACCCATATCCCACCCACCCATCCCACCCACTATAAAAAGAAGAAGAGAGAGTTCTTAATTGTTTGCATAAGCCAGCAGGCGGGGACCGTGTTCCCATTCAAACTTCTCTGCCTCCTCCTCATAACAATCCCCAGTCCTGCTGAGTTGGGATTTGAAACCATGACTTCTGAATCCTAGTACAACACTCTTACCATTAGATCACCCTGGTTCTTCTTGAAAAAGAATCTGGTACAGTCAAATCTCTACATACAAATTCAATTCGTTCCTCGAGGTTGGTTGTATCTCAAAAACAAAAACTTATCTTGAATTTCCCATAGAAATGCATTGAATGCAATTTCTCATAGGAAGGCAATGAATTTTGTATCTTGAAAAAATCCTATTAAAAATTTGTATCTTGAACCAGATTTTTTCTCAAATTTCTGGATGTGTATCGAGTTTTTCTTAAGTTGAGCCATTCTTATCTTGAGGTTTGACTATATCCCCCAGGTCCGGCTTTTGCCGCGGGGTTGATGCTGCTGAGGACTTGAAGCTGGGCTCCGATGTGTAGTTGAGCCCAGTCCTTGTTAGGTCCTCTTTAAGGTCATTGAGCCATGGCTCTGACCTCCCCCCCTCCTTTTTGACTTGTATTTATGATATTGTACCCTGAAATTGTATTGTTCCCCTATTGTATGCTGTTATGTAATTCTGCATTTTTCTTGTAAAATTGTATTTTTGCCTTGTACTACTGTAATAGTGTATTTCTGTATGTTTTTTATATTGTGAACTGCTTTGGGTCGCCTGTTAGACGAGGAAAGCGGTATGTAAAAAATAAATTCAAATCAAATATCCCTATTCATATCTATAGTAAAGGTAAAGTCACCCTTGCTTGAGAGCCAGTCATATTCAACTCTAGGGTTCAGTGCTCATCTCTGTTTATAGCCAAAGAGAGAGTGCTGTCTGCATCTGCAGATATTTCCATGGTGATGCAGCAGGCATGCCTAGAGTGCACGGAAAACTGTTTATCTTCCCACCGAAGTGGTACCTATTTATCTACTAGCAATTTCTTGCTTTCGTACTGCTAGGTTGGCAGGATCTGGGACAGAGACGGGAGCTCACTCCATCGTGCAGTATTCGGGTCTCGAACGCCAACCTTCCAGTCTTAAAGTTCAGAATCTTAACCACTAATCCCCCACATATCTATAGTACACCTTTCTATCCCTTTCCTAATTTCCTCCCAATAACCTGCTTTCCCATCCATACCCAAAACACGTTCGCCAAGTCCTCCAAGCTCCAGGTAGGCATTCTGGAAAGCTTCTTTCAACTCCTCATCAAGAGGTTGTTCTTTGCCTTGGAAAAGGATGGTGGAGCATCGGTCAAGGATGCGTTCAGGGGCTCCCTTCATCACCAACAGGTAGCGGTTATCATTCGGGTCTTCTGTCTCATGAATCGAGAGCTGCAGGAGGGGAGGAACACACATGCTCAGAAGATTCACAGAATCAAAAACATGGGGGTGCCTTTTGAAAATGTTTGAATGGTGAGAGTCACATTCCAGAACTTTCAGAGGATGCTGAAATGAGGAAGAGTCATAAGAGGTAATTGGAGTCTTTCTAAGGAACAAAGTGGTCCTGGAAAGATTCATGAAAGAGGCAGAGGAGAAAAGCTCATCGTCGCTAGATGCATTGCAGCTAGAAACCATTATGGATTTGAGCTGGGGAAAAATCAGCCAGCATGAGGTGGGATTGTCTGATGATGGAAACTCAGTTAATGAATATTTAATATATTTAATAATATTTTCCCCCTTTCCCCACTATACTGGGATCTTTTGAGGCCTTTTGACTTAATTGAACTGAACAGACTAAACCAGAATCCTTAGCTAGCGTCACAGTCCATGTTATGTCGCTATGCAATGCAGTTGGCGTGCTAGTGAGAGAGGGCCGACCCTATCATCAGGTAGAGTGACACAGTGCCCCGGGTGAAAAATCTTGCCACAATAATAATAATTTCGTGTCAGAAATTATTCTGGGTTGAAAGGATTTTTTGCTGGAGAAACTCTGCTCAGGGTACGCCCAAATGAGACTCCTTTCATGTCCCAAAGATCTTTTCCCATCAAAGTGATCCCAATTGATCTACAGTACAATAGATCCCCATATAGCGATTTTAATCCACTCCACAGAGCTGATTGCTATGTGGTTTTTGTAGTGGTACAATCTTCCCTATGGGAAAATCCATACAATGATTTCCCCTATGGGAAAAACCGTACAATGATGTTTGGCGCTAAGCGGTTTTTCCCATTGGAAAATCATTGTACGGATTTTCCCATATGAACGATTGCTATGCGGAATGGCTTTCCCCCCTCCAAGCCTCATTGCTATGCAATTTCATTGCTGTATGGGGTGATCGCTATACGGGGTTGTACTAGAGTTGCCATATGTCCCGATTTCCCGGGATTTTCCCAGGATGAAGCAGTTCCGGCCGGTTCAAGAAAAAAACATGTCAAAATCCTGGAAACAAAGGATTAATTTTATAGAGTCGCTATTCCTAGCGAGGGAGGACAGAAAGTGAAGATTTGTCCATTGCAAAATAAGTCCCTTCCTGTCTCCTGCTTTTCTCCTTCTGGAGGGAAACGGAGGCACCATCAGTGGTGGGCATCAGCAGGTTCGCACCGGTTCGCCAGAACCGGTTGCAGAAACTCTGGCTGCCTCCCCCCTTCCAAGTTTTGAAATAAAGTAGCCCTAATCCACATGCAAGGCAGGGCTTTTCCCCTGGCCATGCCCACCATACCACACCCACAGTGTGGTAGTAAAAAAAATTGGAGCCCGCCACTGGGCGCCATGGACTGCATTGCCGTTCCGAGCCCCTCCGTAGAACTTTCTTCCAAGGGATCATCATGTGAGGTTTGAGGATGAGTCTACTTCAGAGTGTGTGTGTGTGTGTCGTATCCAACTCTTGGGTTCAATGCTCATCTCTGCTTCATAGCTGAAAAGCCAGTGCTGTCTGCGTCTGCAGATGTTTCCATGGCCATGTGGCAAGCATGACTAGACACCGGAGTGCATGGAATGCTGTTTACCTTCCCACCAAAATGGTTCCCATTTATCTACAGTACTTGCAATGTCTTGCTTTCAAACTGCTAGGTTGACAAGAGCTGGGGCAGAGATGGGAAAAGAAATAAGAATAGAACCATCAAGAATCATCTTTTGCAAGAAGAATCATATGGGAAACAACCTCTTGACTACAGCTTTGTTTAAACTGATGGTGGCTGCCCGCCCTGGACGGGGATTCTGTGGGGTTTTAGTGCTATGGTCTTCATGACACATGCACACTTTGAAGCATGCAATAATGTCACATGGCTGTCCCGGTTTGGTGGGAGATAATTATGGCAACCCTAGTTTCTACTGTACTTGCAATTTCTTGCTTTCGAACTGCTAGGTTTGCAGGAAGCTGGGACAGAGAACGGCGCTCAAACCATCATGTAGTACCCAGGTCTCAATCTGCCAATTTGTAAGCCTTCCAGCTAACAAGGTGAGCTTCTTAACCACTGAGCCACCACAGACCCTGATCTTGCAGTGCTATTTATAGACTCATAGAATAATTGAGTTGGAAGGGGCTTTTTAGGCCCAAATCAAAGCAGACTTGACAGAGGGTGGCCCAATTCTCTCTTGAATGCTGCTAGTGCACTGGAGGGCTCACCACCTCTCAAGGCGGTTGGTTCCACTGTTGTACTGCTCTAACCATTAAGAAGTGTTTTTTTCCTGATATGGCAGAAATTTTTCAGAGGAAAGACCTGTGTTGATGATATAAGGTTCAGTGTAAGTGTGGTCAGCTGCTCAAAACAGACTGTCAAGGCACTGTTTTGCCCTTTGGCTTAGGCAGAGAAACATCTTGCTCCAGGCCTGGTAAGATGTGACGTTGTGCATGATTCGGACTCTTTGAACCTGTCCAAAAGTGACAACTTGGAGTGGGGTGTATGGGTGGGTGGAGGGCCACCCCTTCTGACTCCAGGAAGAGTTATTCGCCAAGAGAAATCATTCCAGCCTATTGCCCATGGGGAATCCTGACTAATCCTCCCCAGCTGTCGACGAAAGAAGCCGGATTATGGCTGATGGGCCTGAGAATTCTGGAATGGGGGATTGTATCAAGATCTGTGACCCAGCCCTCTCCGTGGGAAGTCTCCGTGGACTACCGAGAGCTTAGCAGACGGGAGATAAGCTGGGATATCCCTGCACTGGTCTCATGTTTCCAGGCAGACAATGCCCCAGGGGTTTAAAATGTAGGGTGTGGGGGTTGGTAGAGAGAGATGGTGCCTGGAGATCTAACAAGAAGATGTCTGTAGGCTAAGTCTAGCCAATCTCTGTCTGGAAAAATATAAGGTACATTAGGTGAGAGACTGTATGAGGCATACCTGTCAAGCGCAGCTCCGGAGATTATGGGACCTGCGCAGAACATTTCTGTGCAGGTCTGTTCTATGCATGCGTAGAAGGCTTTTACACATGCGTAAAAAAGACCTGCGCAGAACTGTTCTGCGCAGATCACTTCTACGCATGCGTAGAAGGCTTCTACGCATCTCCTTCTGCACAGAAGCCTTCTATGCATGCGTAAAAGCCTTCTATGCATGCGTAAAAGCCTACGCATGCTTAGAACGGGCATGCGCAGAAGGGATGCGCAGTAACTCCTTTCCCCCCACTGCCAAATTACGGGGTAGCGGCAGCTCCAGGCAGGAAATGGCGAAAATTGGCATGAAAATACGGGAAATCCCGGCCAATCCAGGATACTTGACAGGTATGGTATGAGGCATGATACAAATAACAGATTCAAGCCAGACAAATGGAAATAAATTATGCACATAGTAAAGAAAAAGGTAAAGGTCACCCTTCCTCAAAAGCCAGTCGTATCTGACTCTAGGGTTCAGTGCTCTTTGTTTATAGCCAAGAGACAGCACTGTCTGCGTTCGCAGATGTTTCCATGGACATGTGGCCAGCATAACTTCCTTGTGGCTGGGGCAGAGAGGCCGCTGCGGCGACGGGCGACGGGGCCCTACACCACCAGCAGTGTCCTGGGGATTTATTGAAATGTTTCTGAAATTTTTTTGTGTGATGTTTTGTGATATTCTGTAATTGTGATATCTGTATATTGTTTCTTTGTAAGCCGCCCAGAGTCACTCTGCTAGCCCAACAATACAATAACTAGACACTGGAGTGCATGGAACACTGTTTACCTTCTCACCAAATTGGTACCTATTTATCTACTTGCAATTTCTTCCTTTCAAACTGCTAGGTTGGCACGAGCCAGGACAGAGACGGAAGCTCACTCTGGCATACAGCACCCGGGTCTTGACCTGCCAACCTTCTGGTCATGAAGTTCAGTGTCTTAACCACTAGGTCACCACAGGCCTTGCACACATGGTACAAAACACCAATTAATATATGCCAGATGTTTTTTTTAATGATGGCCTGCATAAAAGTTGCAGAATTGCCACAAAAATGAACACCCAACTTTGTGCTTGATCTATCTCCCCACCCACCCCCGATGACGGAGATGTGCAAGATCCCTAAATACACTCTCTGTGCTAAGACATCATCCTTCCTGAGTGAGGACTGAAGGTTGAGGAATACATAGAAGGAAAGAGGCAGGGCCTTCATGCTCTGCTTGTGAGATATTAAAGGCTATAAGTATCTTAACTCTTGACATCTGTTGACAGAGAGGAAGGAGAATGAAATGGCTCAGAGCATCTGTAGAAGAGTTGAAGGGAATGTTTGTTCTTTGGCTAAGATGAAGTGAATATTTTCATGGATGGTTCTAGAAGGTGATGAGCCAATGCGCTTGGGTTTTAGGAGCTGTGGTGTCTGTGCGTATGGGGATTATTTGTTCACTCCTGTGAGATAATTATAACACTTCCAACTCTCTTTGGTGCATAGATGTCACTTGAGAAGAAGGGGGTCTTTTCACCATGAACCCTCCCCAAATGTATTGTACCCACGATGTTTTAATTGTGCACACAACACATGGGAACACACCATTGTGCAATCCCCCACCCCCACTGCTTGGGAGCGCCATGTAAGCCACTTGTCAAGATGCCAACAATCTTGTAAGCCATTCTTGTCACGAAGGCTAGGGTCTAAGAGTGAGATGGGAAGACTAGGTGAGCAAAGAAAAGCTCAGAAACTAGATCTACATCCCTCATGTAAACTTGAAACTAGGCCCTCTCGTTGAAAAAAATGTTATAGAAAATGGAACAGAAATTATAAAGGAACAGAAAATAGTATACCTTCTAAGTCTGTGATGGCTAACCTTGGCACTCCACATGTTCTTGGACTTCAATTCCCAGAAGCCCAAGCATCCTGTGAATCCGCAGAAATGGGTTTACTGCGATTCATCTCCCCCCTCCCCTCATCGCTCCCAGAAGCGGAAGTAAAATGCACCCATACGGTTAAGGCTCTTCCGGGTTAACCCTTCCTCCATACTGGCATGTTTTACTTCCGCTTCTGGGAGCAACGAGGGCAGCAGGGGCTGGATGAATCACAGTAAACCCATTTGTGTGGATTCACAGGGTGCTTGGGCTTCTGGAGAGATTTTGCATTGACATTAGTTACATAGTAATCTTGGTTGAAAAAGAATTACATATGCAATAAATTATATACAGGTGAAACTCGGAAAATTAGAATATCATGCAAATGTTCATTCAGTTCCGTAATGCAACTTAAAAGGTGAAACAAATATATGAGATGGACTCATTACATGCTAAGCGAGATAGTTCAAGCCTTACTTTGTTGATGCTTATTGCTTACAGTTTATGAAACCCCACCCACCCCATCTCATGTACCCCATAAACATCACATAATCTCATGTACACTGAACGTCATGATCATCACAATTATAACGAATTAAGGAATGACATCTCTCGCTTTGCATGTAGTGAGTCTATCTCATATTTGTTTCACCTTTTAAGTGAAATGAATGAACATTTGCACAATATTCTAATTTTCTGAGTTTCACCTGTATTATACACTGCATCGTATTTTATAATGCACTTGTACCGTCCAATCCCAACACCCCCACTTACCGGTCCATGGTGCAAAATTTTTGGGGACCCCTGTTTTAGAGAATGTAAGGACCACAGAAGACCCACCAGGGAGTTTAATAATGTTGATGCTTCCCAACAGAGGACAGCATCGATTTCTTCAAGAGCTTGGATACAGGGAGATCATCTACAAGCAATTTTGCCATACCCCAGCTTTCTTGAATAAAATGACATTATTTTGAGTGGGAAATTAGGCCACCCACATAGCTGATACCTGGTATTTGTTGGTGGAGTTGAAGGGGATCTCAGCCACTTTCTTGTTCTTCTCCCTCATCAGCTTGACAGATCCAGAAGAGAGCTCAATGCATTTCAACAGGGCTGATTCAGAAGCATCTCCGGCCACGTCACGCTGTGGGGAGAGAACAGGGTGGGCATTTAAAGATGGTGGTAACAATAGGACCTCTCCCAGAAATCTCTTTATCCCCCACTTTTCCTTGCTTGACTTCACCTCATGGTAGTGTTTCATATCACAGGCCACCATTCACTTCCCTTTTGAAATCCTACCCTCCTCTCAGCACTAACCACCACTTTATGTTGGACAGAAAGGAGAAGACACAAAAGAACACCCTTTTATTTGCATTTGGCCACTTGGTGGATGTCTCGGTCTAGACAATTCCTGAATTTCTGCCCTCAGTCTGTGAGCAAGGTCTGTGGCCTTCACAAATCTCCCACAGAGGGACGGGTGTCATGCCTTCACCTTGAGGATGGGCACGTTCTCCTGGCCTCCCTTGAAGACGGCTCGGTTGCAAAGCCCTGCAACATGAGACAAGGCTACCCAGGTGGCAGAGCTCTTATCGAAGGCCGTACCTGCAAAGAAAAGGAAGAGTGTGAACACACAAAAGTCCATGAGAAAACAGGCAATAGAACTGGGCTAAGGTGCTGAGGGAATATCAAGGTGAACCTATGGCACGGATGTCAGAGTGGGCACTCAGAGCTCTCTCTGTAGGCACATGTGCCATTACCCCAGCACAGAGTTCACCCTGCCCCTCTGCTCAGAAGCCCAATTGGAGTGCTTCTTCCCTCCCCCAGCACAGAGTTTGCTCCAGCCCTATGCCCAGCAGCCCAATGGGAGTGCTTACTCCATAGTAAAGGTAAAGGTTTCCCTTGCTCGAAAGCCAGTCGTATCCGACTCTAGGGTACAGTGCTCATCTCTGTTTCAAAGCCGAAGAGCCAGCGTTGTCTGCTTTTGCAGACTTTTCCGTGGTCGTTTTTCAGTGCTCGTTCCTCCCCTTTCCCGCTGCCATCCTGTATTTGAATGGTGGGGAAGGGGCTTACTGAGCATGCGCCTCCACAGTGCGCATGCACAAATGGGTTACTAAGCATGCGCTTCCATGCATGCATAGTAATTTCCCGTATTTTGTGGAGCCGTGCTTGACGGGTATGGCTTACTCCCTCCCCACAGCAGAGTTTGCCATGCCCTTCTGTGGTGCAGACGGCAGCCTGTTGAGTTTGGGCACTTGGTTTCTAAAAGGTTCACCATCCCTGATCTAGGTGAAGAGACAGAGCCTAGAATGATCTTTCTCCTCTCATTCTGCCTTGCCCAAGGAAAGCAGATGTGTCAACTCCCTACCAGGTAACATGTCAACTTCATACCCTCCCAAGGCTAATAAAGAGCACTTGACCATACACACAGACATAGACAGGCACAGACAGACAGACAGACACACACACACACACACACACACACAGCTCTCACCAGACTGATCTTCAGTGGTGTCAGCTTCATGTATCTGGTTGTCAAACCACATGTGAGCAACAGTCATCCGGTTCTGAGTCAGGGTTCCCGTCTTGTCCGAGCAGATGGTGGAGGTAGAGCCCAACGTCTCCACAGCCTCCAGGTTCTTCACCAAGCAGTTCTTGCGAGCCATACGCTTGGCTGTCAATGTCAAACAGACCTAGTTGGAAAAACCAGGAATGTTATAGAAGAAGGGTCATCATCTTAAACAGGACCAAAGCTCATTTTAATCCCAGAAGACCCTCTCAGGGCTACTTGGAACACCAAAAATATTCCAGGAAGGAAGGAAGGAAGGATAACCAACTAGAAATGAATAAAATCCACTTTCCTTTTTAAAAAGTAAATATTCTTGGGTGTTAAATGGAGAGTTACTTGAAAAATTAATTGACAGTCTTGGGTGCTTATGGGTTTCAATACATCTTTTGGGGAAAGGATAGGGGAAAGGACAACTTGAAGATAGAAAACCATTCTGGAGGAAGATCACATGAAGCCAAAGGAGCTGAATTTACCCAATCACTTGGGTACAACAAATTATAATGACAATAACAGGTCAATTCTGACTTATGATCGTCCTTTACAGGGTTTTGTAAGTACAGAGGGGAATCAAACTCTCAACCTTGGCTCTGCACCCAGAGACCTAAATCCAACCACATGGGTTATAGGAAAAGTCCATAATAAGGGGACCTTGAAATGTGTGTAAAAATTTCCAGATTTGCCATTCCTCACATCACTTGATATAATGTTTTTTGAATCTGTTCTGAACTCCAGACTCTGGGTACTTCTGTGTCATTTCTATAATGTGTAGATATTTTCTTTAATTCTTTTTTTTTTTAACCGAAGCTTCAAAAGGAAATGCACAGACCATCTTCTTTTGCATGGATTTGCTCTCATCTCCTAAAATTTTCACCCATGTCAACCAACATACTTACAGTAACTGTTGCCAGCAGCCCCTCAGGGACATTGGCCACAATGATGCCGATAAGGAAAATTACAGCTTCCAGCCAAGTGTAGCCAAGGATCAGGGAGAGAACGAAGAAGGAAATGCCCAGGAAGACGGCCACACCGGTGATCAGCTGGATGAAATGTTCTATCTCCACAGCAATGGGGGTCTTGCCCACCTCCAGGCCGGAGGCTAGGGTGGCAATTCGGCCCATCACGGTGCGGTCACCAGTGGCAACGACAACTCCTCGTGCTGTGCCTGGTGAAATAAGTGATAACTCCATGGGCATATCTCTACACCAGGGGTTCCCAAACTAAGGCCTGTGGGCTGGATCTGGTCCATGGTGTCATTTCATGTGCCCCCACCCCCACCCGTCCAAGGGCATTCGAGGAGCAAAACGGCCACGCCATTGAAGCTGTTGGGACAAAATGGCCACACACACACCCTATCATGCAGGCAGGGCAAAATGGCCATCCAGCCTTCGAAGCTGACTGAGAGAGCATGACCTGGCCCCCAGCTTGAAAAGATTGGGAACCCCTGCTCTACACTATACATTCATATTGGATTTCTACTAGTTTAGTTTTCTCATTCATTCATTCATTCAATCAATCAATCAATCAATCAAGTCAACCATCTGGGATATTCTCCATTTCTGGATGATTTACAGCAGTTTAAAAAAAACAAAGTTTTCCCAATAAAAAAAATCCAGCCTAACTCAATCAACCCAACATAACGCTAGAAACTGAAGCATAATACAATAAACAATAACAGTGCTGATGATGGGTTACAAATTCTCATAGAATAATTAATACTATTGGTCAGCTGATGTAGAATATTTCTACCAAATAGTACTTGGACAAAGGTTTAGCAAAGATCTCCAGACAGGGCTAGGGAATAATATTGCCTGAGACCCAGGAATGCCATTTCTGCCATTCAAGCATCGACAATGTTGGTTAGATAAACAAGTAATCAGTCTCATTATAAGGCAGCTTCTTAATTCCTCACTGCTGTCATAGCCATCCCAAAAGAATCTTGGGAACTGCAATTGCGTAAGAGTGAGAATTTTATTATTATTTATTTACTTAAAATATTTATACCCCCAACTTTATTATCAAGATGACCCAAGGCAGTTTAATTAAATTGACTATTGAAAGTTCCCACAGCTTGATAATAATGTTACAAAAAAGTTGTTAATGCTGATTCATTCAATTTTTCAGCTGTTAATTTGAGATCAGTTCACTTTATTGTTTAAACCAGTGCTTCTCAACCTTTGGTTTTTGGACTTCAATTCCCAGAAGCCTAAGCAAGTACTTAGGCGGATCAGTGTTTTGGGGAATTGACTTAGGCTTCTGGGCATTGATGTCCAAAAACCAAAGGTTGAGAAGCACTGGTTTAAGCACTAACAAAAATTATTTGTCATCACATTCATGACTATTTGCTTCAGTCATGTTCAGCAATAGGCATTCTGATACTTCGAAGTTTAGTAATCTAATTCTTGTTTCAAAACTAATCCATATTATTAACTAACAAATGAGATTTCCCAACATTTCCAGTTCAACCAATTAATTCCCTTCATACAGGGATCGGCAATTTCCAAGAGTTAGGGAGAGAGTATGCGATCTTTCCAGTTTTGATAAAGGGCAAAAATTGTCCCTAAATCCTTGGAAATTCTTAGGGAGGAAATATGTATAGCATGCAAGTTCTACATATATAATTAATGTTATCCCCTCTAGAGTTTGTTTTGATGATGATGATGTCAAGTCAATTTTGACTTATGATGACCCTTTTTAGTTTGTTTAAGGCAGGCCTTGGAATATCTTTTTTGATTTGTTTTTAGAAACAGGACGTGCTTAGCTAGTTACTTCTAGTTTTCAAAAAGGACCTTTTCAATCAGACATCAGGGAACAAAATTGGGTTCTG
This sequence comes from Bradypodion pumilum, assembly GCA_035047305.1. Lineage (NCBI taxonomy): Eukaryota > Metazoa > Chordata > Lepidosauria > Squamata > Chamaeleonidae > Bradypodion > Bradypodion pumilum. Next base: position 6,118,338 of record JAWDJD010000007.1, read on the forward strand.
CCAACCAACCAACCAACCAACCAACCAACCAACCAACCAACCAACCAACCAACCAACCACCACTTTTCTCTGGAAAGCCATGATTTGCATTTGGCAGCAAAAACAGTTGTGGAGATGTGTGGGGTAGGCATCTGGAAAGACTTGGAGGCTGCAATAGGAAGCTCATGGAGTCCCTGTGTTTTACTCTGCCTTCATAGCTTAACATTAATGCTTTAGCATTTCTGTGCATATTTTATGGCTATGCTCCCACTCACAGAACTACAGTTCCCAGGATTCTTTGCAGAGAGGAAATGACCCATCACATTAATTTAAGCCTAGATCTATGCAAGCCCGGGAATGCATTCTAATTTAATGTGACCTTTTGTCCTGCGTCCAAGATTTGTGTCCAAGATTCAAAGAGGAGAAACATTAGCATTTGGGATTACATCTCCCAGAATCTTGCAGCATCAGTATGGCCATGCTGGTCAGGACATTCTAGGATCGTGATGGTGAACCTTGACACTCCAGGTGTTCTTGGACTTCAATTCCCAGAAGCCCAAGTCAGCACTCCTGCTGATCAGGGCTTCTGGGAATTTAAGTTCAGAAACAGCTGGAGTGCCAAGGTTCACCATCACAGTTCTAGGAGTTGTAGTTCCAAAAACAGAGCCATACCTTCTACACAGTTTGTAGAGAAGAAAGTAATGTTCCTTGTTTCCAGAGGGTTGTCATGGGTGCAGTCAGGGGATCGGGTCTGTGGTTCTGATTCACCAGTCAAGGAAGAATTATCCACCTGGAGAGAGAAATGCCACATATTCAGTCCATGTGGTGGAAGAAATATAATTGACAACTTTGTATTTGATCCTCAAATTTTTAATTCAAATTAGGACATTTACATGAGATTCTCAGACTGGAGGTGTCAACAGCTACAAACGCAAAGAGACCCACAAACAACTTCAGTACAGGGTGCCCCAATTTTTGCAAAAGTTTGGTGTTTACCCTGCAGTACAATTTTCAAGGTACCTCAAGGATACACCAGAATTTCTAAACTTATTTTAAAAATAATAATCAGATGTTGACTTCTAGAATTATTTTTTAATATTGGGATCATACCTGTCAAGTATTCCATATTGGCTGGGATTTCCCGTATTTCAGTGCTCGTTCCTCCCCTTTCCCGCCACTGTCCTGTATTTTGAATGGCGGGGAAAGGGGTTACTGCGCATGTGCATCCATCAGAGGCAGTTCTGCACATGTGCAAAGGGGTTCTGCGCATGCGCAAATGAGTTGTTGCTGTACATGTGCACCCGGGCCAGAGTAGGTCCAGTATTTTCTGGAGCCATGCTTGACGTGTATGATTGGGATTGAATGAATGTAATACGTTGACAAATTTCCAGTTAAATTTAGGTGAGTAAACTGGCCAGGTTATCTTGCTATGGTAACAGAGTAGACCATACTGCCAGTGACTCAACGCCGAGTGTCAGGCCACGACATTATATACGCAGGACAGCCTTCATGGCTGATCACCATGATGATGGCCAATATTTGGAATCAGAAATGGCACAAGGAGGAGGAGATATTAAGTGGGAAATGGCACATAAGATGGGTTTATGTACACAAACCTACAGTGGCACTGATCCATACAGCCTGTCTAACCAGGAGAAGCAAAAGATGCAAAGATCCAGCTGTGTGTTACTTGACCATGCAGCTGGTAACATGACATGAGTGGGAAAGAGAGAAATTGGCAAAGGGCCACAGAGGCCCCAAATGTTGAATGCCATAAAGTGATCTGCTCACAGGAACACAGCGTTGGCGTTCTCACCTTGCAGCCATGAGCTGAGATGATCCTTAGGTCAGCTGGAACTCTGTCCCCCCCTTTCACCTCGACTAGATCACCGACCACCACCTCTTCGGCATTAAGCTGCAGCTTTTCTCCTTCCCGAATGACCAGGGCTTGCTTTTGGAATAACAGAGACATGCTTAGTAGAGAGGCAGGTTTTCTAAATTCTCAGCTAATGCTCTATAAACAAAGATAGCTGTGTGGTCCATGCACAAAATAAATGCAGGAGAAAGGCGATACCTTTATAAGATCGCTTTAAATTTAAAAAAATCAAACAGTGCGCGAGCTTTTGTGATTCAAGATCGCTTCCTTCAGGCATACATCAATTTCTTGTGACTAGGATAGGAAAATTATAAAGGACAGTCCCAAAAGTTCATGGCATGATGTTCAGCCAATGCTGTCTCTCTCTAAAATCTTTCAATATTGAAGTAACAGGATTTATTGTTCATATTGTTACTATTCAGTATACAGCACTTAATTCCCCCCCCCAAAAGCCTCACATATAATTGTGTCAACACTTCTCAATGTGGCCATCTGATTAATCCTCACAACCATTTAAAGTGGCCAATTACTGGAGTTGCCACATTTCACACAGGAAAGCTGATATTCAGCAGACTCATTCGAAACCTGTTCATGGATTACTCAAAATAGATCGGTATTTAAATCTAGAACTTGAACTATGCAGTTTATGCCAAATGTTCTTCATATTTGTGGTTTTTAAATCTGTCATGGGTGTAGATTACAGATTATTCCTCTTTTTTACATTCTGTTGTCTTTACTTACGTTAATGAGAGAGGCTATTTAAAAGAGGTGGAACTGAAAATTCAGTCCCTTCAATGTTCAACAGAAGTTATACTGGATGCAGAACCGAGATAGGAGGTATTCCTACATAGCAGACACATATAACATCTCCCGAATCCTAATCCCTGAGGGGTTTTTTGGCATTATTCAATGTATGCTGGGGGGTGGGGATATCTGTATTTTCTGATGTTATTCAGGCATGACTACAGAATTCAAATTAAAGAGCATTACACATTATAGCCTGTGGATTGAAGATTGCTGTACTAAATCATGGCAAGCATAAAAATGCCTTGATGTTTCTGCAAAACATTTGGGTCTATATCAGTGATGGCGAGCCTTGGCACTCCAGCTGTTCTGGAACTTTAATTCCCAGAAACCCTGATCAGCAGGAGGGCTGACTTGGGCTTCTGGGAATTGAAATCCAAGAACACCTGGAGTGCCAAGGTTGGCCATCACAGAGCTATATCTTCGCAAAAAGTTGAACATGTAAGGAGAGAATGAAATATGAAGCAGAGCGGTTAGCCAGTCAACTTCTTCTCTGAGGTTGGCATAATAATGCCAATTTGTTTTGCTAATATTAATAATTTCATGTGAGAAATTATTCTGGGTTGAAAAGTTTTTTGCTGGAGAAACTTTGAGCAGGGGATGCCCGAATGAGGCTCCTTTCATGCCTCCAAGATCTTATACCACCACCAAAGTGATCCCTATTTATCTACTTGCAATGTCTTGCTTTTGATCTTCTAGGTAGACAGGAGCTGGGACAGGGACAGGGGCTCAATCCGCCATGCAGTACCCAGATCTCTAACTGCTGACTTGCTGGCCTTCCAGCTAACAAGGCAAGCTTTTTTAACCACTGAGTCACCACGCAATCCTATTCATAGACTCATTGTGTTCATCTCATACCTGCGGCACCATATTCTTGAACGACTCCATGATCTTAGAGCTTTTGGCTTCTTGGTAGTAGGAGAAACAGCCGGTTATGATGACAACAGCGGCCAAGACAATACCAAGGTACAACTGCATGAGGACAGGGAAAATGAAGAAGAAATTTCAACTTTTTCCCAGAATGTGGAAAAGTTATTTTAAAAAAAAACTAGAAGATTCACAAAGAGAGAATGTCATTCTAAATCAGGGGTTCCCAACCTAAGGCCCATGGGCCATATCCAGCCCATGCCACCATTTCATGTAGGGCATTTGAGAAATAAAATGGCCACCCCCTTTGAAGCTGCTGGGACAAAATGCCCCCCCCATATCATGCATGCAGGCAGAGCAAAATGACCGTCTGGCCCTTGAAGCTGAATGCGAGAATGTGATCCGGTCCCCAGCTTGAAAAGGTTGGGAACCCCTGTTCTAAATACACCATTCCTCCAAGACTTACGTTGTCCCCTGCTGGGTCATCCTCCACCCCTGCCTGGATGCCATAGGCCAAGAAGCAGAGGATGGCACCGATCCACAAAAGGATGGAGAAACCACCAAAGAGCTGCCGGCAAAATTTCACCCATTCAGGAGTGGTGGGAGGTGGGGTGAGTGCATTGGGGCCGTCGCGAGCCAGAATCTCTGCAGCTTTGCTGTGGGTCAGACCCTGGTGAGAAGAAAGAGAAATAACCTGAATGTTTCCATACCTTATCATGGAGCCACTATCGGGAAAGTCCCTTATCTCTTTGTCTGATCCTCAATGCCTTCTTGAAACCAATCCGTGTCTCACTTCTGATGCATCTACCAAAGTTCCTGTGACAAAGGACTTGTTAGGAACTAAGGCAACCTTCTCCAAAACCATCATGGCAAGGATGTTTTGAAGAGTTGGAGGTTAAAAGTACAGTGAAACCTCACTTAACAAATTTAATGCGTTCTCCCGGAACCTTTTGCATTACGAAAAATGTATAAAGCAAATTTCCCATAGGAATGCATCAAATGTAATTTCCCATAGGAATGCATTGAGAACCAAAATTTTGTTTACCGAAACACAGTTTCCCATGGGAATGCATTAAAAACCAATTAATCCATTCTGGGGAAAAATTGTTAACTGAGCCAATATTTTCTATGGGTTTCGAGCTGTTTGTTAAGCGAGGTTCCACTATAAGGAAACGACACCCATTTGGAAGCTACTACGCATCTTCATCATTTTCTACCCTTGAAAAATCAGAAATAGAGCACTAAAGTAAAGTAAAGGTAAAGGTCGCTCTTGCTCAAAAGCCAGTCGTATCTGACTCTAGGGTTCAGTGCTCATCTCTGTTCATAGCCGAAGAGCCAGTGCTGCCTGCCTCTGCAGACATTTCCATGGACATATGGCAGGCCTCAACACCAGAGTGCACAGAACGCTGTTTGCCTTTCCACCAAAGTGGTCCCTATTTATCTAGTTGCAATTTCTTGCTTTCAAACTGCTAGGTTGGTGGGAGCTGGGACAGAAACGGGAGCTCACTCCGTCGTGCAGCACTTGGGAATCAAACTCCAACCTTACAGTCATCGAGTTTAGCGTCTTAACCACTAGAGCCACCACAGTTCCAAATAGAGCACTACAACATGGATAATACTCTCCACTCCCGCACCCCAACCCAGTTTATGCACCTGCACACAGTCCGTGTTGTATTTTCGGCACACTTCCTCGATGGACATTTTGTGCTCCGTCTGCAAAACACAAAAATAGACAGATTGTCATGGAGGCTGTACGCTATCTCCTTCGGCCTACAAAGCCCTGCCAGCTTCTGCTGCAGCATGGCTAGATGCCCGCACGTATGTGGGACAAAGGAAAGGAGACCTCCAGGACAAGAAGTTGTTCACCACTCACCATCGCCACTTCCTTCTTGAGATCATCCAGATCTCGGACCTTCTGCTGCGCCTTGGTCTTCTTGGGCGAGGAGCTGTCATCATTCTTGTCTTGCGTGGTTGCCACGCGGTAGCTGTCTGAGCGCCCATACTGAATCGAGGAAGGAAGAATAGAGAGGAAAGGGTTCAGTCCAGGAACAGTTACATTATTGTGGTAGGTTTTCGCAATATCAAGACAACCACCACCACCACCATCCTTTCCCTCCAAAAAATGAACTTGATTGGGTCATTTCAAGGACATACAATATGAATTATTATTGTGCCGTGTCAATTTAGCAGTTGGCGATATGAATTTTCTCAGGGCAACAGATCTGCCCCTTAATTCCCTCTGAACTTTTCCAGGAGCTCTCCAGGGTGCTGAATTTATTTTAGCAATGATATTATTCAGGACCTTGAATTGCTCCTGTAGTATTGAAAGTAAAACCTAGAATAAATTCACTCCCAGCAAAGCTAGAGTCACTGCTCTCTAATTACATTTTTAAAAGTACCTTATTTAGGAACCTAATGTGTTTAGTTTTTTTTAAAAAAGAATAACATTTTAACATTTTTTCTTTATTAGAACAAAAGCTTTTCCTTCCTTCCTTCCTTCCTTCACTTCCTTTTTTGTAATAAACTAATTCTAAGAAAGTAAGGCATGTTTAGGAAAATTTAGGGTATAAGCGTTAGCATCAGCATGTATTATTTGTGTTATTCGTTTTCATTTATATTTATGATATGTGTATATTTGGTTAGTTTGTTTTTGTCATTGTACTATTATCATTCCTTTCCCCCTTTTTTATATTTATCAGAAAACAAAAAATAAAAAATAAAACAAAAACACTGCAGCACTTTAAAGACTAACTCCTATAACCCCTTTTTTATGTTTTCGCAAGGTTGTGCGATAAATGTAATAAATATTATAGATAGATAGATAGATATAGATATAGATATAGATATAGATATAGATATAGATATAGATATAGATATAGATATAGATATAGATATAGATATAGATATAGAGATAGAGATAGAGATAGAGATAGAGATAGATATAGATATAGATATAGATATAGATAGATAGATAGATAGATAGATAGATAGATAGATAGATAGATAGATAGATAGATAGATAGATAGATAGATAGATAGATAGATAGGAATAATTTGGTCTTGAACTCACACCATGTAGACAATGTTTGGGGCAATAAATGAAATTGAAATATTTTAATGCATTGATCACCTGCTTCCTGGGTGGTTAAACTGCTGTCTTGCAACCAAATGATTGTAAATTCAATCCTGACCAGGGCTCAAGGTTGACTCAGCCTTCCATTCTTCCAAGGTCGGTCACACAAGTACCCAGCATGTTGGGGGCAAAATGCTAATTAACTTAAGAACCACGCAGAGATTGCACCAAGTGCTTTGAGGTGGTATATAAGTGTGATTGTTTGGCTTACTACCTCTCTAGGCATGTAAACATCTCCCTTTTGATCCCAAAAATTCAAGAGTCCTTCCAAGACATCCTTATCAAGACCCCTAATCTTTTGACTTCAGAAGCCCTTATTCCATGTTTCCTCAACTGGCTATGCATGCTGGGAACATTGTGAATTATTAACGGAGAGACGAGTCACTTAACAATTGAAAGGAATTGGGCCTTCCCGGTAGATTCTCCACTGCTGTTATGATTCCATCCCTCATTTTCCATAAGTACTGAAAGACCTTCTTGACTTGTTTATAAAATGTTATTTTATTTTATTAAGACGTTTTTACCTTGCCTTTCCCCCAAAAAGGATTCGAGTCAGCAGCATGTCCATATCTCCATTAGCTTGCGCTCAGTTTAAGAAAGATCTGGCCAATTCATGGAGCATAGCGACGGCATGTGAAACCTCCATTTTAATGAGAGACAAATGTGGGACAATGCTTGAACTACAGATGTGCAAAATGCAGAATGACTGGATTTGGGGGAAACTCGTGATTTGGATTCCAATTTGCTGCATGCAAGGTTTCTAAGATGGCACCCAGGAGCAACCTTTTAATTGGTGCAGGCGGGAGGTAGTTTTTCAGTGTTTTTTGGAATTTTAAGGGTTTCTATAGTTTAAACATTGGGGATTTTATGTACGCCACCCTGAGTCGCATGGCGATTGGGGCGGCTATACAAATTGAATAAATAAAAATAAATAAATAAATAGCATCTACTATTGGAGTATACATGATTAGAAATTTCTGGGGAGCTATCATGAATTGAGCTACTGCATTGGTGTGTCTGCCTTAGGCGAGGTATTCTCTTTCAGCCTCATTCTCTCACTCCGTCACTGGCCTATTTATAGGACTGGAGGAACCATTGCTGAAAGTATATCTGCAAAATTCATTAAGTGCAGTGAAAGATTCCATCTCTTTGCAGGCTCAATTTGCAACAAGGCTTAACACCATATGTGAGAATGCTTCCGAGCATATCCAAAGTTCCATTTTCTCACAACAGGAGATCTTTCTCATAGCTGGGGAGTCACAATGTCATATCACCAAGCAAAATGAATTAAAAGGGAGAACTTTCAGGTTAGGGCCAACATTGATATCTGGCTGTCTCTTAGTGTAGAAAAGTTTCAAACCCAATTCACCCCACCCCGCAACATCTATTTTATACCATTCTATCCTCTGTGTTTTTTAATGAACCGAATGTATAGATTAGGGTAGCCAATGAGTTCTCACAATAATTTGCTTTGCCATCCAACCAAGGAAAGGGAAATGTCTTTTAACTATTTCAGGGGCTCTGGGGCATGCATTTTTTTTTAAAAAAAAAAACCTTCTTTCATTATGCTCTAATAGGTTTTGTAGGTTCCTTTAAAAAAACCTGCGAAACCTATTTAGTCTTACAATATTTATACTGACCAATACAATGCACCTTTTGTGGTGCATGTGCCACAAGACGTCATGGGGGAAATGAGTGTGAGTACTACAAGTGACAATTTTTTACACAATATTTCTACTGTTCACATCTGTGAAAACTACTGTCTGTTCTGTATACACCCCACTTTACCATACCACCTTCCTTCCTTTAACTGCTGTTCAGAAGAATCTTCCATTACCAATAAATTTAACATAGACACTCCTTCCAAAGGAAAGCATGGAAATCTACTGGAGATGAGTAATTTTCTTAGACTCATTAAGGCTAGGCCTAGAATGGCTACTCAGATGCTGTAAAGGATGGAACGTAAACACAATGAATAAATGTCTAAAGGCCAACAGAGTATATGCCATGACTTTGATTGACCTTGGCATGCCCTTCCTAGCCTGGCTGCAGTTTTTGATCAGACGTTGGGGGAAGCAACAGGAGGGAGCCCAAACAGTCATCCTCACTGACGATGCTCCTGTGGGAACAAAATTGCTGTGATTTTAAATCCTTGCCAAGGATCTGGGATATTTGGAAAGAGACAGTATATCACAGGAGACCAGACTGTGCCAAAGCCAACTCTCCTTAGATGCACAGACTGGTACATCACAACTGGTGCACTCACATCTGTTAGTGATCGTATTTTCTCACCAGGGTGGACAAATCCCGTACTGAGACACATCTACGGAACACTTAGAAGCCTGCCTTGAGCCACCTTGTTGTAAGTGAAGCTATACATACAAACAACAAGGTATAGATCAGTGATGGTGAACCTTGGCACTCCATGTGTTCTTGGACTTCAATTCAGAGAGGCCCAAGTCTGTGTGAATCCACATGAATAGGTTTACTGTGCATACGTGCAGTAAACCCATTTGTGTTGATTCACAGAAATTTGGCCTTCTGGGTATTGAAGTCCAAGAACACCAGGAGTGCCAAAGTTTGCCATCACGGGAATAGATGGACCTTACATGCAGTCCTTCCCTGCTTTTCTAATGCTCATGCCAATGCATGACCTGGGCAAACAAATCCACCTTCAAACTCTTCTCCATGTCACCACAAATTTGACCACATTATTCCATCCGAGTGTAGGGAAAGGGGCTCAGAAAGACTTCCCTTCTCCCTAACAAGATTTGAGCCACTCTCAGTGTCTCTCTCTGTACATGTACATATGCTTATGGTATAATTCAATATCTTTTTAAAAATTAAGTCTCCCATCTTTTGAGCAAGAACATGATGAATTCTTAGAGGAGGAATCCTCAATAAATCCTCCAGTTACACATCACATTGTACCTTCCATCACAAGGAGTCCTGAAGGGCAAATGATACTTCCCCTTGATCTAGAAATAAAAAGGACATAGGGATCCCTCCACTGCATGGGGTGGATTTAAGGCTCTTAGCGACTGAATACAGGATACTGATTACTCAGAAGTAGGCAGGTATAGGTATGAGGTTGCTTTGGAGGGAGGCGGCTAGCGTAAGAGATTTCCAGGCAACTGTCACCCCACTAGACACCGGCTAGGCCTCCCCACATTCTGCAGCGTTGCGACGGAAGGAAGTGAGCGATCCTTGGCGCCATGCCAATGCTGCAGTAGGCATACCAGCTGCAGAGCCCCATGCCAAACCGAGGAGAAAAGGGAAGAAGGAGACAAAACAGGAAGAGGAGGAAAAGAAGAGAGACCTTTTGGGCTTCTCCATTCCTGGAGAGATGCTCCTGCCCGCCTGCCTGTGAAAGCCATCTGTGGAAGAACAAGAGCGGGCCGAGGGGCAAGTGGGTCAGGGTGACCCAGCTTGCATGAGACAGATGGGGACCTGCCTGGCGGGGGTGGGGGGGGGGGAGGAGGTGGTTTGCCAAAGCCAGAATCTTAAAACACATCAAGAGTGAGAGGGCCTGGGGAAAAAAAGATCTCATAAGCAGGATTTGGGCAATAAGCAGGAAGAGGGTTTTTATAGGTTAGACGAGGCCTTTCCCAGCCGCTCCAACCCATCTCGCTTTCAATTCCGACCACCACTCTCTGATCATCCCCCACCTCTTTCTTTACTGCAGAATGGCTCTGGGGGTAAGAGGAGGCCTCTCTCTCCTTAGGTTTGCAGAGGCCAAATCTAGGGGACAGAAGAAGGGCGGCTGGGATGAGGATCTGATGTGGGAGGGGGCAGTTAAGAAGCAATGGGTGGGAAAGGGACACGTTGGGAAGCTCAAACCCCCTCCCCTCCTCTGGCTTGGCAGGGAAGGTTAATAATAAATTGGGGGGGGGGGAGAGAGAGAGAGATCTGTCTCCTCCTCCACTCTGACTCCTGATCCTTTAAATTGACCCGTGATGGAGACAGTTTTTTCCTCTTTGACATGCAATCCACACACACACACCCCACCCCACTCTCTCTCTCTCTCCTTCCTGGTCTTTGCAAGGTTACAGCAGCTGTAATGGTGGCCTCTCCATCCTGGCCAGCGAAGAAAGGCGGATTAACTGCTCCCTGGCCATATGCTTCCCCTCCTCCCTGCTCTCTCCCCCCCCCCTCCACACGTGCACGCACAAACACCCTGCTCAGCTCTCCCGTGCCTACCTTCCCCGCCAACCCTTGCAACAAACACCCACCGATTTCCCTGCATGTCTTCGGAGAAATTTCCCTCCCCCACCCTTCCTTATCCACCCGGTCTAGAAAAAGGACATTTTCATCTTAGACCCTGCGTTTGCTCACAACCTTTGCCCATCCTGGGCACATTAGAGAACGGCATTTGTGCGGGGTGTGTGTGTGTGTGTGGGGGGGGGGGTGTTCTATCCCCCCACCCGATCCTTTTTCTTTAGTTGTCACTTCCTCCTTGGCGACCCAACCAGGTATGACTAAGAGGCAGGTACCCCCAACCCCCTCCATAAAGAACACACAGACACACACACACACACACCGTTTGCACACCGTGCAGAATCAGGGTGGGTGGGGCCGGCGACAGGGGATGACCTTCCTTCTAAAGGCAATGATGCTTTACGACTGAATTGCTAGGGGTGGGGGTGAGGGGGGGCTGCCAGGCGGCTTATGCTGCCGCAATCTCCCCCCCCCCAGACAACACCTCCTGAATATCAATGAGCGGGCAGGAGAGCATCCTCTTCGCCTGAGATGGTTTTGGGGGCGCCTTGCAATGTCTGGATGCGATGCCTTCCATGTTTCCTTCCCCTGGCCTTTCTCCTTCCTTCTCGGCTCTGTTTAGCCTCTGTTGCTCTTTCTCTCCTTTTTAATTCCTTTCATGGTTTCTCCCTCCATGAGTCACCCTTTCTTCTCCATCTCTCCCTCCTCTCTGGTTGTCGTCCACCACCACCACCACCACCACCCATCTCACCCATCGCGAAGGAGCGCTTATTTATTCCTGTCTCTATTGATTTGCTTGATGGGTGGATGGATGGATGGATGGATTGTTTGATTGATTGATTTACCTGCGAGTGGCTTTGCCAAACCTTCTCCCTAATTTACAGGGTCAGCTTCCCCTACACCCACCCATCCACCCACCCACACACACACACACACACGTTCTTGTTTAGATAAGAGGGGGGGGGTCGTCTCTTAGACAGAATCTCACATCCCATCAATGGTGTGTCCCGTCCTGTGAATCCACACACACACACACACGCGCGTGTCAGATCTCCCCACCCCCACCCCAAGACTGCATGAAAGGGGACGGGGCTGCTTTGCATCACTGACCCGCTTTTGGTGATGGGTCTGAGCCCCTACCCACCCACCCACCCACCCAGTCTGCAGGGCGAAGTGAGCCGCATCGGTTTGAATCTAGGATGGATCTCCTCTCCCCCCCCCCCGCCCCCCACTTCCAAGGACAAAGAGAGGGATGAGTATGGAACAAATAGAGGAGAAAAGAAGGAGACTACAGAACGGCTGGGGAGGGGGGGGAGAGCGCTACATACGGGTACCAGCTCCTCCCTGGCAAAGGGAGACACGCACACTCCCCGATCTCTCCACCCCCCCCCCCGAGCGCCCTGCCGAGCGCCATTCTTGCCCGCGCCGATCCCCGCAGGCTGGAAAGCGGGATTCAGACGTGCCAAACGCCCTACACGTGTCGCCCCTTGGAGACATTTATCACCCAGGGGAAGCCCAAGCAGGCGACATTCCAGGGACGGGGACAGCCCCCCGCCCGCCCACCCAGCAGGGCAAGAGGGAAATACCTAGCGGCAGGAAGGGACGGCGGGGATGGACACGGATCTGTACACGGATACGCACACACGCACGCACACTCATGCATCAGCCCGGTAAGCAAGGCCGAGCTGACCCTACGCCACCCAAGAGCAGCATCCACGGACCCCTTGCCCCGTGGCTCCGCGCATTCCCACGCACCGATTGATACACGGGAATAGAGAGAACCTCGGTCCTACTCACCCCCATCTTGGCGGCTTTGGCGTCTCAGCCTCGCGAATCCAGACTCTCCCGGTGGGGTGTCTGGCTGGCAAGGCAGACGGACGGACGGACGGACGGACGGATGGAGAGGGGAAAGCGTGGAAGAGAGAGAGAGAGAAGGGGAGAGGAGAGGAGAGGAGGGAGCTTCCGGCGCCCCCCAGCCAGGGATGAGGTGCCCACGGATGGCAGGCGCGGAAGGACCGGGACTGGGCGCGCTTCTGCCTCTGCTGCCCGGAGCCAGGGAACCGCGGTAGCCAATCAGAGGCGCCTCCCCCACCCGCAAGCCCCGCCCCTTCTACTGCAGAATTCACCTTGCACACAAGGTGGGGAGAGGAGGAGGGGGTTAGGGATCCCCCACCACCACCACCACCACCATCACCACCACCACCACCAAATCCCATGGGTTGGAGCTGCGGAGGAGACCCAAGGCCAGGCTACTGGTGCCCAGTAAGGCAAACACAAAACCTCTTCCTTTCCCCAAAGCACTGGCACCAGCTAGCCAAGTTCTCAGATACATAGCAGCATCACTTTGTCCACACAAGCAACCTCACAGCTCAAGGCCACAGGCTTCTCTGTAGGTGCCCTGGGGGTTTCCAGATCCCATCGCTGTGTAGGCCCGTGATGGCAAACCTCGGCACTCCAGATGTTCTTGGATTTCAATTCCAAGAAGCCCAAGCCCCCATGAATCCACTCGAATGGGTTTGCTGTGATTCATCCGGCCCACGCCGCCCTCGTCGCTCCAGGAAGCAGAAGTAAAACGCGCCCGGATGGGCACGCTTTACTTCCGCTTCCAGGAGCGATGAGGGTGGTGCAGCGTGGGCCGGATGAATTGCAGGAAACCCATTCGTGCAGATTCATGGGGGCTTGGGCTTCCAGGAATTGAAATCCAAGAACAGCTGGAGTGCCAAGGTTCGCCATCATGGGTGTAGCCAATCAGGGGGGCACACATTCTTCAGAGATTCTTTGAAGCTGTTGGGAAAAAATGGCCACCCCACACCCATCATGCAGGCAGGGCAAAATGGCCATCCGGCCCGTGAAGTTGACTGAGAGAACGTGACCTGGCCCCTGGCTTGAAAAGGTTGGGAACCCCTGCTCTTGTGCATGTGTATTGGGCACAGGATGGGCCTAGATGATGGTTGCAAACAATGACCAGTTAGTGGCCAACTGGAACATTATGGTAACTAAAACAATAGTCCTTGGTACATCCCATTCTTATTCTTCTGTATCTGAATCTGAATATTGGCCATCATCATGGTGATCAGCCACGAAGATTGTCCTGTGAATATAATGCTGTGGCCTTTCATCTGCGTTCCACATCGCAGCATGACCCCCCGTTCCACTGATCCAGCTCCACGAGTCATTTTCTGGTCCTGAGCCATTTTGGAACATGAGGCCCTTCTCAGCCCCAGGCCAGGATTGATGAAGCTGCTGCCCTCCATCAAGATGGATTCAAGTGGGATTAAAGTGGGATGCAATACAAAATATCTGGAAAATGCCAAGTTATCTATACTTCTTCTTCTTCTTCTTCTTCATCCAGATCAAACTTTGGACTGCCAAAATGATGCCACTTTCTTGGCTTGGTTGTTGGCCAAAATTAAATCTTTATTAGTACATGTTTCTGGTAGTAAATGTGCCAGATTCTGTATCTCCTCACATTCACACCACATGTTGTTGTCCATCAGCAGCCCCAACATGAGCACGTTGGTCTTGCATTTAGGCACTGCAACCATCAGCCTATTCAGGCTCCTCTCAAGCTGAATGCATGGAAACAGGGTCAATCCACAAATATATATTTTTTGGAAATAAGGGTTAGAGAGTGGTGTAAGCTGGAAGCCCAGTTTCATCTGCCAAAGTCCTCCCTCCCTTTGCAACTTTTGGCATCTCCAGTCAAAAGGATTGGTAAAGTGTTGACAGGGGAAATGCTTAAATGCTTTGTAGCCTTATTTATCACATTTCTGTCTGTCTTTTCTACCACTGAGCAGCACTCAAGTCAGCTAACGACATTCCCTAAAAAAACAATTTAAGCAATAAAGCCATTAAAACACAGCTAAAAATAAGACAATAAAAATGTTAAACAATGATGTTAAGCAAATATATGTATGAGCAGCGTTAAAGGCCAGTTGGAAGAGATGGGTCTTGAAATCCTTCCAAAAAGCAGCCAATCTAAGAGCTGACCACAGCTGGAAACATTTTTTCATTGCATGTAGAGAGCCAGACTAGGACTTCGAAGACCTGGGTTCACCAGTACACTTGGCCATGGAAACTCAGTGGAGGAGAGCCATGGTAGATATCTCACTCGCATTTCATATAGCTTGAAAATCCAATTAGAGTTCTCATAAATTGAAAGTAACTTGGTGGCACATAAGAACAAGATGCATTTAGGAGACTGGGATTTGTACTAGAGAAAGCTGTTCTCCATGCGCCTCTCCAGCTGAACTCTGCAGAAGATGATATTCTCAGGAGGGCCTGAAGATTTTAGCATCTGATAGATTCATAACAAAACAGGAGATCCCTTCATGAGTCATCCTTACAAAGTCCAACTGATCACAGGGGTGAACACTGTAACCTAGCAGAAACTGGAGAGCCCTAGGGTGGAGAGGCAGGATTGAATTGTGTGTTTAGGTTAGATTGTCCAATAGCCAGAGCTTGGGAAAGTTAATTTTACACACTACAAATCCCAGAACCTCCCAGTCCTGGCTTATTCTCAGATTTGGTTAAAAAAAATTCATCTTTCCAAGCACTACCAAATATAAGACAGCTATGTACACAATATTGTATCCCAGCCCCTTGTGAATACTAAGAGGCTCTGGACCAGAGGAAAGCATGTCTAGAGCAGGGGTTCCCAACCTTTTCAAGCCAGGGGCCAGGTCACACTCTCTCAGTCAGTTTTGAGGGCCGGATGGCCATTTTGCCTTGCTTGCACCATGGGGGTGGCCATTTTGTCCCAACAGCTTCAAAGGGGCATCCATTTTGTTTCTCAAATGCCCCTGGAGGGGTGAGGGGCATGAAATGGTGCCGCAGGCTGGATCTGGCCCATGGGCGTTAGGTTGGAAACTCCTGTTCTAGAGTGACCATTATGACACCAAATCTTACCAGTGGGTGACTTTTGAGGTCATGACCTCAGGTGGTTGTTCGTAGCCATGCTGCAGTTATCTCATCCTCACCACTGCATCTCTGAAATATAAAGACGATGGTAACTAATGAGATTTCAGGTTGCATTAGCAAAAATCACAGTTGCCGAGTCATGAGACCTAAGAGTCACACTTTATTCAAATGAATCAAACTTTGTCCCCCACCCCCTCGCATATACTCAATGCCATAACATGCGCAACATGTTGACAAGCATGTAAACTTGTAGAACAAGCAGCCCCTAATTATATTAATTCTTCAGCAGTAATCTGTTCTCTTCTGATTCACAGACACAATTTATCCATACTGGCCTGAGCCCAATCACTAGTATCAGCTAGAGTAAGCCTACTCAACCAGTGGGGTTTACATAAGTGATGATTCCAGTTTGATA
Source organism: Bradypodion pumilum (assembly GCA_035047305.1). Classification (NCBI taxonomy): domain Eukaryota; kingdom Metazoa; phylum Chordata; class Lepidosauria; order Squamata; family Chamaeleonidae; genus Bradypodion; species Bradypodion pumilum. The sequence goes on from JAWDJD010000007.1 coordinate 6,134,550, forward strand.
ACTGGTTTGAGTGGGGGGTCCAAGGTAGTTCAGACTAACAGCTGGATTTAGACCATGGTTCATTTCAACAAGCTCTGCTTTCAGCTGTGCAGTGATATCTCTTGCAATTTGTATTCCATCTTCATCATTTGTCCATGATATTCTCTTACACACAACATTTGTGAAATGCTAGGGCAATTCTGATGGCACATAAGAACAAGATGTGTGGAACCCCTGCACAATCACTTGCACAACTTGCCAGTGGCAATGCCAAAGGGGATTTCATTTCTGCCTCTGCCATTGCAAAACTGCTGTGGGCACAGTGCTGAGTTGTGTGCCCATTAGTTACGCAACAGGATTCTCACCAATATGTTTAAGGCTTTGAGAAGACCCAAGACTCTTTTGGCTGGAACAGACTACCATAGCTACCTATTTGTTTCACGTTCTTATACTCATCAAAACGTGTCTTTTGTTTGTTCTCTACTATTAAGACTTTATTGATAGCTTTGTTTTGCTTGTTGGCATGTTTATGAGAACCAACCAGGGATGCTGGTATTAAGCTACATATCAAATTGAGAACCTTTGGACAAATTAATAGAGAGATAAATATATTCACATCAAACAAATAACTTCTATGCTTCATTTGAAAATACTGACTTCAATAGGGTTCTTAGTGGTTGCCAGTCTCAGCTCCTGACCTCTGCTTTGCATCACCCTCCAACTTCCCCATAACTCTCCTTGGTCTGAAAAACTCACAAGAGTTTGGATTTGAGAACTTTGGAGGAAAAGCTAAACTTCATGTTCTTACATTGAAATCCACCGCAGTGATGGTGAACCTTGGCACTCCAGATGTTCTGGAACTTCAATTCCCAGAAGCCCTGATCAGCAGGAGTGCTGGCTTGGGCTTCTGGTAATTGAAGTCCATGAACACCTGGAGTGCCAAGGTTAGCCATCGCTGACCTATAATGAGTCAGTTCATGATTTCCCCCTGCATAGACACATACAGCAATTGCTGTGACTCTATCAGCATATCCCACTATGAAAGTCTTCTGTAAAAGAATGGGAGATAAGTTATAATGTCGGAGGGCTGGTAACAGTGGAGAAAGGTCTGGCTTCCCAAGAACTAAGGTAAACATCATCTTTCTAATCTCCTGCTGAGATTCCAGACTGGGAACGTCTAGGCCTCAGCATCACTTTTCAGCCTAACCATCCCTCATCTGATCTCCATAGCAACCAAGCAAGGGGGAAAGGCCATGTGACCAAGAGTCACTGTGGCAACCAGAAGGAAGGAGTTTCCACAGCAGCAAGGGGAATAGGAAGGCTGGCCAAGAGGAGCCACTTGGGCTGCCTCAGATTGCTATGGGGGCAGCGTTTATTTGGAGAAACCCTCCGTCAGTAAAATGCATGAGGGGGATAGATGGGGAGGATTGGATTGGATTTATGAATCTTTCCTCCATCTCTTGTCATCTGTATCCCTCCTTTAGGAGCACAGAAGACTCTAATCCAATGGCACATGTGCCATTGCCACAGCATAGAGTTCACCCCACCCCTCTGCCCAGCAGCCCAATGGGAACATTTCCTCCCTCTCCCCAGCACAGACTTCATCCCACCCCTCTGCCCAGCAGCCCAATAGGAGTGCTTCTTCCCTCCCCCCAGCACAGAGTTTGCCCCCACCCCTCTGTTGAGTTGGAAGCCTGTTGAGTTTGGGCACTCGGTCTCTAAAAGGTTCACCATCACAGTTCTAATCCATTAGTGGGGCAAACTGGCTAAGATTAGTTTAGGACTGGAATCAGTAGGCTCTCAGTGCAAGATTTGGAGAGTTGTTCCCTCACAAAGTATAATTTGCAAGCTCTGCCTAGGAGATACAACCAATGCAAACCCAGCTTGGTGCTCTTCATATGTGCTGAAATACAGTTCCCATCACAACCTGCCTAACGCATGCAGAAGCTCCCTATAAAGCACTGTCTCACCTAATACTTGTCTACAGGTGCTCATATTTGTCTCTAATTTTCCATAATCCCACCCACCCTCTTCCTTCCTTCCTCATTCTTAATCTTTAGTTTAGAGGCTCCTTGATTAGAGAGTGCAGATGGTTTTGTGTATGGGCTGAGCAGATTAATGTGACTGGAAGAACAAAATCATGAATAACAGTATCTTTTGTTGCTTGCGGGAAAAATAGATAACACCATCAATAACAGGAGTTGGCAGTGAAGCAGTAGAGAGGAACTGGAGAGAATCTCTTTTTTTTCCACCACAGTGTTTGAAAAGAAGGATGAAGAAGCAAAAGAAAAAACCCTACTAACATATTGCAGTGGTGGGAAATCTTATAACATCCTAACATTTCATAGATTGTATTTGATGTGGGTTTCTGTTATCTACAACCCATTTCTTTAGGGGCAGGGAAGCTTTTCTATATCTATAAAACAGAGATGTGAGTTTGTATGTACTCTATAGAAATCCACACCACTGGACTGATTGCGATGAAATTCGGCACATACGTACTATGGGTTGACGAGATCAGCACTGCAGGGGTCATGAGCCCCATGGGGGTGTGTAGCCCCTGAAATTGATCTGCAAAGGGGAGCATACCTGACAGGAGGGTGTCTGTGTTGCCCAGTGATGTCATAGTGATGCTAACCCAGGTAGGTTGAGATTGTGACATCATCGTGATGTAATTGAGCTGGCTAATGTCATAGTCCCAGGTCGGGATGCAAAGGAGATACCCCCACTGGCAGGGGCTGAAGACAAATGTATGGGAAAGATTCGGGCAGTAAGTGATCGTCGACGGGTGAGGGAAGCAGGACGGGTGAGGGACGAGACGGAGGAAGGGAGGCTGCCCCAAGCAAGGCCAGGCAATCTGCTAGTTCCAAATAAAACTTGCTAGGTTTTAGGTTACCACAAGATTCTGGTGGGTTTGGGTACAAGAAACTTCCAAGCTAACATTTGACAGATTACAGACTAACATGGTTATCCTCCTGGAAATTTCCATACTAGCCTCTGTAGCCCTGTGCTAACAGATAAAAAATGAACAATAATGTGTTATTTGCCTGTTCTTCTTTGTTACTTCCTCTTTTACCCCTCAGGTGTCGAGAAAGTTACAAGGTTCTTTCTCTTTACCTATTCGCTGGCCACAAAACAAGTATTTTAAAAGCCCATCTAGTCTAGAATCCTGTTTTCCACAATGTCTCACCAAATGCCCCTGAGAAGCCATCAGGCAAGACCAAAGGGAAACATCTTTCTCCACTGCAAATGTCTTCTGGTCTTCAGAAACTGGCATTCAAAGACTTCCAACTTCTGATGTAGACATCATGATTGATAGCTGTTGATCACCCCAAGGATATCTGCCCGTCCCACTAGGGCGGACAGGAGATAGCCACCTTGGGCTGGCTTGTCTGAGCGGTTGGCTTCTTGAAATCCAGGATGTGGCACTAATGGGATTTTTAAGTGAGAGTTTTAAGAATTTTTTTCAATTTTTTTTTAACTTATATAAGTTGATTTTTAAAATATTTTTAAATGTTTTTGTGTTTTACTTGTAAGCTGCCCAGAGTTGCCTGGCAAGGGGACAGCATTAGAAATACAAATAAATAAATAAATAGACCTACCTTTATGAACATGCTTAATTCTGTTTTGAAGCCAGCTAAATTGGTGGCTCTTGTTATTTATCAGCTGAACCAGGGAAACTGTAGCGAGTGTAAACTCAATGAAATCAATGGGAGAGCCTCTGTAAGTTGCATTAATTCAGTGGGTCTACTCTTTGTATGGCCTTCCTAAGTGATTCCAGCCATTGAGCCAGCACATTCCACAGCGTGATGTGTGCTATGTGATGAAATAAAGTGGATTTGGACAGGATTGTCTCTCAGTACCAACCCACCTCCATTTGTAAAATGGGAATGACAGTACTGCATTATTTTGCTGGAGTCACTGAGTTGACATGTAGGAACGGTACTGCGGAGAGTCCAGAAATGAAGCAAGCTGGATCCAGCCATAATTAAGGGTTATAGAATCCTCCCATTTTCAACGAAAGAGCAAAAGCACTCATCTTGGCTAAGTCAGCTCTTTAACCTCATTTTTGCCACCTCTTCCCTTCCCTTTTTCATTCAGAATATAGAAAGTTAACTTTTCAAACTACAGCTCCTTTTCATTTGCCATGTCCCGTGGTCTTGGCTGCTTGTGGGAACTTGGCTTATGTAAAAGTAACTTTTACAAGCTCTTTGGTTGTAGTCGTTGTTACTATCCCAGAAATAGGACCTTTTGTATGTAGTGGTCTATCTCTTTTTCCTCTGTTCCTTGGTAGATTTTGGATTCATCATACCCACATACAATTTGGCATGCCTCATACCCCTTTGTCATGCCAACACAATTTTTCCCCAAACCAGTTTCCTTGCCATCTGCTGCTTGATTTCCCCATCTTTGGATGCTTAGTTACAACGACAGTCTCCAAACAATTTGTGCTCCCAGTGCTTATAACTGTTCCTTCATTACTGGCATTTCTGCAGTAGAAATGACATGGCAAATTTCCATAGTCCCCCCCCCCTTTGCAAAAATTATTCTGTTTTTATTCCTCACTCCTTGCCACACAGTTTCTCAGATGGCATCTTTGCTAGGAACATCCCATCAAAATTCACAATTTGCTCTCTCAATGTAAGCCATAAACAGCTGACATTCCATCATCTGTTCAGTCCAGGCTGTGGTGCTGAAATGGACAGCTCCTTATATAAATCGATTCATGCTCAAGGCAAGATGCAGCACATTCTACGGAGGATTTTATAAGAGCAATCACACTGTCTCCTTCAAAGGTTTTTACCATGTATTTGTGTCCAGATGATGGCATCTTCCTTTCTTCTCACATTTTCTCACCACTTCTATGTCTTTTTTTAAAACACAGGAGATCTTCCAGACTGAGGGCTGTTAGTGATATAAATCAAAATAATTGCACATCTATTGTATACAGTAAAACCCCTACTTATGAAAAAAAAAGTCTGTTCCATAGGCTTTTGATTAAATCGGTTTTTTTAATGTAACTCGAAGTAAACCCATAGGAAAATTTTTTTCATAACTTGAAGCAAACCCATAGGAAAAAATGAGAATTTTATGTAAATCAAAGAAAACCCATAGGGAAATTATTTTTTACGTAACTCAAAGCAAACTCATAGGAAAAATAATTTTTATGTAACTCAAAGCAAACCTATAAGAAATCGTGTAAATCGGGACATGGTTTTAGCACAAAACCATTATGTAAGTTGAATTTTATGTAACTCGGGGCATATGCAATCGGGGTTTTACTGTATTAATATTTCCCCCAGTAATGGTTTCTTGGGTGAGGGTGTAAAAAGGAGGGAATAAAATAAAAGTACAGTGGAACCCTGCATAATGAACGCTTCGTGTAATGAAAAATTCATATAATGAAGAGGATTTGCGCTAACCGCTATAATGATTTTTTTCCATTATGTTTATGTTTATTGGACTTATACCCTGCTCTACTCAGACCAAAAGGCTGACTCAGAGCGGCTGACAACACAATAATATAAGTACAATTACAAAAAATATATATACATACAATTAATAAACATACAATTATAACAGTATAATAACACAACTAATCAATAATACAAAGTAATACAAAATAATACATGATATGAATCCAAAAATACAATATAATCATAACAAATCAAATATAGACAGAATATAACAACATGAAAATACAACAGGAAAAAAAGAAAATAATAATAATACAATACAGTAAATTACACAATGAATTATATAAAGCAATGCATCTCTATGGGATGCATCGTACAATGAAAATCCCTATGGGATGTATCGTACAATGAAAAGTTCATCTCTATAGGGATTTTTGTTGTACGAGGCAAGCTTCATATAACAAAAAAATTGTATAACGAAAGACATTGTGGAACCAACTTTTTTGTTATGCAGGGTTCTACTGTATGAAAAAGCATTCTAGCATAGTGTGTTTTAAATGATATTGTACAGCACCTAGGTATAGGTCTCCCTTGTTCACTTCATCATGCAGCACTCAAGTCTCGAACGTGTCAACCTTCCAGACAGCAAGCTCAGCATTTTAACAGAGCACCTAGAGCAGGAATTCTCAACCTTTTAAAGCCGGTGGCCAGGTCATGCTCCCTCAGACAGCTTCGGGGGCCAGATGGCCATTTTGCCCTTCCTCCACCACATGGCACTTCCTGGTGTGGTGGAGGAAGGGGGGCACATGAAAAGGTGGTGCGGGACTCATCCAGCCCATGGGCCGTAAGTTGAGAATCCCTGACCTAGAGAAATCTATTTGAGAGGGTAGTTGAGCAATGGAAATTATAATACATGTGTGCGATTCTCTGTATCCTAAGATTGTGAAATGGAGAAATCAGGAAGGTAATTCTGTTTCTAAAATGGATAAAGTAATCTCTACAGCTTGCAATACCATCTTCAGTCTCTAGATGGCATATTTTCTTAACCTCTTACTAGCAGTGACAAACTGGCAGGCTGCTCTAGCTTGTTCATTTCCCCAACAGTAACTCTATATACTGCTTCATTCATCTGTAAAGAATTAGGGGATCTTATTGCTTGGTAATGAAGCAAGAGGACTAAACAACGGGTCAGTCTGAATGAGCACTGAAGAGAGGATGAAGAAATGTAGTGAAAAAGAAACAGAACGAAGCTTGAGGAAAAGTGGAACAAGAGAAAAAAGGAAAATGGTCACCAAGGCAGGCTGGCAACTGAGAGGTTTTCTAACCCTTGTAAAGTTGGGTCCACCTGCTAGTAAATAAATAAACAACAAATATTGCTTCGCACAAGATAGTAAAGGTTTCCCTTGCTCGAAAGCCAGTTGTATCCGACTCTAGGGTTCAGTGCTCATCATTGTTTCAAAGCCGAAGAGCCAGAGCAGTCTGCTTCTGCAGACATTTCCATGGTCATGTGGCAGGCATGACTAGACAGTGCACAGAACACTGGTTACTTCCCCACCTATTTATCTAATTTCTTGCTTTCGAACTGCTAGGTTGGCAGGGGCTGGAACAAAGACGAGAGCTCATTCCATCCTGCAGTACTTGGGAATTGAACTGCTGACCTCCCGCCTTCCAGTCAGCATCTTAGTCAGCGTCTTAGTCACTTGAGCCACTACCTTCATGAAAATAGTTTTTGCCTACTCCTACTCTTACTTTGGGACTGTGGTGACTCAGTGGTTAAGAGTAAGGCCTGCACGCCAGCAGTTTGGGACCCATGTGATGCATGACAGAGTGAGCTTCTGTCTCTGTCCCAGCTTCTGCCAACCTAGCAGTTTGAAAGCAAGAAATTGCAAGAAAATGAATAGGTACCACTTTGGCAGGAAAGGTGACAGCATTCTGTGTGCTCCAGTGATGCCTGCTACATGATCATGGACTCCTTCTGCAGATGCAGAGAGTGACTCTTTGGCTGTAAATGGAGGTGAGCACCAAATCTCTAGAGTCAGATACGACTGGCTTTCGAGCATGGGAGACCTTTACCTTACTCTAACTATATCAAATACTGTATGTTGGATTCACAAGTGAGCTATTGCAATATGCAAATAGGAGGAGGATATTCCTAACATATGCCTATGAAATCCAAAATAGAGACATGTAAACATTCATCCACAGGGAGATTTCAGACATGCATGTTCTACGCAATTATCTCCAGAGCTTTGCTTTCTGAGAATGGCATTCCATATATTCACCAGTGGGAGTGAGATCAGACGATGGATCTCTAGATGGAAATTGGCCCAGACTTGATGGATGGGGAGTGCAATTGATGTAATCGTCTAGCCTTGCATCCTGTTTTCCAAGAGAGAGCAATCCAATTCATCCAAGAAATTCACTGGCCAGGAAGGAAGAGAGAAAACTCCTTGCAGTTGGTTGGAGAAAGTGATACACTTCGCCCAAGCACACTGTTTAGGGTCATTGTACTATTAAGAACATAAGAACAGCCTTGCTGGAACAGGCCACAGCCCATCCAGTCCAGCATCCCTGTCTCACACAGTGGCTCACCATTTGCTTCAGGGTATTCTCAAGCAGATGCCTTCACCTGCTTAGGATTCCCTGGAAATGGCATTGAGAGCTAATAGTTGCTCAGAGAGTAATCAGAGAGAAAGCGCATGCTAGAGAATGCCTTTAGCTCCCTCCCCATCCAACTCACCACATTTGGGGAGGACCAATGAGAAGGATTCTTTGAAGCATGTTCATGTCGCTGAGACTCCGGCACTGCTGAAGTTGCATTGCTGGGGATGGGAGACTGGCATGGATGGTGTCTGATAGCCAAGGAGAGAGAAGAACAGTTGACTTCCTAGTAATGGGGAGGAGGGGGGGGAGTTTCTCGATGATGGATTGGAATGCAGCACTGCTGTGGTTAGGTAACGTTTATGTCGGTAGCTTGAGGAAGTCACAATGGCCCTCCTCTTTGAGAACAAAATGGCCCTGCTGCATTTGAAGGTCCTCTTTGGTCATCCCCTTGACTAAAGACCCAACTTTCAGCTCTCAAATCTTACTGAAACAGAGGACCCCATTATAAAAGCCCAGACAGAATATCTGCAGGAATGGGACTGCAAAGGGGTTATATTTCTATGCAAGGGAAGCCCTATGTTTGTCATGCCTCCGTCTCCTGCCAGCCCTTGTAAATCTAGCTAGATTGTTCATTCTCCCTCTTTTTATCTCATGCTGATGTTTCTCCTCTGCTTTCACCTTGATTTGCCCTTCTCTCTCTCTCTGTGGCTATAAAGCAAATAAGCAATGGCCAGCAGGAATCCTGGCCTCTCTCAGCTGGAGAATTTCAAAGGAGGGAGTGGGGGAATGCATCTACCCAAGACAAGCAGACCCCACAAAAACCTCTAGTCCAGTGATGGCAAACCTTGGCACTCCAGGCCTTCTTGGACTTCAATTCCCAGAAGCCCGAGTCATGGGCCAGGTTGCACTGCCATAGACAGCATCAGGGGCCAGACGGCCATTTTGCCCTCCCTACACCACATGGCACTTCCTGGTGTGGTGAAGGTGGTGGTGGTGGGGCACATGAAATGGTGCCGCAGGACTAGGGCCCTCAGGAATTGGTTTACTGCACGTCTGTGCAGTAAACCCATTAGTGTGGTTTCGCAGGGACTCAGGCTTCTGGGAATTGAAGTCCAAGAACACCTGGAGTGCCAAGGTTCGCCATCAGGGCTCTAGTCCTGCGGCACCATTTCATGTGCCCCACCACCACCACCTTCACCACACCAGGAAGTGCCATGTGGTGTAGGGAGGGCAAAATGGCCGTCTGGCCCCTGATGCTGTCTAAGGCAGTGCAACCTGGCCCACGGCTTTAAAAAGGTTGAGAACTCCTACTCTAGTCCATAAAAATGCACATTTGCGTGCTGCCTGATAAACCGTGTCTTCCCCCTAATTTTCCCCCTCCTCCCCTCTCCACTCGTCAGGTCTGTGGTTTGTTTTCAGCTTTGGAAGCAGAATGGGGTTGACAAAATGGTACTCTGCAGAGATATGATGCTTCTGTCTGTCTTTTTTTCCCCTCCATAACAAAAGGAGGCAAAGCTAAGCCAAGCAGGGAACGGGAGAAAGAAGCAAAGGAGGATTTTCCCGAGAAGTGTTTTTTCAGGGATGCGGCGACAGAAATGAGATCCTTGCAAGGTGGATAAAATCAAGGAACAAGGCGACAGAAATGAGATCCTTGCAAGGTGGATAAAATCAAGGAACAAATCAAAGCGTTACTGGATGCATGGGTTCATGCTAAAAAATACCACCTGGAAGCATGGTAAAGCATCTGAAAGGCACAGAGAAATTGGCAAAGATGCGTTCCAAATGAAATAAATGTCACCAAAAAGGGGGGAATCAAATCACCGAGAAAAAGTCAAAGAACGGGCCCTGTGAAGGAAATGAACGGATCACCAGCGTTCATTAAATTAGCCACATCGGTATGGAGGAACAGTGGGGGACAACAATGGAAAGGTTTCAAATAGGTTTCCTGTGGTTCTTCACAAAGATCCCATTGTTCTCAATCAACATTGGAGTCTAAGGGCATTTCTTTCTTCAAATTTGATCTTACAAATTGTTTTGCATGTATGGACAGGTACTCCTGCCCAGATCATCTCCAATTTTAGTTCCCACTCCATTATTGTACTGCATTTCTATTCCATCTATTCCTCATCTATCCTTCTAAGGGGCTGCAGTGGTGCAGTGGTTAAGAAGCTCGCCTTGTTGGCTGGAAGGCTGACAAGTCGGCAGCTCAAGGCGTGGGTACCTTTTCAACCTTTTCAAGCCCGGGGCTGGGTCACACTCTCTCAGTCAGCTTCGAGGGCTGGAGTCGGACAACTATTTTGCCCATTTTGTCCCCAACAGCTTCAAAGGGATGATCATTTTGTTTCTCTACAGCCCTTGGAGGGGTGTGGGGGGGAGCACGTGAAATAGCACCATGAGCCGGATCCAGCCCATGGGTCTTAGGTTGGGAACCCCTGGCCTAAATAGATGGGCTGCTAAAACTCTATTGTCTTGCATGCTGCCGTACTTAGGAGTCATAGGTTAAGTGAAACAAGGGGTATATTGGCGACCATGAAAACGTCTGCAGACGTAGACAGAGCTGGCTCTTTGGCTGTAAACGGAGGTGCGCACCGTACCTTAGATTCAGATACGACTGGTTTTTGAGCTAGGGTGACCTTTAGCTTTACCTTTACCTATGAGGTCTGGCAGGGATCCCCAATGTGGTGTAGTAGATAGAGTGATGGATTCTAGACTTAAGTCGGCCTGGGATCGAATCCCAGGCCAACCATGAAAATTGACCGTGGAACTGGTAGAAACACTCCTTCAAACATCTCTCTTATCGGTTCTCACTCAAAGGCACTTTAACAACCCACGGTCTGGAAGGCAGAAGGTTAAAGCAAGTTGTTCCCTGCCCCCAACCCTGTACGCATAATTCTGGAAGTGCTGGAGAGATTGTGGAACACATGTTCAGATGTCTGTTAAATACAGAAGATTAAAGGCTCATGCAGCCAGCGCAAGTGGGAAAACAACATCCCCCTAAATATGCCGTGAGATAGAGAGGACATTTACAAGGTCTTGATTCAAGTACGCTAAACATACTCTTTTAACCATCTGTAATCAGGTAGGGATTTTTCCCTTAAATTTTCAGGAAAGTGGGTTTTTCTGGCTGTAAAAAGACCTATTAAAGAAGGCAGGGGAGAGCAAGGTTTTTCTAATCTACATTTCAGCTGTTGCTACGACGTAACGGATACCTGTAGCAAACCAATCAAAAGCAATGGATTAATATCCACTTGCAAAAGCTGTTTTAGAACTGTATGTAGAAGGAACATTCATCATGTGGGGGGAGGTATTTTCCAGCAGCTGAATATATCATATAATATTTTAGGTGCCACGTTTCTAGGAAAAACAGGATCAGTGCGCCATTATGGAGGAACCAGTCTATGGGATCACAGGAAAATGTTCTAATGCAGGGGTGCCCAGAACATGTGGTTCAGTGGGCCAGTCATGTGGTTCAGTGGGCCGGTCGCGTGGCTCCTCACACCAGAAATGGATGTGAAATGCGCTTTGCAATCTATTTCGCAACAGATATGTTTTGCAAAAGAATGAGATAGATTTTAGGCTGCCGTTTTTTCTGCTTAAACTAGGGGTGCCTAAACTACGGCCCATGGGCCGGATCCAGCCCCCGATGCCACTTCATTCAGCCCACACCGTCTCCATCGCTCCTGGAAGCAGAAGTAAAAACACATGTTCCGGGAGCGACGAGGGCAGTGTGGGCCAGATGAAGTGGCATTGGGGGCTGGATCCGACCCATGAGCCGTAGTTTGGGCACCCCTGTTCTAATGGGTAGATGAAGTTGGAAAATGTAAAAGACATTTCTAATCTGCATAACTGGATACAACTGAGGACAAAAAATAGTCTTGCCTGAGGGGGTGTCTAAATGCAGCCTGTAAATCAACCAGGAAATGCCCTTGGTCTCTCCTGCCATCATGCCCATCTCTTTCTGAAATTACTCTACCTTCAATTCCTTACCACTGAGAAAACTCAGGCAGGAAGATATATCAGATGGCATCTATTTCAAATTACAACAGGGATAGATCTCATAACCACACATATACACCCAAATCATGGACGGCTTGCTCTGATGCTTATAATCTCATCCCATTTTTTTAAAAAATAACTATCAATGAATCATGCTGTGTTAAGCATGGGACCATGGTGGCTTAGAGGTTAAGATGCTGAGCGTGACGACTAGAAGATCAACAGAACAGCTGTTCAAGACCCAAATACTGTGGATGGAATGAGTTCCTGTTGTCTGTCCCAGCTCCTGCCAATCTAGCAGTTGGAAGGCAAGAAATTGCAAGTAGCTAAATAAGTACTGCTTCAGTGGGAAACATAACAGCATTCCGTGTGCTCCAGCGTCTAGTCATGCCTGCCACATGACCACAGAAACATCTGCAGACGCAGACAGCGCTGGCTCTTTGGCTGTAAGTGGAGATCGGCACCACACCCTAGAGTTAGACATGACTGGCTTTTCAGAAAGGGAGACTGGAGCGCACGGAACACTTTCACCTTTCCCGGCCAAAGTAGTGCCTATTTATCTACTTGCAATTTCTTGCTTTCAAACAGTGTGGTTACTTTCCCTTCAACAGGCCTCTGTAACATCCACAAAGGCCCATTATTGGAAACCAGAAATGGGCTTCCAGTCATTTTTGGCTGCCCCTGGGCAGAAGCAGCTCAAGACATGTTGCAGCCTGAGACAAATCAGACCCCTTCACAACCACAACCTCCTCAAGGTCACATGGTGGGCTTGATGTTCTCAACATGGTCTCCTTCAACCAGGCTTCCACCACCACCACCACCAAATTCCCCAAATTAATGCTGTCTGGCCTGGCCTTGCTCTGCAATGGATGGACTGAAGGTCATTTGTTCTATATCTGGTTTCCAAGGCAACCATTGATTGGCAGTTGCATTTCAGGCGCGCATCCACATCAGTGGTGTATTATGTGCAACAGACCATGGTGAGGAGGAGGAGGAGGCAGCTTGGGAGGGAATCACAGGATTTCTCTCCCACCAAGCAGGTCATGAAAAGGGATGTTTTGATTTTTATTCCACCCACCTACCCCAACCTCGTTGATGTCTGGGTTCTCCCATGCACATAATCCCATGCACATAATAAGCATCAAGGCTCTCACTGTGCAGCTTTCTCCACCCTTGTCTCTGTCCTAGATTGAAGAGAGACGCCTATAGATCCACATTCTATAGATCTACAGCTGTCACAGGAGTCTGCAACATCGGCCTCATAATGCCTTTCTCCTGGCAACAGCTCCTTAAATGGGAAGGAGACAGGGAAGCCCCCCTTCCTGGTTGGACGAGGATGAGGTGGAATTGCGTGGGTGGAGAAGGATGCAAAGGGTGTAGACAATGGGTTATTTCTGGAAAGAGACGGTTATTTAACAAAGAGGGTGGTGGTGGTGAAATTGCACATGCATAAAATCCATATATAACCACCTCCCAGATCTGCTGCCCCACTTTCTCCGGTTTTGTCACAGACCTTGTTTCATGCCTGAACTCCCACCACCCCGAATGTTCAGTTGAAGCTGAACTGACAGACAAAGGCTATCCTGTTTTTGGACGCATCAATGGGGATTTTTTTTTTCAATGGGAAAAATAATAATGCTCAAACAGTGAAAGACTGTACGAAACCGAGGAACATCCCAATGGAAATGGATTTGTTCAGCTAAAGGCTGCCATGTGCAGTCTCCGCTTCGCAAAGGTTGAGCAGATCTCTTAATTAATAAAGAGGACTTTCCATTCATTCTCAAGGTTGTGATAAGTTGGTGACTTAGAACTAACATCCTTGAGGGTACACAAGCAAAAAACCAAATGGAGGAAGATGCTCACTGGGCAAGGAATACCATTAAAGGAGAATATAGATGAGGAGCTCAACCTCCCCTAGGTCGCTTGGAGGACCCTGAATAGGCCAAGGGTCCGAGTCCCTACATGTAAGACCAACATGCTCAAGTGAGGGCAGCTGGTGGATAACAACACACTGTGGGAATGGAGAGAAATAAAGAATCCAGCTCATTTACGGCTCCGTCGATTACTGCCAGAATCATGCACGGATGAGGTCTTAAAGTTTGGCCAATGACAAAGGCATGAAAGTGGCTTCATTTTGGCAGTCCAGGGTTTGATCTAGGACATGAAAGAAGAAGAAGAAGTTGGTGACTTGACTAGCTTATGCCCATATGGCATCCCTTTCTGGATTGTTCAATCCTGATCCATTTAGTTCTCTCTTCACCCCAATAGTAGAGCCTCTCTACAACCAAGGTAAAGGCTTGAAAGCCAGTTGTATCCAACTCTAGGGTTCAGTGCTCATCTGTTTCAAAGCAAAAGAGCCACAGCTGTCTGCTTCGGCAGATGTTTCCGTGGTCGTGTGGCAGGCATGACTAGATACCAGAGCGCATGGAACACTGTTTACCTTCCCACCAAAGTGGTCCCTATTTATCTACTTGCGATTTCTTGCTTTCGAACTGCTAGGTTGGCAGGAGCTAGGACAAAGACGGGAGCTCATTCCGTCCTGCAGGACTCGGGAATGGAACTGCTGACCTCCCACCTTCCAGTCACTGTAGTCCCTCTCTACAACTAAACCTAACAGAAATCTCCCTCCCCACCCCCTTCTCTATGGGAAAGATGTTCTTTGTGGTTCTTGAAATTTACAGATTGCCTTCAAAGAATCAGGAGGGATGAGGAACAGAAATTCCAGGGTGGAAGGAAAGAGGGTCAGCTACCGGAGGACTCCAGAATCCAGCGCAGGGGTTGCCAACTGACTGCTCTTCTGCCTTTAACAGGAGCTGCGTAATAGCAAAGCTATACCACAGCAGATTCCATATCATCTTGTGCTCAGATCCTCAGGCTCTGAGGATGCAAGCTACAATAATTGTCTGAGAAGCTGGCAATCCTATTTTGCACACCCTCCAGTGATAAAGGGGACAAGCCGGGAACTAGAAGATGGAGATGCTCTGCCTTCTCTCTTCTTCTACAAGACTTCTTAGACTTAAGTGTCTTTTCACCTTTAAGTGGGGGACGGGACAGGTGGTGGTTCAGGACTCCTTGGTCACCACTGCGGGAGGGAAGACAGCACAGCTTAGTAGTTAGACCAAGTGCAAATGGATCTTTTCACCACCACCACCTTCCCTCTGCTGTCAATACGTCTGGACTCATAGACATCCCCTTGCCCTTTCATTCCCACCCACCCTTCATCTCTCTTTGTCCTTCCTCCCCACCCCCACCCTCTCTGCCTGGGAGAGCAGCTGCCTCATCCATCGTTGCACACTCGCGTCTTCTGGTCCACCCTGAACTGTCAAGAGGCTCCGGTTACATAATCCGCATATTGGATGCTGTGCTGGCATTTTCCATTTCGTGCTAGGACAGATCTCGGGCACCCGGGGGTGGGGGTGGGGAGGCAGTGGGATGCGAACCGACAGCTGGGCAGGTCTCCAACCTCCTGGGTCCCCCATCTCCCCGTCCATCCACAAGCCCACCTTTGCCACCTGAAACCAGGCACTCAGAGACGCGATGGCAGAAAGCGTACCCCCTATCTACCACCCACCCGTCTACACTGTGGAGCCAGAGGAAAATAAATGTCCCTTTAGCAGCTTGAACTTTGATGTAAAAATGCTTAGCATGTAAACAGAGCTACAGAATAAACCTGACAAATTTGAGGCACCCCATTGGGTGCGGCGGCTTAGTGGTTAAAGATGCTGAGCTTGACGCGCAGCGGAAGGTTGCATGTCAGCAGTTCAAGACCCAAGTGCTGCGCGACAGAGTGAGCGCCCCCATTATCTGCCCCAGCTCCTGCCAAGCTAGCCGTTGGAAAGCAAGAAATTGCAAGTAGATAAATCGGTACCACTTCGGCGGGGAAGGCAAACCAGCGTTCCGTGCTCTCCAATGTCTAGTCCTACCTGCCACATGACCACGGAAATGTCTGCAAAGGCAGACAGCGCTGGCTCTATGGGCTTTGCAACAGAGAGGAGCACTGAACCCTAGAGTCGGATACGACTGGCTTTTGAGCAACGTTGAGCTCAGAAGCCTTCTCCAATTAGGCTTCTAGTTCAGATAGCTCCTCCGATTCAAGCATTTTGCATCCTCTCCCCTGTGTATAAACATCTAAAATGCCTTTCGTTTTAGGTAAAGGTAAAGATTTCCCTTGCTCGAAAGCCAGTAGTATCCGACTCTAGGATGCAGTGCTCATCTCTGTTTTAAAGCCGAAGAGACAGCGTTGTCTGCTTCTGCAGATGTTTCCGTGGTCATGTGGCAGGCATGACTAGACACCGGAGCGCACAGAACGCTGTTACTTCCAAGCTCGGCTTAAAAAATAGGCGAGCTGGAGTTAGCCCCCGTGTGTCCGCAATGAATATTATAACAGCTTTTTCTCATTTCTTCCTCCCTTTCCCCCATCATATCCCAGAAGTGAACTAGCACGTCAAGGAAAGGTCATTTTCTAAAGAAAACAGTGCATTAGTGGGCTTTTTTTTTCTCATTACAGAGCTGAGGAAGAACCCAATAAATCTTTCAGTTCTAAGCCATCCCTAGGGGGACAAGGGAGGAAAGTAAGCAAAAAGCCTCCCTGCTCCATCAAAGGCATTTTAGCCTATCGAAAGGGTTGCACCAAAGACAGTGAGAGGAGAGTGCATCTCAGATCAAAAGAGTCTGGGCGATGGATCAAAAGCCAAAAGGCCCTGTTTGTTCAGCTATCCCTGCTTTCTCTTGTGGCATGAAGCAGGAGCTGAGGGCAGAGGCACTCTCAAGCCCATGTTCCCCTGTAAACAGATACTAGAGGCACACTGTCTGAGTTATGTGTTGTCAAGTCGCATCCAGCTAATACTGACCCTAACAAGTATGTGGGATATTCAAAGGGTAGTTTATCCTTGCCTCTTCCACCCCCACTAAGCTTCCAAAGGTGAGCTATAGATTTGAACCCAGGACTGTAGTCCCATCATACAACAACAGTGCTTGATAGCTTTATTCTTCATTGACTGGTTTATTGCTATTCTTATGTGGCATAAGTTCCTTCCAATTTATGGCCACATTTCCACCATCAACCCTTTTCAACCCCTCCCTCTAGTTAGTTAGTTAGCTAGCTAGCTAGTAAGCTAGTTTGTCTGTCTGTCTGTCTAGTAAGTAAGTAAGTAAGTAAGTAAGTAAGTAAGTAAGTAAGTAAGTTAGTTAGTTAGTTAGTTAGTTAGTTAGTTAGTTAGTTAGTTAGTTAGTTAGTTGCTTGGTTGGTTGCTTGGTTGCTTGGTTGCTTGGTTGGTTTCAATTTTCTATACATCCCATTGGTGTTATCACTCTCTGGGCAGTTCACAACATGTAATTAAACTACTCCATAAAAACCTAGTATAATAAATAGGACTTTTAAAGAATTCAATAAAATTCAATTAACCTTATCCCTAAAAATTAACCTGTGTTTCAATGAATACAAAACTTAAAACTCATTTGAGCATCTCAGGTCAACCACTAGCAGGAGGCATCTTTATATAGTTCTGTCTTAATTAGTTTCCTAAACACTGAGAGGGTTAGTGCCTGGAAAAACTCTGTTGTTGTTTTTCTTCTTGTTGTTGTGGCATATCCAATTCTAAATATTGGCGATCATCATGGCGATCAGCCATGAAAACTGTCCTGTGAATCTAATGTCATGGCCTTTCGCATCACAACGTGACACCCATAACACTGATCCAGTTCTGTGAGTCTTTTTTCTGGTCCTGAGCCCTTTGGGCACGCAAAGTCTTCCTCAGCCCCAGGCCAGGATTGATGAAGATGCTGCCCTCCATCAAGATTGATTCAAGAGGGATTCAAGATAGAAAAGAGGTCATGACCAAGAAATCTCAGCTCCTAGAATTGGCCTTTTGGTTTCATTGAGCGTTACAATTCAAGGACTTGTTAATAGTGACCAGATCTTGTGATAAAGAGAGAAACCATCAAGAGTAAGACCATTCAGTCCACAATCTACCAATTTAAAAAGTTCAAAAGTTCCTGTCTGTTCAAAACATGACTCCAAGATTATTAACAGGGACTTTGTGTTGTTGTGTTTTCATCCACCACAACAACAACAGAAACACACAAATGAAAAACAAAGGCAATTGAGGGACCTTTAAAAGTGGTGAGTACTATTTCGTTGTCAACAATCTGTGGATTACAATCTACTATTTTAGACTTGTAACATGCTTTAGATATGACTGTCACTGTGTTTTATCAGCTGCATTTAGGGTTACCTGGTCATTCTCTAGGGCAGTGATGTTCTGTGAACCTTGGCACTCCAGCTGTTCTTGAACTTCAACTCCCAGAATCCCAAGTCCCTGTGAATCCACACAAATGGGTTTACTGCGCATATACCCATTTGTGTGAATTTACAGGGCCTTGGGCTTCTGGGAACTGAAGTTCAAGAACAGCTGGTGTGCCAAGGTTCACCATCACAGCTCTAGGGTTTTGGAACTAAAAACCCAGACCCAAGGAGTGGATGGAGGTCTTGTGAGGTCACAAGGTGGACCTTTGTAACAACACAGAAACTTGGCCAGTAGGGTGAGGAAGGAGTGCGCCGGACCAGCTAATTATGGTCAAAAGGCGAATCCAGGTAAAAGAGAGGCCAGAACATGGAAGGAATCCCACCTTCACTGCACTGCTGCTAAGGAAACCCAAAAATAGATAAAAGCACATTAGCAGCTTTGAAAATATGTCCTGGTACCAGTTGGGGCTAAAGAAAAAATTGGCCACTAGCCAGGCTTTAAATCCACCTCCAAGAGTAGAATGAAACTCCACGCTGTTTTAGCTCTGCTAAAATTTGTCGCCCTATCTGGGGACCCAAAGAAGCATAACAATTCCTCAAGACTTCAAGGCAGGTCAACCTTACTGGCATTGGATGACTGTGGCATTCCCAGGCCAGTTTAAAGGGCTGTTTTTAACTTTTAAAACCTTAAACGGCTCAGCAATGGCTAATCCGGCAGCCTGCTTTCTACCGTATGCACGACTTACACAAGATCTTCTGAACAAAGACGAGGAAAGGTATGTTGCAGGGTTTGGATTTCAACTTCCCAAATTCCCTTCTCTACCCAATCTGGCTGAACATCCTGGGAGCTGTAGTCAATAACATTAACTTCACCCGCCCAGCCCAGATAAAGTGAAGGGGAATCAGCAGTAAGGATATTTCCACAGGGCTTGACATTTCTGCCTGTTCTTTCTCCATTGGCCTTAAACCAGGGATGGGGAACCTTTTAGAGACTGAACGCCCAAACAGAGGGGGCGGGATGAACTCTGTGCTGGGGGGAAGGAGGAAGCACTCCCATTGTACTGCTGAGCAGAGGGGCAGGGTGAACTCTGTGCTGGGGGAGGGAGGAAGTGCTCCGATTGGGCTGCTGGGCAGAGAAGGTGGGGTGAACTCTGTGCTTGGGCGATGGCACCCATGCCCACAAGGCGGGCTGAGCGCCATCTCGGGCACTTGTGCCATAGGTTTGCCACCATTGCCCTAGACCCGTGATGGTGAACCTTTGCACTCAAGATGTTCCTGGACTTCAATTCCCAGAAGCCCAAGCCCCCGTGAATCCACACAAATGGGTTTCTGCGATTCAACCAGCCCACGCCGCCCTCGTCGCTCCCCGAAGCGGAAGTAAATCACGCCCATAGTTCGCCATCATGGCCCTAGACCAAAGGTGCACTCATCTTGGGAATGCCCTGTTACCTTTTCTCCAACCACACAGCTGCAGTATTGGCTGAAAGCAGAGGCACCTGGGAACATGGCCATCCTCATATCAGAGAAAAGGCTGGAGATTAAATTTAGGAGGCTCACTAAGAAAAAAAGAAAAGGGGGGTGGAAGCTATTTTGAGCATTTCTGAGTAGCAATTGTTGGGAAGGTTTCATGAAGTGGACGGTTGTACTCATACATTTTCCGTACACATCAGTTTAGCTGCTGTGTCATAGCAGAATGCATGACAAGAGAAACATCTGGCTTGATCCAGCACCAGTCGCATCGTGCTTTCTTAACAGGAAATGCAGTGGAGGGAAACTGAAATCTCGATCTGTTTTAAACCAGCCAGCCAGATAGCTTGGCTTGCTTGGGTGAGTGACCTCTACAAAGATTTTATTGAACTGCAAAAAAGGATGGTCTGGTTAGGATAACATGGCTTGATCTGTGAAAGTCAGATGGTGAGTGGTCTGTTTGGAGAAAGTAATACAGTAAAACCCCAACTTACAAATGCCTCGAGTTACATAAAATTCGACTTGCATGATTTTATGCTAAAACCATGTCCCGATTTACACAATTTCCTATGGGTTTGCTTCGAGTTACATAAAGATTCTTTTTCCTATGGGTTTGCTTCGAGTTACGTAAAAATAATTTTTCCTATGAGTTTGTTTTGAGTTACAAAAAAAAATCAATTTAAGCAAAAGCCTACGAAACGGACCTTTTTTCCCGTAAGTAGGGGTTTTACTGTACTAGATACCTCCATGAGTCTATGACAGTGGTGGCTAACCTCTTGGAGAATGAGTGCCCAAACTCAACAGGCTGTCATCCGTGCAGCAGAGGGGTGGGGTGAACTCTGTGCTGGGGGGAGGGAGGAAGCACTCCCATTGGGCTGCTGGGCAGAGGGGCGGGGTGAATTCTGTGCTGGGGCAACGGTGCGCATGCCCATAGAGAGGGCTCTGAGTGGCCCCTTTGGCACATGTGGCATAGGTTCACCACCACTGGTCTATGATATGGGAGTAATTGCAAGTAATAAGCCAAATCAAACCAGCTCTTTTGCAATAGTCTCTGCTAACCTCAGAAGAGGGGAGTGCAGATGAGCCAGAAGGGCAGTGGAAGAGTGGGGCACACATTCACTATCCAATACTCTCTGCCTGTGGCCACATACTGCTAGATCTGGTCCCATTCCGAATTAACTGGGTAAAGGGATCACTCCAGTTTCCACCCCTGCAGTAATCAGATTCGAGAAGAGAGCGACACCTGGTGACACAATTCGGGCCCTGCATGATCCATCTTTCTCCAAACAAGGTTTCAGAAAAGCCATTTCAAATCAGCTTCAAGTGTGCAGATGTCAGCAGTGACTATTAGTTTTGAAATCATTGTACTTTTTTCAATTTTGCTTTATGGGGGGGAAACTCTGGATGGATTCTACTTTTTTAAAATAAAGGATAAAGTCAATACCTAAGATTCTATCATACTTAAGTGCGACCAAAAGACAAAATGCAATTATACAGACCAGCACAGAACGGCTGGGGTCAGCAGAAAGAATTAGGTTTAGAGCAAGCTGTAGTGGTTGCCCGTCACTCTTAGGAAGTGTGAGGAAAACAGCTATAGCTGTTCTAATTTAATTGTCATTGCTGTGCCCTATAGAACATCAGGATCTATGGCTCATTGTGAAAAGTTTTGTTGTTACTGTGAAGCCATCTCTGTTAAATAAGAGCTCTCCTATCCTCAAGAGCCCTGCTCGCAAGCTCTAGCCTGTGGCTTCCTTTAGGAAACCTATCCATCTCACATCTGGTCTCCCTCTTTTCCTGCTGCCTTCAAATTTTCCCAGTACAGTGATACCTCATACAACGTCCAAACTTGGTTCCACAAGTTTGGACTTTATACGGATTTGGATTTTGTATGAGGCATGCAAAATCCTAGCTGTGATGCCTCATACAGTGTCCAAATCCTTGCCACGATGCCTCGTACAACGTCGTTTCCATAGAGATACATTGTACTGTAACAGCACAGACTTCAGGGCAAAGTCAAGGAAACAGACAGGAAACTGACAGAACTTTAAGAAATCATTGTCTAAAGGCTAAAAACATTGCAAAAAACATGGCAAACAACCCTGATTGTCCAAGAACCTGAAGAATGCTGCAACAATCCCAGGAATGCTTCTAAAAACTCTGACGAAAAAATTCAAAAAAACCCAAAATCACGCTCAAAACCACTCCTAAACACTCTTCGCCTCATGCAAAGCCCACAAGAGCAATGCACGCATGTGTCCTGCCTTTTATACTGCCCAGGCACAATGCAACCTGGGAAAAACTGCAATGCCTCATACAAAGTCGCAGCGACTTTGTATGACGCAACATTTTTCAAGGAATTAGGCGATGTTATATGAATTTGATGTTGTACGAAGCGGATTTTGTATGAGGTATTGTCTTTTCCATCCTAAGAATCTTGCCTTCTTATGTCCCCTTCTTCTTAACAATTACAGCTATAAGAGTACTGTCTTATATTTCAGGTGGCCACCCTATCTGAGGATTGCAAGAAGGCAAACTACATTTCTTTAGGTCTTCTTTGCTTTCTGCCATTAGAGCGGTATCATCTGCATATCTCAGATTATTGATGTTTCTCCCAGCAATTTTAATTCCAGCTTGTGATTCATCCAGCCCTGTGTTGCGCATTATGTGCTCTGTATGTAAGTTAAACAAGCAGGGCGACAAAATGCAGCCTTGTCTTACTCCGTTTCCTATTCCAAAACCTCTCCGTCATTCCATATCCTGTCCTAACTGTTGCTTTCTCTAAACCTAACCATGATTAATTTTAAACTAAAATTTGAATTAACAACTATACTGGGGGTGCCCAAACCTTTGGACTGTGGGGCGGTCACATGGTTCAGGGGGCTGGTCACTACGGCCCATAGGCCAGATCTGGCCCTCGACGCCAATTCATCTGGCCCATGGAGCCCTCATCGCTCCTGGGAGCAGAAGTAAAAGTAGTTTGGGCACCCCTGAACTATACAGTCTGCCAGTTCAATCCTTTCTCCACCACACCATACATCATGTTGAATTATACTGAGCCTAAAAGTCTTTCTTTTTTTTTTTAAGGCCTTAAATGAAATCTTCCCTTTGTGTAAAGAAGAAGAAACATGACAGATGTTGGGAGGGCGATAGAAACACAAAATCTATTTTGTCCTATACATTTCCTTAGGAGATCAAATAATTGGTTGCATCATGTGCTCCAAAGTAAATTGGAGGAACAAAGAGGGGTGTACTCTATCATGTGTAGAAGCAGTATTTAATTGCAATTCAACATGATTTAATGGGCAGGTGGATCAATAATAAGTGTCAATCCATAAAAATGTCCCTCTCGGTAATAAAGTTCATAAACAAGAACTGGCAAGCTGTCTAAAATCAATGATTTAAATAGAGGTTTTCTTCTTGTTGACTGAAATCATCTTAGACAGGATGTCTGATTCAAAAGCCCTCCAGAATTGTAACATTTCCTTATAATCATGTTTTGGACATTCTGCTTACAGAACCACCTTCCACTACTCAGATGATATTGTGACAGAAACCGATTGTGAACAAGTAGCACACAACCTTAATGAGAAGTGAGTTTTCATGGCTGCCTCGTCTCATAGTGGCGATAGATATGGCATAGTCATGAACATCACCATGGTTCAAGGGGTAAAGATTCATGAAAATTTCCACTTCAACTTATATAAGAAAACAATGGTTGTATGAGATTTATTTTTTACCCAGTGACATTCTCTCTCCTTTGCTTCAAAAAATAAAGAACCACCTTCACAAAATCCCCCGTCTACAAATGTCATCATAGGGTTACAGCTCAGGAGCATAGCTGTCAAGTATCCCTTATTGGCCAGGAAAATCCCTTATTTTACTCTTTCCCGCCGTCATCCCTTATTAATTAGACTGCAATGCCCTATTGCCACCATTGGAGGGCAGCGCAGGATAAGCATAACTGTCAAGTATCCTATGTTTGCCGGGAAATTTCCAAACCCAAAACTTGATAGGTATGCTCAGGAGGAAGGTAAAGAAGAGATCACAGGATATACGTAGATTAAGGAGTAGAAAGTCTAGATAGTAAAGGTAAAGGTCTGCCTTGCTCGAAAGCCAGTCGTATCCGACTCTAGGGTTCAGTGCTCACCTGTTTATAGCCAAAAAGCCAGCACTGTCTGCCTCTGCCGACTCTGGAACTGTTGACAAATGAACTGTTTGTGACTGTGTGGCATGTTGTATATTTAAATATTAAGGCTTTAAGAACAACATCTGAGCAGCTGTCTTCAAGTTGTGGTATGACAATGCTGGCTAGGAGGAGGATTTTTTTTTGTCTTGTCTTATTTACTCCCTGATATACAATTAATATGTTTTCAACAGTCAAGATGGAACCAATGTGATCAGCTTGAAGAAAACCCTTCAGTTTTGGTGCCACAACTAGGGTTGCCATATGTCCCGGAAAACCGGGATTGTCCCGGATTCAAGGTTGGAAAAATAGCTATCATTATATTATGTTTTTTTTAAAGGCTATTTTGTACTTCTGTCCCGGTTTTGTGAGAGAGAATTATGGCAACTCTAGCCACAACAACAGTTCTTAGAAGAACTGATTACATGGTAATTTTTTTCCTGGTATGTCTGGGATGAGCGCACGCTACCTTTCATTTTAGAAATGTTTCTGTGAACACAGCAGCTATGTCATTTGTCTCTACCTTTTATATGTCTTTTCAAAATGAAACTCAACCGAAAATCAATCAGATAACGGTCAAAGTTTAACGTTCAACTTTCTTATCTCTTGAATCTAAATACCATGAAACAAGATGTAGAGATATGCGCAGGAGGCCAGGCTGAAAAGTACAAGTGCTGTCTTTTCCTACCTCCCAACATATGGACAAAAATGCTGTACTATATCAAATTTAGAGAACTTTTTCTACCTTGGATTAATATTTTAATAACCGCTACCAGCTAAGAAGGTGTTCCCCATCATCATGCCTACCTAACAGTGAAACTGGTTCTGAAATGCCTGCAAGAACATTTTGCATAAATTCATTTCCCTTTCTTTTTTATATTTTTAATGTGTTTTCCTACAATTGGTTTATGGATCAACGCAGGAGACATTAAGGTTGAAATGCTTAACTTTGGGCGTAGCTTTTGGAGGCCAATCGCCTCAAGTTAAAAAATCTCCATAGTCATTATCTGTTGCTCACTGATTCAGGTGACTTATCGTGCAACATTTGCCGGTGTACTGTATAAGACGCATCGGAGTATAAGATACACTGTTTTCTGGTGTGTTTTAAGGGAGAAATGCATGTCTATACGCCAGCAAATACGATATTTGCCGGCGTATAAGGCACATTGGAGTCTGTTTTTCCCGTGTATTTTAAGGGGGGGGAGTGCATCTTATACGCTGGAAAATACAGTAATTCCTACAGAAGTTTCTTAACTTCAGGCAATTCACCTCCAAAAGTTACGTCTTTTGTGTAACAACGCACCAGGATTTCAACCTAGGTATAGTAATTTCCACAAGTTAAAACTGATTCTAATCATTCCATAGTATTTTCAATTTCCCTTCAAGGAAAAAGGCAGATATTTGAAACAAGAAGTTTTTGACACTAGTTTGTCAACAAACCTAGTTTATCCAACTCCTTTGTCTTTCCGTCCTGCTTTTCATGGATTCTTTTTCGGTTACAGATGACATACATGGGTGGAAACATAGCACACTAAGGAATTGACTATACACATGGGTGAGTAGATGTACTTGTGTTCATGTGGGTGCCTAAAAGGGCTTAGAACAGGGTCCACAATCTAAGGCCTATGGGCCAGATCCGGCCTGCAGTGCTATTTTATGTGCCCCCCCACCCCTCCAAGGACATTTGAGAAACAAAATGACTGCCATTTTGAAGCTGTTGGGACAAAATGACCACCCATACACACATCCCATCATGCAGGCAGGGCAAAATGGCCATCCAGCCCTCAAAGCTGAGAGAATGTGACCCGGCCCCTGGCTTGAAAATGTTGGGAACCCCTGGCTTAGAACCACAGCTCCCACCCTGACTTGGGAATTCTGGGAACTGTAGTCCAAATACATAACATCTCCATGCTCTGGTGACTTACCAAGTTAAGACCCAAAGAGCCACAGAGGGGTTGAGAAGAATAAGCTTCTCCCTTCACTCACATAAAAGAATCAAGTATTTTCACATTTATTTGTCTTTTTGGGGTTGCCACTAAAGTCTCCAGATTTATTTTATTTTTTGGCTTCTATAGAAATTTCTCCAAAAAAAGAAGGAAAAAATTAAAAGAATAAAACAAAAATTAAAAAAAAGACAGACAAAACATCGTGGGGAGCCCCCTTCCCCCCAGACGCGTCCTTCCTCCCCACCCATTTCTGCTTTCAGGGTACTGTGCGGCTTTGTGTCCCATCCTATCCCACCCCCAACGCCCTCCAGTCTTGATCCTGCAGGCTCCAGGTTTGCCTGTTGAATCTGTGGGAATCCGGCGGGCCCCGCGATTCCTCGGTAGGTGGCTTATTTGACCCTGAGTGTAGCCTCAATCTCCCAAAACACGCTTTGGCCACATCCTCGTCCACTTGTGGGTTGGGAATTCTGCTCAGCTATGGGTGTTTGCCAGGAGGGAACCCATCCTTCCCCCCCTTCACAAAAGGAAGGCCAAACCACCCACACCTCTTAGCCCCACAAGGCAAGGCGGGAGTACAACTCCTCCTGCTTGTGGGGTCTTCTACCTCTTTGGCACAACCATTTGAAGCAATTCCCTCCCATAGGGTGAAGGCCTGGTGGGGTGGGAAACAACACAACAGAGGCCACCTGCATTGTGGAAGGTCACACAAGAGCTGGAGAGGACGAGGCTGAGACTGGAAAGGGAAGATCTGTGGGTGGTGGAAACATGTGTAGGTTAGCTTTTCCCACAAAAGTGGACGTCAGTTCGGATACCTCTCCTTCCTCCCTCACTAACAAAGCTAAGAGGCCCCGGAGTCCTTCTGCCCACAATGTCAAAGGAGAGGTGATCATCCATCGTCCCAACCATGAGGTTCAGAAGAGGTGGCCATTGCGTCTCTCTCACTGGTAAGAGGAGGTGTCAGAAAGGGACTCCCCTTCCCTGTTGAGTTTCAAGGAGAGCGGTTAACTTCCTTCCTCCAGGGCACTTAAGGGATTGAGGGGGGGGGGGGTTGCAAGGATTTCCACACACACCCCGAGGGCAAAGAGAGAACTGTGCCAGTGTGGGGAGAGGGATGTGAGAAGTCCTCACAGGCTTGGCTCCCCCAAGTCAGGGCATACGCATAGCGTACATGTCTAACAGCAGGCGCCTCCACAACAGAGCAAAGGCCGGCCGGCAGCAGGATCGGGGGCAATAAGCAACCGAGAGGGTGGGCGTCACTCCTGCTCGTTCAGTTCTCGGGGGGCTCCCCTCCGCGGGGTGCCCTCCTCTGGGGGCGGGGGCCCCCGGGGCGGTGGGGGAGCTCCCCGAAGAGTCTGGATACGCCGGCACTCATGACAAATGCGGACATGGGTGCAAGGCCGAGGGGTCTCCTCCAGGAGGCGCTGTGGGCCCGGCTCTGACACTAATGTCCCCGAGTAGAGTTTGCCATTGCTGAGGCGCATCTCACGGACTGAGCGCAAGGCGAGGGCACCTCGGGCTGCGTAGTGGCGGCGGCGGCGGCGGGAGCGGGTCGGCTTGCGGCAGGAGACCGCCTGGCGCAGTTCTCGTAGCATCTCCTGACAGACCGAGATCTGTAGGTGGAGGGAAAGGGAAAGAGGCTATAAGAACTCAACTTCCGATCTTGTTCCACAGCCTTAATTTATGTAGTGAATAAATATCCTGCCCATTGAATATCAAATCACTAGTCTAGACCATGGGTTCCCAACCTTTTCAAGCCAGATCACACTCTTTCAGTCAGCTTCAAAGGCCAGATGGCTATTTTGCCCTGCCTGAATGATGGGAGAGCCATTGCGGCCATTTTGTTTCTCAAATGCCCTTGAAGGGGATGGGAGGGCCACATGAAATGGCCCATGTGCCAGATCTGGCCAACGGGCCTTAGGTTGGGAACCCTTGGTCTAGACATTGAAGAAAGAAAACATAGACACCTGATCTGAGCCCATAAAAATCGAGGATATCATAATTAGCAAAAAGAAAAGAAACAAAAAAAATGACAAAAAAAGAAGACATAATTAAATCATATTGTGAACATTAAGTTGTGGGCCGTAGAATTTTAATCCCTCAGGGATAGGATGTTATTGAAAGCTTCTTTGTAAAATCTTCAGTAATTTGGGGTTAAACTGGTTAAACTGCTGTACTGCAGCCAAAACTGCTGACCTTGTGAGTTCGATCTGGATGGGGATCCAGGTTGACTCGGCCTTCCCTACTTCTGGTGTTGGTAAAAAGCATGCCCAGCATGTTGGGGGGCAAATTGCTAATGGCTTTGTGAACTGTCCAGAGAGTACACTAAGCACTATGGGAAGGTATAGAAATGTAATTGCTATTGCAAAGTCTGATGCACCTCCAATAGAAGACCACTCCACAAGGGAAGGGCCACCACCAAGAAAGCCCAATCCCTAGTTGAGATTGGGATTCAATCCATTTGAGGACCATCACCCTTCCCTGTGAACTTCGCCACCCAAGGCTGTTAGTCCTCAGGGTTGACAGGTTAACCACTGCCTGACAATCGGTGTCAAGTCGCTGGCAGCATGGTCTACCCTCTTACCATAGCAAGATAACCTGGCCAGACTAAAATCAATAAAATACCAGTTCCAAATATCACTGCAAAAAAATCAGCCAGGTTGCCATATTTGCAACAGGGCAGCCATTTTGACAATGGTTCTGGCTTCAGCAAATAAAGGATGGAAAACTTCAAAAGGGACAGAAAGAGTTTAAGTCTATTGTAAAAAAAAATCTATAAAGGAAGGAGGTAAGGTCAACAAGATCTAGGTAATGAATGTGTAAGAAAAGATCTTGTGACCAGATGTAACCACATCTGCTCTTCATCTCGTTTTACAACAGGGACCTTGAGGACTTGAACTAATGACTGAACCAGAAAGTGGGCATTGACTCACATTCTTATATTAATCCCTCTAACAAAGAATTGTAACTGAGTCCCTGGATGTTGGTTTTTAGCTAAGTTATTATCTGTTGTTGTTTTTAAAAATTGTTTCTTTTTATAAAAAAAGTTTTTAACACTTGAATTCTTAAATTCTTAATAGTTTAAATTGTTTGTAACAGGTCAAAAATTGTGTTTAAATTTGATCTTAATCTGGTGAGACACCTTGAGTTCCCAAGAGGAAAAAGTGGCCTATAAATAAATAAATAAATAAATAGATCATAGACAGACAGACAGACAGACACACACACACACACACACACACATACATACATCTGCATGATTCTTTTGCCCATTTTCTTGGTAGGCCACTCCCTGATGACTTTGTGGCCTTCATAATTAATTGTCCAGCTTTCTCCTATCCTAGTGGTGGTGAACCTATGGCACACATGCCAGAGGGAGCAGACAGACAGACAGACAGACAGACAGACAGACAGACACACACACACACACACACACACACACACACACACACATCTGCATGATTCTTTTGCCCATTTTCTTGGTAGGCCACTCCCTGATGACTTTGTGGCCTTCATAATTAATTGTCCAGCTTTCTCCTATCCCAGTGGTGGTGAACCTATGGCACACATGCCAGAGGGAGCATACACAGCCCTCTCTCTGGTCATGCCCTCCCATTGCCCCGGCACAGAGTTCACCCTACCCCTCTGCTCAGCAGACCAGTGAGAGCACTCCCTACCCCAGCACAGAGTTTGCCCCGCTCCTCTGCACTGCAGCCCAATGGGAACACTTCCTCCCTCCCCCAGCACAGAGCTTGCCCCGCCCCTCTGTTTGGGTACTCAGTCTCTAAAAGGTTTGCCATCATTGTTCTATCCTATCCTCATCACTTGTCTTTCCTTCTCCACTTCAGCCACTCCCAACTTTTACTCTTCCTCACCTCTTCATGCTCAGCCGAGCGGCGGGTGGCCCATACGAACTCCATGACAGCGACAAAGACTGCAATAATGAGCCCACAAATCAGCACCACGAAAATGCCTCCAATATTCTCCATGCCCAGCCCTAGTAACAGGGAAAAGAAGACTGGTGGGATCCAATGGGCACAGACAGAACCAGAGCTTGGAAAAATTAGATTTTTATTTTTATTTTTAAAAATGGCAACTGTGATTCTGGGAGTTAAAGTAAGAACCCTATCTTTTCCGAGACCTGAGCAAGAAAAAAAATGTAAAAGCATAATGCTTACAAATGGTTTAACCAAGAAACTTACAGGAAGAATGCTTGTAGTCATGGGTACTTCAAGTTTTTTGGATTTAGATCGTCATTGGCTGCAACTCATATCCGAGAATGCATTTTTTTTTCCTGAAGCAGGAAAAATGCCATTGATGTGAATTTTTTAAGGTGGATCCCAGCTTGCCATGAAGTGACCCACACCCTATGATCACAGAGCCATCTCCTGCAGCACATATGAATTGAGACGTGCAGAAATTTAACACCGGGACTGCAATGGACTTCCGCAGCCTTGAGGACATTATCAAGGTGTGCCTTCACAGCCAGTCCATCTGGCATGGCCTCTTCTGCCTCCATGACTGTTGGGAATCAGAGTTCCTCCTCTGCTCATTTTGCCGTTGGGCTCAATATGATGGTTTCCAGTGGCATTTCCTCCACTAAGGGGGCCATCAACCCACCTAAAGGGGCTCATCCGTCCTTAGCCATTGGCCCTTTTAAGGAGTCAGGTTAGTTAACCACTGCCTGACACTTGGCATTGAGTTGCTGGCTGTATGGTCTATACCATTACCATAGAGGGATGCCTGGCCAGACATGCAGATTTAGGTAGGTAGAGCTCAACACCCAAACTGGAGAGCATTGCCCATCACAATCAAAAGCCACATATGCAACAAAATGCAGGCTGGTCACATGGTTCCCCCCCCCTCACCCACCAAGAGTGGAAATAAAACGCACCTTGCAATCTGTTTTGCAACAGATATGTTTTGCATCAGGATGAGATAGATTTTAGGCTGCCATTTTCTCTGCTTAAACCATGGATGTCCAAACTATGGCCCACGGGCCAGATCCAGCCCCTGACGTCAATGAATTGGCATCGGGGGCCGAATCTGGCCTGTGGGCCATAGTTTGGACACTGCTGTATTAACACTTCCCTTTGATGGGAGGGAGAATCATTTTCTAGCACTCTTTCCCCGCAGCATCTGATTTCTGCCTGCAATGTTTTCTGTTGCCACAAGAGGTTACTCTCCTGAAGCAAACCGATAATAGTTCCTACCAAAATAAATGAGAAGCGTAGCCTGG
Organism: Bradypodion pumilum; assembly: GCA_035047305.1. Classification (NCBI taxonomy): domain Eukaryota; kingdom Metazoa; phylum Chordata; class Lepidosauria; order Squamata; family Chamaeleonidae; genus Bradypodion; species Bradypodion pumilum. Next base: position 6,165,622 of record JAWDJD010000007.1, read on the forward strand.
AACTCCCAGAGATCAAAACCTGGTGTGTACAGAGCCTTGGACCCAAACGCTTCAGGGCATAATCTAGACCCGTGATAGTGAACCTTGGGCCTCCAGATGTTCTTGGACTTCAATTCCTAGAAGCCCAAGCACCCTGTGAATCCACACGAATGGGTTTACCGTATGGGCGCATTTTACTTCCACTTCTGGGAGTGACGAGGGCAGTAAACCCATTTGTGTGGATTCACAGGGTGCTTGGGCTTCTGGGAATTGAAGTCCAAGGACATCTGGAGTGCCATCACGGATCTAGACTTTTAAATTGTTTAATAATTTTCCAGGCTCCATTGCACTTTTAAGCCCGCCAGGCATATTGTATATAAAGGAGACAGGTGTGAGAGACATCAATCTTACAGGAAATGCAACCCCCTATTTTATAGATTATCTTGTATCTAAGGGCCATTTTAAGGAGGCTGCATCCGCCACTTTCCTTCCTGTAAGAAGCCATAATCCCTGACCTTTGGCCCGGTGGTCTTCTTCTTTAGGGCACTTGCTTCCTTCCCACCACTTGCGTTTCAGGATCTCCAGACGATTGTTCTCCTGAAGCTGCAAGATGGCGAGCGTGATCTCATCCCGGAACGGGGAGCCTGAAAGATGTCAGAAAAGGAAATGTGACACTTGAGGGTGGGCGATGATGAATCCACCTCCTTATTAGGCTTCTGTCACTTCAAAAAGCTGCAAAACAAAGGTCTACCTTGACTCTACAGGCAGAAGATAGATAGATAGATAGATAGATAGATAGATGGATGGATGGATGGATGGATGGATGGATGGATGGATGGATGGATGGATGGATGGATGGATGGATGGATGGATAGATAGATAGATAGATAGATAGATAGATAGATAGATAGATAGATAGATAGATAGATAGATAGATGGATGGATGGATGGATGGATGGATGGATGGATGGATGGATGGATAGATAGATAGATAGATAGATAGATAGATAGATAGATAGATAGATAGATAGATAGATAGATAGATAGATAGATAGATAGATAGATAGATAGATAGATAGATAGATAGATAGATAGATGGATGGATGGATGGATAGATGGATGGATGGATAGATGGATGGATAGATAGATAGATAGATAGATAGATAGATAGATAGATAGATAGATAGATAGATAGATAGATAGATAGATAGATAGATAGATAGATAGATAGATAGATAGATAGATAGATAGATAGATATCCAGCAGTTCACTGCAAAGCAACTTTCTACTTGTAATTAGTTACAGTTCCAAGCCCACTCAAAAGCAAATAATTATTAAAATTGTAACCTTTTCAAACATCCAAGAGACTTATGGCATATTGAAATTTCTAAGAAGGTGGGGTTGGGGTTGTTTTGTTTTGTTTGTTTGTTGTTGTTGTTTGGGGGGGAGGTGTCATAAGCCTTAATGAACCACACCCACTTCTTCACATGTGAGTGGGTTGCAATAGACAACACTTCATGCCAAAAAAAAAAAAGACTTGATAGTCTACAAGGCATTATGAGATACATTCTTTTTTTGTATGCGGCCACACACCATCTCAGCTCGCCTCATGGTTTTTAACCCAAGGAACTCTTTACTCTCCTGCTTCTAAAAACCAACTGATACAGTTACTTGTTTGTCACTCTTAAGAACATATATCTGAACACTCCAAACCAACAGCCTCTGCTACAAAACACACATTCCTCACACCCACAAGACCACTGTGTCAGCACCCACAAAGAGACCACAAGCCTCCCTTCTTTCCATACGTATAGGCCATCGAGTCCAACCCCCTGCTCAATGCATGAATCCAAATCAAGGCAGATCTGTCTGATAATTGTCCAATTCTCACTTGAACCCTTCCAGTGTTGGAGCGCTTGCCACCTCTCGAGGCAGTTGGTTCCTCTGTCGTACTGCTCTAACCATTAAGACGTTTTTCCTCATATTCACTCTATATCTGGCTTCCTTTAGTTTGAGCCCTTTAAAACGTGTCCAGGACTCTGGGACAATGAAGCACAAATCATATAATATAACTTTATTTAAGAACTAATTGTAAACAACTAATTATTTCTAGGCTCTGAGATGGATATAACAATAACCATAGTAGTTGCAGTTGTAAAGTTTGTGTCATTTTATTCACCTTCATTACTTTCATTTCTTCCCCATCTGCCCTGCTTCGTCTTCTTCTGTGTCTAGGCCATAGCTGTCAAGTATCCCTTATTGGCCAGGAAAACCCCTTATTTTACCCTCTTTCCCGGCATCATCCCTTATTAATTAGATTGCAATGCCCTATTGCCGCCATTGGAGGGCAGCATAGGATAAGCATAGTTGTCAAGTATCCCTTATTGGCCGGGAAAACCCCTTATTTTACCCTCTTTCCTGCCGTCATCCCTTATTAATTAAACTGCAATGCCCTATTGCCGCCATTGGAGGGCAGCACAGGATAAGCATAGCTGTCAAGTATCCCTTATTGGCCGGGAAAACCCCTTATTTTACCCTCTTTCCTGCCGTCATCCCTTATTAATTAAACTGCAATGCCCTATTGCCGCCATTGGAGGGCAGCACAGGATAAGCATAGCTGTCAAGTATCCCTTATTGGTCAGGAAAACCCCTTACTTTACCCTCTTTCCCGGCATAATCCCTTATTAATTAGATTGCAATGCCCTATTGCCGCCATTGGAGGGCAGCACAGGATAAGCATAGCTGTCAAGTATCCCTTATTTGCCAGGAAATTTCCCTTATTTCCAAATCCAAAACTTGACAGGTATGGTCTAGGCCAGACATGAAACAGCCAAAATGAAACCTGTTGGCACCAACACCAGCCACTCGTCTGCCCCATATCATACTCACCCAACGGCATGCCAATGCCATAGCCCTTGGTATCCAGTAGCCCCCCAATCTGTGTTAGGTTGCAATTGAGCCTCCGGTGATATTCATTCATCGTGCTCTCAAGTAGGAAGGCATATTTTGAATTCAGCACCCGGGCAATTCCTTCCTCTGTGCTCTTTACGAAAACACTGGGTTGCTTCGAATGCATGTAATTCCACATCCGCTGGTATGTCTGATAACGAGAATTCTAGTTGGAAAGAGAGAAAGAGATGTCTGTAAACCGGCAGATGTGTCCTAAAATAGCATTATGAGTGGACTTTGGTAATAAACGGAGACTGGGATAAGAAATAATTATTACATTGGTAACAACTTTGAGATTATTGTTAAAAATTGGAAAGTAGATTGTGAATTTGAACTAGAGGATTGGTATAAAGCAGGGATTCTCAACCTGCAGCCTGTGGGCTGGATGTGGCCCACAGCGCCATTTCATGTGGCCCACCACCGCCTTCACCATGCCAGGAAGTGCCATGTAGTAGGGGAAGGGCAAAATGGCCATCTGGCACGTGAAGCTGTCTGAGGGACCCTGACCCGGCCCCCAGCTTAAAAAGGTTGAGTACTCCTGGTATAAAGCAAGGGTTCCCAACCTTTTCAAGCCGGGGACTGGGTCATGCTCTCTCAGTCAGCTCCAAGGGCTGGATGACCATTTTGCCCTGTCTGCAAGACGGGGGTGGCCATTTTGTCCTAACAACTTCAAAGGGGTGGCCATTTTGTTTCTTGAATGCCCTTGGAGGAGTGGTGGACCACATGAAATTGGTGCCGGAGGCCAGATCTGGCCCACATGCCTTAGGTTGGGAACCCCTGGTATAAAAACATATGGAATATACCTATAAATGATAAACATGTGGATTAAAGTTTAAAAGGGGGTTAGCAAAACAAACTGGCTTCAGAGAAATAGAGAGAGCATTTATAGATTATATTAATGAAAGGGAAAGGAGTAAGACCCGGACAAGATCTTTTATCCTTTTGGAAGGGGGGAATGACATACTGTATATATAAATTAAAAGTAATTCTAGAGAGAGAATAGTAAAATGAAAGTTTATTTATGTCCCATTGGTGGTGGGTGCATGTAGTAGTTTATATACATTTGTTAAGATTTTTGTCTATTTTTTATATTTGTATCATGTTTTTCTATATTTATTTTGAATAAAAGTGTTTCTAAAAAAAGGAGAGAGAGAGAGGCAGAGGATGGTCAGAGGAGGAAGCCAAAACATTGAAAGGTGGTATATTCAAGGCATATACTAGCAAAAATGTCATTACAACAGGCAGGATGTGTCTCTAGGTGGAGGATTATTTATCTATCATATTAGTATTCCACACTTCCTCCAAGAAGACAGAGGTATTTACACAGCCAGCCTCCATTTTAGCTATATAATAACCTTCTGAGCAGGTTAAACTATGAGATAGTGGTTGAATCAACTTGACTTTTAAAAGCTGCTTTTTACAAGCTTGACTTTAAAAAGCTGATTAAAAAGCTTGTGGCTGAACAGGGGGAGCGAAACCTGACTCTTGCTAGCTCTGGACTCTTACCACTACTCTGTAATGTTACACACCACCGGCTTTACACGGAGACAAAGATGTATGAAGAAGGCAGTGTTACATCCTAATTTTACAAACAAATACTTCTATGTGGAAGCACACTCTGTAGTCTGCAGTGGCTCGAGTGGCAAAGACACTGACGGAATGAGCTCCCGTCTTTGTCCCAGCTCCTGCCAAACTAGCAGTTCCAAAGCAAGAAACTGCAAGTAGATAAATAGGGACCACTTTGGTGGGAGGGTAAATGGTGTTCTGTATGTTCCGGTGTCTAGTCACGGAAACGTCTGCAGAAGCAGACAGCGCTGCCTCTTCGGCTTTGAAACAGAGATGAGCACTGAACCTTAGAGTCAGATACGACCTTTACCTTTAAGTAAGTTTCTGTCCAGGTGTCTAAGCCAACATGGACAGCAGGCTTGTGATCCATTTTAAGATCAGTTGCTAGCACAAAAACCTTAGCACATGTACAGGAAATGTGTGTCTCTCTAGATCAGGGGTTCTTAAGGTTTTCACGCCACAGGCCAGACAACTCCCCTTCAGACAGCTGAGCAGGCCAGATACATGGTTTTCACCTGCCACAAATGCTGCCATAAACCGCAGTGAGCACATCTGCACATGCACAGGCACGTCCACTTCCAGGGTCATTGCTGTGGGTCAGAGGCCGGGGCCAGCCCACAAGCCATAGGTTGCAAACCCCTGTTCTGGATGTTGTTGGTTTGCAATTAACTGCTATCATCCCGTCACCACTGGCGAAATCTAGAGGACCCCACATGTATATCTGAGGTCAGGACAGAACAGAGGAGGTGAATTTGAAATACAGACACCCGATCCTAATGTTTTGGTTCATCTAATTTTTGCTATTCTCCCCACGATTCCATTCCAGGAATTGACATCTCAAAATCCTGAATACCTTAGACCCATGATGGCGAACCTTGGCACTCCAGATGTTCTTGGACTTCAATTCCCAGAAGCCCAAGCCCCCTGTGAATCCACACGAATGGGTTTACTGCGATTCACCCGGCCCGCACCACCCTCGTCACTCCTGGAAGCGGGAGTAAAACGTGCCCGTACAGAGGAAGGGTTAACCCGGAAGAGCCTTAGCCGTACGGACGTGTTTTACTTCCGCTTCTGGGAGCGACGAGGGCAGTGGAAGTAAAATGCGTCCGTACAGTTAAGGCTCTTCCGGGTTAACCCTTCCTCCATACGGGCACGTTTTACTTCCGCTTCCAGGAGTGACAAGGGCAGTGCGGGTCAGGTGAATCGCAGTAAATTCATGCGTGTGGATTCATAGGGTGCTTGGGCTTCTGGGAATTGAAGTCCAAGAACATCTGGAGTGCCAAGGTTGACCATCATGGATCTAGACATTTATACATCCTGTAGTGATAATTTTTTTTTGGTTTTTAAATCTTCCTCTTTTAAGGTACAAAGGGATACGTTTCTGGATGCTAGGCAAGTCCTCCAAACATGACAAAGCTGCCATTTAACCGTCAAAACTGAGACTACTGGAGTTCAATGTCAAAAAGAAAAGAGGAAAGAATAATACCCACAGCTTGTTCTTTTTCCAGGAGGTAGAAGGTCTTGTTGTTGTTTTTAAATGAAAAGCCGGGCTTTTCGAGCGGTGGCAAAAGAAAATGGACTCCAAAGTCAAAATAATATTGCAACACGCAAGGCTTGTTCCAGACTGCAGTAAACCAGTACGTGACAAGGACGGTTTTTTGATGGCGGACGGTGGGAGGGAAAGTGTGGGTTAGGCTGGAAAAAGAAATTGTAAGTCCCTGAAAAAAGGAAGGGGGGGTGGGGGGAGAGACCGTAGGCTTCCCTTTGTGCCATCCGGTCTGCCACCTTGTTTGTTGATTGATTTCCCTTCATTAATGTCTCCTGGAGTAGAAATTGCTTGTTACTGTGGAGACAGGTTGCCGGAGCAACCAAAGAGCAGGACTAAATTAGACCAAAAAGAAAAAGGAAAAAAAGAATGAAACCAGGTCTAAATTGACTGGTCACTGCCACCTTAGCTACAGTTGTCATGGCAACCTCCAGCCTTGACCTCTTCCTCGCCCGCCCCCCACACCCACCTCCATCCACTATGAGGAGGCGGGAAGCACAGCAACCCAAGGGATACTGTACGTCAGGCCTCGTGGCCCTTTGGTCCTAAGCATAGCTGTCAAGTCTCCCGTTTTGGCCGGGAAACTCCCGTATTTTACCCTCTTTCCAGCCATCCTCTCGTATTAGTTAGACTGCAATGCCCTAATGCTGCCACTGGAGGGCAGCGCAGGATAAGCATAGCTGTCAAGTCTCCTGCTTTGGCCAGGAAAACCCCTTATTTTACCCTCTTCCCTGCCGTCATCCCGTATTAGTTAGACTGCAATGCCCTAATGCCGCCACTGGAGGGCAGCACAGGATAAGCATAGCTGTCAAGTATCCCGTTTTGGCCGGGAAATTCCCCTTATTTTCAAATCCAATACTTGACAGGTATGGTCCTAAGGGATGCAACACTTGGAATCTCTCTTCCAAGGAGCCGGTCTTGGTATAGCAGGAATGCCCTTGTCGCTCCTGGAAGCGGAAGTAAAACATGCCCATACATATGGGCAGTTATGCGCTGCAAAAAAAATTACTACCCCACCCTGGGCGTGGCTAACTCTGTGGGCGTGGCTAACTCTGTGGGCCATGCCCATTTGACCGGCCATACCATAGCCTGGGGTAGGGAGGTGGGTGTGGCCAGCCAAGTGGGCATAGCTTGGGGGAATTTCCGCTACCGGTGCCCGTGCACCTGTGCGCACCGGGAGCAGTGCATTGCTGCATATGGGACATGTTTCACTTCTGCTTCTGGGAACGATGAAGGCGGCATGGGCCGGATGGATTGGCATCGGGGGGGGCAGATCCTGCCCACAGGCCGTAGTTTGGGCACCCCTGGTTTAAGCAGAGAAAATGACAGCTTAAAATCTATCTCATCCTGTTGCAAAACAGATTGCAAGGCGCGTTTTACTTCCGCTTCCGGTGGGAGGAACCATGTGACCAGTCCACTGAACCACAGGACCGGGCTGGCTACTGAACCACGTGTCCAGCCCATGACCCAAAAATTTTGGGCACCCCTGTGGTATAGCATCAGAGAAAGAGCCGGGGTCCGAAAAGTCCAGATGAATTGGTAACTATAAGGTGGGTGACAAAACCTCACATATGAGGAAGACGGTGAAGGTCTGCCCCCAACCTGTCTACTGAGTCACTAAGGTGGCTTGGGCATCCACAGCTTGTCTTTCTCTGGATGAGAAAAGTGGCATTGGCCAAAAATTCCCTTTTTAAATCAATAGCAAAAATGTGCAAGAAATCCACTGCCTATTTCACCTTTGTGTCAATCCTATGCATCGTACATGGCCCTGATGTCTTCTACGATGATGGGGCTAGAAAATATTCAGTAAATATAACAATAACAGATGGAAACAATTACCCTTCTCACTCAGAAAGATGGAAGATTGAGTCAACTTTGAGTCTGTGGGGACTGAACCTAGAATATACACGACTTTTATTAAGAGTAAAACCTTTTGCATTCAATTGAGTTGGCTGATTCTCTAAACGATTATGATTTGTGCTGTGGGCTTCACCACAGAAATACTTATTGATGTGTTTATTTGCCTGTCTGGCTGTCTATTTTCAACGATTCCTGGAGAATTACATGTAGAGAAAGCCCTAGCAGACTTGAATATTTGTATGAGCCGAAGCTGAGCAAGAACCTAATATTTTGATTCTAAACACATACAGTTTGCCGCTACAAAAGACCGCAAAGTAGTTTCTAGTCCCACTGTGGCCAGACAACTGCTCCCAAAGAAGATGACCAGAGAGGTCATGGCAGAGACAGCGACATATCACTGTCTGCCCTATAACTGAGTAGTTTAAGATTTATTCTGCTTCTGAATATTAAGGTTTAATGTTAAGATTAACTGCAATAAGTAATAATTACAACTTCTCTGGTGCCTTTAAAAGCTTCACATAGTTCATCTCTGCACTCCCAAAAGTATCACATATTATCCCTTAAATTCTTTAAAAAGGCAGGGCATTATTATCATCCACATACTATTATTATCTAAGATTGGGGTGAAAATGAGTTGGAGGCTGAGAGAGAGATGCTTCCTAAAAATAGGTTTGCAGCAAAGGTGAAATTTTGAACCAAGGATAATTTGGCTTAGTAGCGTCTACAGCCATATAGGAACTTCCCTATCCTTTCTGTGCATTTTTCTAATGCATAGAGACAGTCTAGCCAGGTTATCCTTGCTATGGTAATAGAGAAGACTCTACTGCCAGCGACTCAACTCCGAGTGTCAGGTGGTGGTTAACTAAGGTGTAAAACCTGAGGATTAACAGCCTTGGGTGCCAAAGTCCACAGGGATGGGTGATGGTCCCTACATGGATTAAATCCCACTTGAATCCATATTGATGGAGGGTAGCAGCCTCATCAATACTGGGTTGGGGATAATAATAATAATTTCATGTCAGAAATTATTCTGGGTTGAAAGGATTTTTTCAGAAGAAACTCCACTCGGGGAACACCCAAATGAGGCTCCTTTCATGTCCCCAAGAGCTGGGGATGATGAGGGAAGATGAGGACTTTGTGTTCCAAAAGGGCTCAGGACCAGAAAGTGATTCATGGAACTGGATCAGTGGTACTATAGGTGTCACGCTACGACGCAACAGACAGAGGAAAGGCCACTGCATTATATTTTCAGGACAGTCTTCATGGGTGATCACCATGGTGATCGCCAATATTCAGATTTGGATACGGAAGAAGAAGAAGACTCTTCCTTTAAATACCTCTCCAAACACAACATGTTTCCATATTTGTAGGAACCCAATGAATGCCTTGCCATATGCTGACATTACACTAAGATCAGCCCAAATCATGACTGTTCCAAAGGAAACAGTCAAGGGAATCCCAGCCCATGGGGGGGGGGGGGGGTAGAATGTGTCTCTCACTTGAAAGAAGGTCATGGTTGAGCCGGCATGGATAGTGCCATATTCAATGTTAGTTTGGTCAGCCAGGTCATCTGCAGATTCAATAGGCATCTCCATCCGTTGCACTGTGAGGAAGGCAGCAAGGTTGGCCGTGTAGGAGGAAATGATGATCAAGGTGAACGCCCACCTAAGGCGACAGGAACAACAAAGCCCAAAATCACACACAAATAGCAAGTATACAAAGTTGTAGCAACATTTTCCCAGGAAGACAAAGGGTTCTTCTAGACTAGAGTGAGGGTCACCAAGTTCAAAATTAAAAGACATTGTGCTGCTATCCTTCATCTTTCCCTTTGTTTGGCAACACACACCAATGGGATCTTACATTACACTAGCAACCGATTCAATATTTTTAGACACCTAATTATTTGCCCTTCTACTGAATACTCAATAATGAATCCTGCTTGCTAAGGGGGGAAAAGGGTGGGCTACAAAGGTGTTACCGAACCATTGCAAAGATCAGTGAATTAGATACTGGAAGGCCTTGATATGAGTGCAGCCTAAAAGCTCTCAAAGATAAAAAAAACATGTTTATTGCAAAGTGTGATGGCTACAGTCATTACATATTTGATAAGGCTGAGCTGCTGGTATGTGAAAGCTCTTTACCAAAGAGAGAATGACAGGCGAAGGGAAACTTTGGACATACCCCAAGGCACTTTCGCCACCTTCATGTTGATACCAAGGTGTGGAGTGGGGCATTCAAGCCAGACGCTGGCTCTATATCAATTTTTAGAAACAAGTTCCAGGACTAGAGACCAACACTCCAAAGGGCAAAAATGAAACAAAAAATAACTTTGAATGGTGGGCTTTTCTGACAATTCAGTTTCTCAAGCAGCAGGAACCCTACAAAGCCGGTTTCCTTGCAAGTTTCCTTGGTCCAAAGGACCAAAAGGCCTTTATGATATTGTTGACTCACAGTTATCCAAGCATAAATAGGGATCAAGCGAACTCCAATAAGGACAATGCAACTTGTGAAAGGGGGGATTGTACACTGGAAAGTCAAAAACACTAAAGTTTCAGAGTTAAAAACAACTTAAACTTCTTCCTTTTATAGCTACTGTCCAGGGGAGTCAGAAAGTTTCTTCAGGCAACCACCCATGCAGGTGGATTATATCTAGTAACTAGCAGTTGCCAGCCATCTTTGAACTCTTTCGATGCTCATTTAAGCCCCAGTATTCATTTGAGTTCTTAGTAGTACCTATTGAATGAATATCTTTAGCTGTTAGCCTAAAGCAGTGATGGAGAACCTTGGCACCCCAGATGTTCTTGAATTTCAATTCCCAGAAGCCCTGATCAGCAGGAGTGCTGACTTGGTCTTCTGGTAATTGTAGTCCAAGAACACCTGGAGTGCCAAAGTTCACCATCACGGGCCTAGGCCCTAGGCCTGTGATGGTGAAACTTGGCACTTCAGGTGTTCCTGAACTTCAATTCCCAAAAACCCAAGTTTCTGTGAATTCACACAAATGGGTTTACTGCGGGAGAGTAAACCCATTCATGTGGATTCACAGAGGCTTGGGCTTCTGGTAACTGCAGTCCAAGGACACTTGGAGTGTCAAGGTTCACCATCACTGGCCTAGAGAGGTCCTCTCCTGATGCAACACATGTCAAGAGTATTCCTGTTATATGGCTAAAGCTATGTCTTAGATGTATATCCTTAGGTGAAGGATCTATATATTTTATATACCGAAAGCAGAGGTGTGGGTACTGTATCTAGAATGGGCTGCCACATCCCTTGACCAAACCCCGTGAAATTCCGCACACACGTACCTTGTTCATGTGAGTAGGTCACTGTTGGGGTCCCGAAGCCCATGGGGGGGGTTACCCCCCTAAATTGATCTGCAAAGTGGGGCATATTTGACAGGAGGGTTTGTGTCTGCCCCAGTGCTAGGCTAACCAGGGTGTGTGTGTGTGTGATGTCATCGAGCTCACATCACAGGCCTACCACTGGCCAGTGGGTTTCCCAAGCAACATTGGCAGTCAGCTAGCCGGGTTGGGACCACCCAGGCGAAGCCGGGCACCCCTGCTAGTTTGTTATATTTCTCTGATGAGGTCTGGATTTTGAAAAGCACCCATTCTGTTTAATATCTCTGTAGAACAGGCTCTGTTACATCCAGAAGAAAAGCTAATGAAAACTGGGAGCACACAACAATGGTTTCTTATTTTAGACTAGCAATTGATTCAATGTTTTTAGCCTCTTAATTATTTGCCCTCCTACTGAATACTCAATTAAGGGATCAAATGCAGTCGCATGTCACCAAAACAGTAAGTGACTTTCTGAGATTCTGAAGGAAATATAGGGCAATTTGTGATTCAATAAACACAAGTGGGAATTTCCTGCCAGAAGAAAATGTCTCCTTCATTCTGATTATGTTTTTCTTCTCAATTAAAAGACATGACACAATCAAAGTAATCTTCCAAAGGAAAATAAATGTGCCCTTAATTCATAGCCAACAGATTAAATGTTGTCCTTGCCAATTAAAAAGTCCCCTAATTAAGTTACCAAACTAAGATGAAGGACCTAAGAATAATCCCACAAAAGAATAAGCACATTCCTAGGAATCAGCCCTGCATTTTAAAGAGGCATCTTTATTCATATGTCAACTGTCTCATCACTGGCAATTTTTCTTCTAGACATGTGGGAGATCAGAAGATGGACATATCCCAGAATCCTCTAGACTGGACTGCCAAGATTGTGTCCTTCCAGTCCTCCTCAATACTGTTCTTTTCCAAGCCTACCAGGTGGAGGTCTAGAGTTGCTCACCATACACCACTGACACAGCGGGTAGAGAGTGCTCGAGGCATGATCTCTGAACCCTGTTGCATGAAACCCCCAACAGGGAACCAGAGGCTGTTTCCTAGTGTGTACTGGTTCTCCAGGACGTTGTGTCGCTCCCGGAGACAGGGGTGAGGGTTGTACCATTCATAGGGGCTCAGCCTGTAAGCAAAGGAAGAACAGCTCACTTATACCACAATCCACTGCAATACAGAACATGCTTGATAGATGCTTACAGTATTGGTACATCTGGTCAGGCATTGGCTATTCTGAATGCCAGCAATTTTCCAAATGAGGCGTTTTATCTTAACCACTTAAATCTTCTTTATTTTGACCGCACAGAGCAGGGACTCAGCTGAGTTGCCTGCATACAAAGCGTGTGTTCTACAAGAAAGCTACAAGAGGAACATGTTGATGTGGCGGAAGATGCTCCAAGCCTGTCCTATATTCATGGATTGAAGAAATGCAGTCCTTGAAGTACTGTATTTGCGGCATATAAGACGCATCAGAGTATAAGGCACACCTCATTATTACCAAAATAGCTCACTATAGGCTACCATATACAGTACAAGATGCACTCCATTTTTTCCGTGTATTTTAGGGGGTGAGTGGGTCTTATACATCAGCAAATACGGTAATCCTACATGGCCTCTGTCCGCCTGACCAAATTTTAATCAGGAGGGGCTAAAACGCTGCCTGACAGCTTCAGTCAGAAGGAAAAGGTAGGGGAGAAGAAATAATTTCAGTTGGTACATTACCTACTTATATCTGTAATTCTTTGGTTCACTCTATTAACACATGTTCGCCATCGAAGTGAATGTTCTCATATGCATATCACATTGTCCCCAAAGGCACATGGTCTTTGACAATGAACTATTAACTAGAGAGTTGACAGCGACTTTATTAGCAGTCAATTTGGGATGACTAAATATATCTCCGCCCACCGTTTGGAGAATAAAGCAGGTTGCTGGAAAGAACTCAGAAACAGACCATCCCAAGGAGAGAAGATGACTCAAAATATGCAAAGCAAGGCTACTATTAGACCAGGGGTGCCCAAACTATGGCCCGTGGGCTGGATCTGCCCCTGACACCAATTCATCCAGCCTATAACACCCTCATCGCTCCCAGAAGCAGAAGTAAAATGCACCCACAATGACGCGTTTTACTTCCACTTCAGGGAGTGATGAGGGTGGTGCAGGCCAGATGAATTGGCGTAAGGGGCCAGATTCAACACATGGACCATAGTTTGGGCACCGCTGGTTTAAGCAGAGAAAATGACAGCCTAAAATCTATCTCATCCTGTTGCAAAACACATCTGTAGCAAAACAGATTGCAAGGCGCATTCTACTTCTGCTTCCGGGAGTGATAAGAGCGGTGCAGGCCAGATGAATTGGCATCGGGGGCCAGATACAGCACGTGGGCCATAGTTTGGGCTCCCCTGGTTTAAGCAGAGAAAATGACAGCCTAAAATCTATTTCATCCTGTTGCAAAACACATCCGTTGCAAAACAGATTGCAAGGTGTGCTTTGCTTCCGCTTCCGGCAGGAGTAACCACGTGACTGGCCCACTGAACCACGTGACCGGCCCACGGACCAAAGGCTTGACCACCCCATATTAGACCATGACAAGAAGCACCTACCTGGCAGCTAGGAAGAGCACACAGCTGACAGCAAGGTATGCCAAGAGCATGAAAAGCCAAACAGCTGGGGAGAAAGGATCCAGAAAGGAGAAATAACCTGGTTTGCGGCCCTGTAAAGAGAAGTACCAGGATACAATTATCCTTATAATTGTTCTCCAGCTCTGTCTGAATCTCAACAACACCCAACCTTCCCAAACTGGGCACAGGCAATGTATCCCTAGAGCAGTGGTGGTGAACCTATGGCACGCATGACTCAGAGCCCTCTCTGTGGGCATATGCGCCATCACCCCAGCACAGAGTTTGCCCCGCCCTCTGTCCAGCAGCCCAATGGGAGCACTTCCTCCCTCCCCCCAGCACAGAGTTCGCCCCACCCCTCTGCAGAACAGACGGCAGCCTGTTGAGTTTGGGCACTCAATCTCTAAAAGGGTCACTATCACTGCCTTAGAGCAGTGGTGGTGAACCTTGGCACTCCAGCTTGTCTTGGACTTCAATTCCCAGAAGCCCGAGTCCCTGTGAATCTGCACAAATGGGTTTACTGCGCATACACACAGTAAACCCATTCGTGAGGATTCACAGGGACTTGGGCTTCTGGGAATTGAAGACCAAGAACAGCTGCATATGCACGACAAACCCATTTGTGTGGATTCACCGGGACCTGGGCTTCTGGGAATTGAAGTCCAAGAACAGCTGGAGTGCCAAGGTTCGCCATCACGGCCCTAGAGAATGGAAACTGCAAAACTGGGAAAAGTTACTGGAGAGTTGGGAATTACAACACAAGAGCATTTCCCCAATTCTGCAGTTTTCTAGCACTGTAACTGAAAACTGCCCATTAAAGAAGCATAGAATAGCGCTTGAAAGCAAAATTAACAGCTCCAGCTTCTAATAGGTGTGATGACAGAACTATAGATAGATAGATAGATAGATAGATATAGATATAGATATAGATATAGATATAGATATAGAGATAGAGATAGAGATAGAGATAGAGATAGAGATAGATATAGATATAGATATAGATATAGATATAGATATAGATATAGATATAGATATAGATATAGATATAGATATAGATATAGATATAGATATAGATATAGATAAACTGCTTGCAATGTCCTATTGCATTTTAAAAGAGGCTGGCTTGTTATTCACTGTACATAAAAGGTACCAGACTTTTTCACTCTGAACAGTATCATCTATTTCTGCAAATTCATTATACTGTACGTCTGAATAGTTCTGCCATCCTTCCTTGCTCTACCGAAAGAACATTTGCAAGGCCACTGGGAATCGATCATATGGTTAGTCCATCCTTCCTCCAAAATGCTCAGGAAACCACGTGCAGATCTCCTCTACATATCTATTTTCTTGCCAACACGACGACTGTGAAGACATTAAAATTAAGGCAGAGAGCCACCCCATCGTTGCTATAAGTCAATAGGTAGACCTGCTGTTGCGTATATTAACATGTGCATGTCAGCTTTCTGACCTGCTAAACATTTCTATTTTTGCTGCAAAGAAGGATAGGATTGGGTCAATCACAATATTCAGCTGCACTCTGTAGAGCTCTCTCATTGGAGAAAAAATATTCAGAAAGCAGAAGTGTGTTTCCCACAATAAACAAGAATGTGTGCCATCAAATGCAGACAGATTGTGTTTGTCATGGTTTCAGTCCTCGATCAGAGATTGGGAAATCAAGCTTCAAATCCTTGTTGAGCCATGGAATTTCCTTGGGGAACTTAGACCAGCCATTGCATCTCTGAGCTTTATCTGTTTCATGGCTCTACTACAAAGATAAAGGTCGCCCTTGCTCGTAAGCCAGTCATATCTGATTCTAGGGTTCAGTGCTCATCTGTTTCTAGTCAAAGAAGCGCTTTCTGTGGACACGTGGCAGGCATGCTTCAACACTGGAACGCACGGAATGCTGCTTGTCTTCCCACCAAAGTGGTCCCTATGTATCTACTTGCAATTTCTTGCTTTCAAACTGCTAGGTTGGCAGGAGCTGGGGCGGAGACGGGAGCTCACTCCATCACGCAGTACTCAGGTGCCAATTTATCTACTTGCAATTTCTTGCTTTCAAACTGTGCTGGGTTAAGAAACACTAAAAAGAAGCCAGATGAACCTATGGTTTTTGTCAACACACCCTGTCTCCACTTAGCTACCGTGTCAGGTGGAATATGGATCTATTACACTATTCTGACCCTTAGGATCACCCATCCCTTTGTCCCATCTCTCAGCCTCTTCCCAACAGCAAAGGGTTGGGGAGACGCACCATGTGGACACGGTACAAGATACTGATCCCCAAGGTCATGAAGGGCTTGGAGAAGTCGATGACCTTTTCCCGCTCAGCTGTGATGGTGAACGCAGCCACCGCCAGGTCAGCTTTCTGTGGAGGAAAAGACAGATTTTGTGGACTGTCATTCAGAGGACTAGACATCCCAACTCACACTGTCCTTCAACAACCCCAACAGAGATTGAAGTAGCTAGACCTTCTACTACCCCTGCCCTCCAACACCTTACAGTAAAGAAGCAAGCAACAGACTGTTGACATACACTGCACCTATGACAAGAGAAGTAAAAAGTCTAGCCCTGCCAGTGTAAGGTAAAGGTAAAGGTTGCCCTTGCTCGAAAGCCAGTCATATCTAACTCTAGGGTTCAGTACTCATCTCTGTTTATAGCAAACATTTCCATGGACATGTGGCAGTCATGCCTCAACACCGGAGTGCATGGAACACTGTTTACCTTCCCACTGGTGTAGTCCCTATTGATCTATTTGCAATCTCTTGCTTTCGAACTGCTAGGTTGGCAAGAGCTGGGAACAATGACCGCAGTCCCTTTTCTATAGATAGATGTCCTATACTTGACCATGCTGGGGAAAGGACAGGGTACTACAGAATGTTAATTCATTAATTACATAAACATGGCCAGCCCCTATTTGTGCAATTTCATCAGAAGAGTTTCCAAAGTACAACACCAGGTTAAGTATTGTTGAAGACTATAGCAGTGGTGCCTAATCTATGGCATGTGTGCCAGATGTGGCACTCCCAGGCCTTTCTGTTGGCACACATACCATCACCCCAGCACTGAGTTTGCCCCCACCATTCTTCCCAGCAGTCCAATGGGAGCAGTTCTTCCCTCCCCCAGGACAGAGATCACCCCACTCCTGTGCCCACCCCACTTTCTCCCTCCCCCAAGCACAGAGTTCACCCCGCCCTACTGCCCAGCAGCCCAATGGGAGTGCTTCCTCCCTCCCCCAGCACAGAGTTTACCCTGCCCCTCTGCCCAGATGCCCAATGGGAGCACTCCCTCCCCCCAGCACAGAGTTTGCCCTGCTGTGTTGGCACTTTGTGATAAATAAGTGGGTTTGAGGTTGCATTTTGGGCACTCAGTCTCTAAAAGGTTGACCATCACTGTACTATAGGGTTGTCTCCAGGAAATGAAGCAAAGAGAGATCGCATAGGCTGGAAGTGAGAATTATTTTTAAGGAAAAGGGAACAAAGAAATCTGGGATGAAAAGCTCTTGGGAACCCACAGCCTCTGGGATGAAGAGATTCCAATGGGGAAAACTCCCATCAGCCATACCCTATTGATGAGTTCTCCCACCATGCCTGTCCAAGATCCATTGGGTTCTGGTGCCCCATAGAGTCCATCATCCACCAGCTTAATCTGGAAGCGGAATTTAAGGATGTCAGCAAGTTCATGGAGCATGTCCACGCAGAAGCCCTCATACTGCTCTGTGACAGGCAGTTCCTGGAAGTTTGCCCGGCGCATGACATAAGGGTTCTCCTGTAAAAGATGGTGAGAAGCCAATGTATAATGATGCATGTCCAGAGCATGAGAAACAACCATCCTCATAGTCCAAAAAAAAGTAACTTTTCCAAGCTCTCTGCAGGACTCTCCTCCAACACCATATCTCAAAGGCATCTATTCTTCTGTGCTCAGCCTTCCTAAGAGCTGGACCATTAGGAAGGCTGAGCGCAGAAGAATAGATGCCTTTGAGATGTGGTGTTGGAGGAGAGTCCTGAGAGTCCCTTGGATAGCAAAGAGAACAAATAGGTTAATACTGGAAGAAATCAACCCTGACTGTTCATTGGAGAGACAAATAGTGAAGATGAAGCTAAAGTACTTTGGACATCAAATGAGAAGGGAGGACTCACTTGAGAAGGCCTTGATGCTGGGAAAGGTAGAGGGCAAGAGAAGAAGGGGGCCTCCAAAGATGAAATGGATAGATGGTATTGTAGACACAATGGGCACAGAGCTGGGAGGGCTGAGGGGGATGGTGGAGGACAGACGTGCCTGGAGGAAAATGGTCCATGGGGTCGCAAAGGGTTGGAATCGACTGTGCGACTGAACAACAACAACAACTGCAGTGACACTTTGCTGTCTAGTACATGATGGAGTAGGAGAACTTCATTCCATGGTTATTTAAGGACAGCCTCCTACTCAAAACACACAAGTCAAAAACAGGATTATGCCTGCAGGGTTGCACTCAAAATTAAGGGTAAATTTTAAAGTCCCCAAAAAGGTTTCCCAGGATCAAATCTGCCAACCCTAATGGTGACTAGACTGCTATCGGTTTTCATCACTTGTGCAAACTGGTTTCGACAGCCATGTTAAAAGAAGTGATTTCACCAAGGTTGGTTCTTCTAATTTGTGTATGATATGTTCAGCTCGCTAAGTTTCCTAAAGAAGTTGCCCAATCACATGAGTAAGAGAATATTAGAGCCCTTGCGCCTTTCTTGTGGGCACCTAGTAGGACACTGTGAAACAAGAATGCTGGACTAGATCAGCTTCATTTTGATCCTATAAAGTGCCTCTATCCCAGTTAGTCCCGTGCTGGCCCAGCGGGATACCAGGACATGTCGCCGTGTGCCCTTACTTATAACTTAAATGGCCACACCACCTCGGTAGTTTCTGCTCCCGCTTTGGCTCCTCTTGCTGGGCTCCCCTCCACCCTGTGCGAGAAAGTCCGAAGCGTGTCAGCAGCAGTGCAGAAATAATAATAATAATTTCATGCTGTTGTGGTTTCCCCCCCCCCAATCCAAGCCTTATTATTATTATCTCCATGCCACTGCTGAAACGCTTCGGACTTTCTTCCACAGGGCAGAGGAGGGCCCAGCAAGAGGAGTCAAAGCAGGAGCAGAAACTACCAAGGTGCGTGGCCCTTTAAGTTATAAATTATAAGTTATACATAGGGGCATGCAGCGACACGTCCCGGTATCCCACAAGGCCAGCATGAGCCTGACCCCAGTCTGCCTTTGGATTGGATCACTCAACCTGCACCGATGAGGACTTAAGTTTGGAAAGATCTGAAAACATGGCTGGTGGGGCGGGTGTGGGGTCCTGAAGATGTTGTGACCCTCACCTGCTGGTTGGTTTAATATCAAAGTAATTTTCCTCTTTTTTAATGTGTGGGGTTTTAAGCCGGATAATTTGTTTTAATGGGGTTGTTCTTGTTTTAAGGGTTTTTAAGATTGCATGCCACCCAGAGTCTTTGTGAGTTGGGCGGCTATATAAATATGAATATAAAATAAATAAAAAGAAAAATGACAAAGCCAAGAAAATGGCTTAATTTTTGCAATCCATGGTTTGATAGGGGCACAAATGAAGCTTCAACCTGCATGCATTTTCCCTCGCTAAATAATCCAGTTTTTTCTCACTCTGAATCACACCTTTAAGAAGCAGAAGGAAACCACCATCTATTCCATGAATAATGCCAAAGCCACACCCAAGGCAGGAATCATAATTACCAAAATAGTTGTGACTACTAGAGTCTTATTGACAAGGCTCTCTGAGATGTTGATATCCAGCGTCGTGGCATTCATGGCCAGAGTCCTATTTGAGTACCACACCCCAATCTGTAGAGAGGAGAAAAAGCAGGAGAAAGTGTCACCAAGTTAATCTTCCTTTGAAGATTGCTCTTCAATCCACCACCACATCTGGATGACCAAGGGATGATGATGGCTAAAACAGTGCTTTCACTTAGTTTCAGTTAGTATTCTATTTGAGCCTTGACCTGGAATGGCACTGCTGGCCATATGGATCCATGCCTTAATCATCTTGCAGTTAGCTTATAATATAGAGTGACTCTATAATAATAATTTTGCATCAGAAATTATTCTGGGTTGAAAGGATTTTTGCAGAAGAAACTCTGCCCAAATGATGCTCCTTTCGTGTCCCCAAGAGCTGGGACAGAGAGGGGCACTCAATCCATCTTGCAGAACCCTGGTCTCGAACTGCTGACTTGCCAGCCTTCCAGCTAACAAGGTGTGCTTCTTATCCAGAGACTATAGCTAACACAAACTGAGATTTCTAGACTTTTGAATGCCATGTGTTCTGGGAACGATGAGGGTGGCGCAGGCCGGATGAATTGGCGTTGGGGGCCGGATCGGGCCCTCATGCTGTTGTTTGGCCACCCCTGATATACACAGAGGGAAAGAAAGTATCATTCTACTAATTTTGTTAGATAGCAACATTGGGTTTGGTGGCAGAGGCTGCTAGTAGCTGCAGTCCAATAACACAGATGCCACCCTTGGTCCACCTCTGGCAAAAAGAAAGACATGTGCTTCTGACCAACCCATGCGACTTCCTGCCTCTTACCTCCCGGTGTCCATGGCGAGATTTCTCCAGGATTCGTAATGTGTAATTGGTTCTCTGGCCTTTGCTGTTGAACTCCACGCGGCCCGTCAGCCCATCATACTCTACCTGGCCAGGGATGGAGGGACAGAGATGGGGGTGGGAAGACACACAGGGAGGGAAACAGGAATAGAATGCGAAAGAGTGAGAAATGATCAGAACTGGGTGTTGGAAGACACACAATCTATCACCTATGGATGGCTAGCATCTCCCCACTCCCTCCATATCTTGATTTCTGAACTCAACATTCCTCCATGCATGACATCTCTATGTCATTTGCAGGAAAGTGCTTTCAAAGACACAACACAGAAGTTTATTTAAACAGCCATAATGACCCCCAAACACAACCAAGTCTTCCCAAAACTTCCCAAAACGTCTGCAACATCACAGAAACCTGGACACCACTGTTGTTCGATTACTACCTATAGCTTATTGAAAGAGGCTATTCTCCTTGGTCACTGCTTGAGTGTCCAGCAATGTCACAGAATATTCATAAACTTTCTGAATGGCTCCAGAGTAAACTCTAAGTACAGGGGCCTAATTACAGACAGCACTACACACTGTTAGCATGAATGGGTTCAACAAGATGAGCAAGGGCCCTGACAGCCACAACAGGCAAGAGAAGAGAGATCAGGGCCTGTTATAATAGGAAAAGAAGATCCAGGCATTTGTTTGGCTGTTTTGAAAAGGTTTGGGCAAAATTTGGAAAACGCACAGCATAAATAATGATCTCCCATAGCTTCAAACTTTCTCTTTGGCAGCTTGTATGCTATTCACGTATTCATCCAAACATAAGCCAACCATTCATTTTATCGGTCCAGTCGTTGGTCTAGACATTCTTGATCAAGCGTAAAATTAGTGTTTAGTGTAATGAAGGACGCTTCCTTATTCTGAGCAGAGCCCTGGTCTCACCATTCGCAGGTAGTTCATGAGACTCGTCCCGTGTTGCCAGATGTTAGCTGAAGTGCAGGCCAGAGGTTTCACCCCGATTTCCTGGCTGCGATTCAGCTCCCGGACGGCGCTCACCACGACATGTACCGCATCAAACATCAGTGCTGCCGACAGCTAGAGAGGAAAAATGATTTTGCTGGTGTTAATCTGACAGGTGGCTGAGATGGGTAGAAACACCTCCTCCTTTCGCCCACTCTATCTGCTCTGCAATATTTCTTGCCTCCCCAACAGCTGTGAAACAGCTGTACAACACCAGAACTGGAAGGAGATTGAGTGATTCAGATGCCAAATTTGTATCCTATGGCAGGGGTTGGTCTGGCTTCAGGTTTATGAAATCTTATGTTTTACACTGGAACGCTAAATTTCTTCTGCTGGACACCCCACTATGTACAGGTTGGCCCTCACAATTCCCTAGTAACTAACCCTAAATTATTCTAAGTCTAGGAATAACCACTTGCCATTATCACCTGCGGTGCAGAACTAATCCAAGTGATTAGGCAGGAAGGCTTTTATCATCTGAAATAAACAATGTGATAGGCTTGCTAGTTGTTGACAAGCTACAAATTATTTACACAGATAAAAGATACCGTGAGCATTCAAAAGCTTGTAATGCATTTTGTTTATGACAGATGTTCATTCGAGTCAGACTAGAATCACGGCTGGCTTTTGTATAACCTGATTTATCTACTTATCGGAATCAGTAAAAAAAAAAAAACTTTTGTGTTTCCCACTAGTTTTGACACACAGAATTTAAAAGGAAGCATGTCTGGAAAAGGCAGGGACAGGCTTTGAACCTATGCCTGAAGACTCTCATAACCCATCAGCCATTTTCAACCAATCAGTTTAGGTTTTTTAAAAACCAAATCTACTGAAATCATTCACACAACTCTGTACTCAGGGTAAATAACTCTATGGCAGTGATAGCAAACCTTGGGACGCCAGCTGTTCTTGGACTTCAGTTCCCAGAAGCCCAAGTCCCTGTGAATGCACACGAATGGGTTCACTGCGCGTGTTCTTGGACTTCAGTTCCCAGAAGCCCAAGTCCCTGTGAATCCACATGAATGGGTTGGGCTTCTGGGAATTGAAATCCAAGAACAAGTGGAGTACCAAGGTACGCCATCACGGCTCTATGGCCTAAATATGGTACAATATGTGTCTGTACAAGTAAACCAGGAGTCCTGGTGGTGCAGTGGATAAACTGCTATCCTGCAAACAAAAGGTTGTGAGTTCAAGCCTGACCAGGGATCAAGGCTGACTCAGCCTTCCAGCACTAGGGAGTGCATGAAGCAGTGTGGGGTGGTATATAAGTGTGAATGCTTTGCTTTAAACAGTACTCTGTGAAAGTTCATACAACAATAAATCTATTAGAGTTTACACAATGCACCTTTTTCTGTTTATTATGTTATGCATACAGAGACATACAAATCTATATCTTTGAAAATTACTGAAATAAATAGAACTGTCATAACTCTATTAATTTTCTGGAAGCAAGAAATCATACAAAAGACTGGGAGGATAAAAAAATCTGTGAGTAACTTAAAAGCAAAACAACAACACCAACAAACCAGAGGTTTTTGCAAGTGTTTTCAAAAAAATGCTCACAAAGACACAAACAGGAGGCAGGTATTTTTTTCCACTCTTTGGGGGGGGGTGGAGGGGAGGGACATCAGAAATGCAGTTTCAGCTTTTGGGGGCAAGTCAACCTAAAAGATTCCTTGACCAGAACTTAGCAAAGTCCATTTTAGGACTGGCAGTGGCCAAATTTGACGTTCTCAAATTTCTGCTTCTAGAGCAGTGGTTCTTAACATGGGGCTCATGCCCCACAAGGGGATTCAAATCCCAGATGCTTTAGTGTAAGGGACCAAAGACAATGAAACAGCCGAAGGGTTGGCTTAACACAGGTTTATTGCATGATGATCCGGAGGAACATGTGGTAATGGCGGATGGGTAGCTCAATATATACAGCTGGCTATACATTTGAATGTGGCTCGTCGACAGACTATTGGTTGCTGCCTGCATGACGTCGTAGGAGGTCACGCCCTTCTTGACCAGGTGAGGAGGTGGCGGGGAATCTTCCCGCGCTGCTGAACCAGGTGAATATGAGCCATGAGAGCTGGACGCTCGCTACTGCCCTCTGGTGGTCACTAGCTCGCGTCCCCTTATCGGGTTTACATTGATACAGCTGATGGTTATAATGTTGCACACAGAAAGGTTACATTGATAACACATGGCAAAGGTACATTGTTAAAGGCACAGCTTTACAGAACACAACATCCCTCCCCCCTAGGATGAGACGAAGTCTCTCAGCCAAGATGGCTTGTTGCATGTGCGTTTGGGCTGTGAAGAGGGCTGCCCCCCCCCCGGGGGCGTTATTGCTTCTTGGTTCCCTGGACCCTTGTCCTGAAATGGGAGAGGGAGACTCGTTAGTGGTTTGCCGCTGCCTGGCGGCCTTAGGGGAAGGGAAAAACTCCATTGTGGGCAGACCGGGGGCCCCTCTTCTCGCTTGGACGGGTGGGGGACCACTCCGAAACCCCCCCCCCCGGTTCTGGAAATCAAAATCTAACTTAGTAGGGGTACCCGCATTTGTGGGGACTTTCCGCGAGATATGTATGGGGTCGGGTTCCTCCTCCTCGGAAAGATCCCCCAGGGTATCTATGAGGATATCCTCCTCCCCCCTTGGTGGGGGCCCACGGTCCCCTTTTCCTCCCCCTTGGGCTGAACGGGTGGGGGAGAACCCTAACGCTGACTTATTTCCTGCTTGATCCGTGCCCTGTTCATCGGAGACCCTGCGTCGGAGCTGGTCCGCGTGCCGCCTCCACAGGAGCCCTGTGCTGGTTTCCACTCGGTACGACACGGGGCCGGTTTGCTCCACAACTACGCCCGGTACCCAGGCTGGGCCCGTGCTGGCGTAATTCCTGCAATGCACGGGGGCGCCTATACTGAAACTCTTTGTAGCCTCTAGCCCGATGTTCCTCCCTTTGTCCTCTACCCTCGTGGGGTCTAGCCTAGTGAGGATGGTGGTCAGCTTCCTGCGCATTAAGAGCTCTGCGGGGGAGTATCCTGATGCCAATGGGGTCACCCTGTACCCTAGCAGAAACTGACACACTTGTAGGTTCAGATCCCCTGGGCCCATGCGCCGCAACGCGTCCTTTGTGGTGCGGACGAGGCGCTCTACTTGGCCGTTGGTGGCCGGGTGAAAAGGGGCGGAGGTGATGTGCCGAACGGCGTTAATCTCCATGAATGCCCTAAACTCGGAGGACGTGAAACAACTAGCGTTGTCGCTAATTAAGGTGTCGGGTATGCCGAACGTGGAAAAGAGCCTCCGCAAATGCCTAATGGTCTGGGCCGAGGAGGTGCTCGTGACTGGGATAACCTCCAACCATTTGGAGAAAGCGTCCACTACAAGGAGGAACAGGGTGCCCCTGAACGGGCCCGTGAAATCAATGTGTACCCGGGACCACGGCCCCTTAGCCGCGTCCCATTCCCTGTGGGGAAGGCGGGCCTCCTCTGGTCTGGAGCATTGGCAACTTTCACAAATGCCGACCATGTGCTCGATGTCGGCGTCCAGCTGGGGCCACCAGAAGTAACTCCGGGCCAGCGCCTTGGATCGCACGATGCCGGGGTGGCTGACGTGAAGCAGTTTGAGCACCCGCGGCCAAAGGGAAGTGGGAATCACCACCCGCTGCCCCCACAAGAGACACCCCCTCTCTAGGGACAGTTCTAGCTTTTTTCTGAAAAATGGGGCGAACTCCTCCGCTGGGGAGGACGCGGGCCACCCTTTCTGCAGCCAGGAGCTGACTGTCGCTAACGTTTTGTCCTTCTCAGTCGCTTTGGCAATGTCGGCGGGCACTACGGGGGGCGAATCCAGCACCTCTATCATGAGAACCTGATGGTCCCGCTCCCCCATGCTCACCTGGCTGGGCGTTAGGGGGAGGGGAGACCTAGATAGGGCGTCCGCATGGCTGATCTCTTTTCCGGGCCGGTAGACCAACGCGTGCTGATACGCGTTGAGGAAAATGGCCCACCTGAGCATCCTCAGAGACAGGATCTGTGGGGTGGGCTTATCAGCGGTAAAAATGCCTAGCAGGGGCTTGTGGTCCGTTACAATTGTGAAGGGGCGGCCGTACAGAAAATCGTGAAATTTTTTCGTCCCCGCGACTATTGCTAGCGCCTCCCTGTCCGTCTGTGCGTAGTTTCTCTCTGCTTGGGACAGAGACCTGGAGTAAAATGCTATCGGGGCCTCCCTTCCGTTTTCCAACACGTGGCACAGCACCGCCCCCAACCCCACTGGAGATGCATCACAGATCAGAACTACTGGGCGTTTGGGGTTGAAATGGGTCAGTATAGCGTCGGACGCCAGGAGGCTTTTCAGCTCGTCAAATGCCCTTTCTTGGTCATCGCCCCACTTCTATGCCTGGTCTTTCTTTAGCAGTTTGTGTAGCGGCTCAGCCACCGCTGCCTTTCGGGGGAGGAAGGAGTGGTAAAAGTTGAGCAGTCCTAGGAACGACTGCAACTCGGGCTTGGAGGTGGGGCGGGGGGCCTTCTTAATGGCTGCCACTTTGGCCATGGATGGTTTTATTCCCTCAGGAGTCACACAAAACCCTAGGAACTCAACCTCGGTTGCGAAGAAGACGCATTTGTCCTTTCGCAACCTCAGCCCCGCCTTTTCGAATATCGTCAGGACCTTCCCCAACCTTTTGGCCAATTCAGCCCGACTCCCCCCCCGTTATTAACACGTCATCAAAATAAGGCAACACCCCCTCCAGTCCCTTCAGGAGGCGTTCCACGAGTGACTGGAAAATTCCAGGCGCCGAATTCACGCCGAACTGGAGGCGCGTCACCTGGAACGCCCCCTTATGGGTGACTATGGTCTGCGCAGCAGCTGCGGCCGGGGACACCGTGAGCTGCTGGTAGGCCTGTGCTAAGTCGAGCTTAGCGAAACACTTTCCCCCGTGTAACCTGGCCAGCAGATGGCTGACTACCGGCACCGGATATGCATTCGGGCGGATCGCCTTGTTGATGGTGCACTTGTAGTCGGCGCATATGCGGACCTCCCCATTTGCCTTTAGAGCGGTTACGATTGGAGTTTCCCACTCCGCAGAATCTACAGGCACAAGGATCCCCTGGCCCACCAACTTGTCCAGTTCCGCCTCTATCTTGTCCTTGAGTGCGAATGGCACCCGGCGTGGTTTTAGGCGGATTGGGCGGACCTCCGGGTCCAGTTCGAAAGTCACTGGGGGCCCCTTGAATTTCCCCAGTCCCTTTTTGAAAACTTCGGGGTGCGCCTCGCACACCTCCTGAATTGGATCAGTCCCAACGGTGTGCACCCCCCCCAATAAACAACCCCAGGGGCTGGAACCATTGAGTCCTGAGGAGGCTGCAATTCCCTCCTTTGAGCACGACCAGGGGAAGGGACGCGGCGTGCTCCTTGAATTTGACCTGAAATTCTCCAACCCCCAACACTGGAATACTGTTCCCTTGCACGTCCCGTAGTGTGGACCTCAATGCTTTGAGCTTGGGTCGCTTGTGTGGGGCAATTCCCAAAAACTCCCTCTGGGAAATGATTGAATATGAGGACCCCGAGTCAATTTCCATCCTAATGGGGACCCCTTGGACTAGTACCTCAACAAAGTAGCGGGGGTGTCTAGTAGACACGCTGAACACTGGGGCGTCGTCCTCGCTGCCGTCGGTGATGCGGCCCATGCCGTCCTTCTTCCGCGTGGCCTGGGCGCCGTCCTTGGGTCTCGTTGGGCGGTCTTGTCCGGCGGAACGGTCTGCGGAGCTCCTCCGGGTCTCGCGCTTCTTCCTGCACACCTTGGCGATGTGCCCGCGGCGACCGCAGTTGTGGCACTCGGCCTTCCGGAAGGGGCATTTCACGCGGTCGTGGGCCGCTCCACAGCCGTCGCATCGCCGGCTCTCCTTCCGGACCCTCTGGACGTCCTCGTCGTCGCTGCTCTCTGTGGACGACCTCGAAGTTTGCCGGGCCGCCTGTACCGGAGCCTCTGCCTTGCTCGCCTTTGGCCGCCAGTCCTGAAGTTCTTGGACCCCGGCCTTCGTAGCTTCTGCGGCTTCTGCAATCAGGTCCACCAAGGTCCTTTTTGTTTCTTGTCCGAGCATTCTGGTGAAGATGGCTCTTTTCTTCGCCTGTTCCGTGACTTCGGACTCGATCAGTGCGGCCTGGAAGTCCATCTCAAAGATCTCCCAGTCGCCCGGTTTCTTGATTTCGAAACCGGCGCATGTCTTGGTCCCGTGGGCTGCCATATCCCACCTTCGTCGCCAATTTAGTGTAAGGGACCAAAGACAATGAAACAGCCGAAGGGTTGGCTTAACACAGGTTTATTGCATGATGATCCGGAGGAACATGTGGTAATGGCGGATGGGTAGCTCAATATATACAGCTGGCTATACATTTGAATGTGGCTCGTCGACAGACTATTGGTTGCTGCCTGCGTGACGTCGTAGGAGGTCACGCCCTTCTTGACCAGGTGAGGAGGTGGCGGGGAATCTTCCCGCGCTGCTGAACCAGGTGAATATGAGCCATGAGAGCTGGACGCTCGCTACTGCCCTCTGGTGGTCACTAGCTCGCGTCCCCTTATCGGGTTTACATTGATACAGCTGATGGTTATAATGTTGCACACAGAAAGGTTACATTGATAACACATGGCAAAGGTACATTGTTAAAGGCACAGCTTTACAGAACACAACAGATGCCTAAGTCAGTACATTGGCTGATCAGTGCTTTGGGGAATTGACTTAGGCCCAAAACCAACGGTTGGGAAACACTGTTCTAGAAGCTGCAGCCCATAATAACTAAAATTTCTAAGCCAAATGCATCTTCCAAACTCCTTTCTTAGATTTTTAATCATGACCACCACGAAAAAGGGACCACAGTGGCTCAAGTGGTTAAGACGTTGACTGGAAGGCAGCAGTTCGATAGCCAAGTACTGCATGATGGAATAAGTGCCCATCTGTGTTCCAGTTCCTGCCAACCTAGCATTTCGAAAGCAAGAAATTGCAAGTAGATAAATAGGGACCACTTCGGTGGGAAGATAAACAGTGTTCCATGCACTCTGGTGTTGAGGCATGTCTGCCACATGGCCACACGGAAACGTCTGCAGACGCAGAGAGCGGTGTCTCTTCGGCTATAAACAGAGATGAGCACTGAACCCTAGAGTCGGATATGACTGGCTTTCAAGCAAGCGTGAGGTTTACCTTTACTTACCACAAAAAAACTTAATTAATTGCACACCCATTGCTTTGCACCGGATTGAAACTCGCCACACTTACAGCAGGCCCAGGGTATGGACTGAGCTCACAGTTCTCCCTCCATGACATGTTGAGACTGCGGACAAACTCCATATAGAAAGGGTGGCTGGTGTTGAACATGGAGAAGCCCAACACATTGGAGTGGTCGTCCACAATGCCATCCAGGTGCAAGATTGGGAAATCCTGCAGGGAGCGGGAGTGTAACAAAGAACATGAATGGAAGGTTCAGTATTAAGTACACAACCTGAAAGGATGCAATCAAGGTTCGGCGGGGAAAGAGGCAATGCAAGACAAAGGAGAGGCCCAAAGGAGAAAGGCCCAGCTCCTGCCAGCCAGGCAGTTTGAAATTGCAAGTAGATAAATAGGTACCACTTCTGTGGGAAAGGTAATAGCATTCCATGTGCTCCAGTGTTTAGTCACGCCTGCCACGTGTCCATGGAAACGCTGACAGCACTGGCTCTGAGTATAAACGGAGATGACCACCAAACCCTAGAGTAGGATACGACTGGCTTTCAAACGCGGGAGACCTTGACCTTTACCTAATAACAGAAGTAAATCTGAATATCAATCTGAGATTTTTTGTCATTACCGGGTATAAAAAGCCACACTGATTTGTAACCTTATCTGTTATACTAACCAATCATTGTGTGCCTCTGTGCCTGATATGTATATAAATTAATGTCATGAAGTCTCTGAAAACCAACGACTCTAGACTATGGCGGTGTGGCTTTTGCAAAGGTCTCCCAACACCTTAGTCAAACTAAGTGTCTGAGGCGCAAACGCCTGGTGTTCCTAGCAGTGCCGCCCTTGGGAAAGCCGCCGATTCAGCGCGTGGCTTGCATGGAGCACAAGTGAATTGCATGGAGAACATCTGGTAAGCTATAAGCCTCCGGCTGGGATCCCGTCGCATCTGAGACAGAGAAACAGGGTCAGGCCCAGTCAAGCTTGAATGGGTGAACCAATTAATTGGCTCTCTTATCAGCCATGGCTTTGAATTGCCACTAGGTGGAGGAATCCCGTCTAAATCATCTCCACAAACAGTATTCGGAAAAACCATCCTTTATATCAGGCATGCCCAAACTACGGCCTGTGGGCATTCCATCAGGCCCGCGACGGCCTCATCAAACCAGGAAATAAACACAGACGCTTCTGCACATGCGCGAAAAGCGGCCATTTTACTTCCTGGTTTGGCATGAATGCTTCTGCAAAGTAAAATGGCCGCTTTCACGCATGACCAGAAGCACCCACGCCAAACCAGGAAGTAAAATGGCCATGCATGCACATACATGCCCTGTTCCGGGAGGTGGTCTGGCCCTCTCAGCTGTTCCGGGGGCATGGTCAGGCCCTTGGCTGAAAAAGCTTGGGCATCCCTGCTTCATGTCAAATCATAGAACATGAAGATTAAACTGAAGTGCATGACCAGCCCTACTGTTGGGTAGAGTGAGGTAGCTACACCAGTCGGAAGCTGCTGAAAAGCGCAGGAAGGTGTCCTATGACTTACCACCTCTTGGCATCTACTCAACACTGTCCCATCTCCAGCGTTCCCAAAAGAATCAACCATTTCATTATGTACAGTAGATAGGATTTCTGGAAAATATATTAGGCCGCTTATTTAGGCTCATGCCTGTCAAGCGCCACTCCGGAAAATATAGGAACTGCTCCGGCCTGGGTGCGCATGCGCAGGAAAAACTCCATTGTGCATGAGAAGAACCCTTTTGTGCATGTGCAGAACATGTTTGTGCATGTGCAGATGGGTTCTGCGCATGCACACATGCTCAGTAACCCCTTTCCCCGCCATTCTAAATACGGGACGGTGCCGGGAAAGGGGAGGAACACACGCCAAAATACAGGATTTCCTGGCCAATCCGGGATAAGTGACAGGTATGTTTAGGCTAGCTGGCTCCTGGAACCTTCCTTCTCAAATCTGTGCAACTTATTATGCAAGAAACAACACCTATGGAAATTCCTTAGCTTGCAGCAAATTGTTGCTAAAAATTATATCTTTTGCATAACTGAACAACAGGATTTGGGCCATTATTTTACATTTTCCATGCCACGCGAAGTCTTCTCCTAAGTCATCTTTGAGTGATATCATTATTTACATAACTATGCACCGGGACAGTTGGGGGTATTATATTATATTTTCCATTTTTATTTATCGTATGATGAACTCCAGTTGTCTACATTAATGTTGCTATATACATTAAGTACATATTTTCCATGCCACGTGAAGACTTCTCCTAAGTCTTCTTTGAGTGATATTATTATTTATTATATTTTATTGCTTTAGTTGTATTATTAATTTTTTATTACTTTCTTTATTATACGCTATGGTTTATTTTATTTTATTGCATGGTCTTATTTCACTTTTACGGATTTTGATCATTTATTTTACTCTGTACCTTTTCAGTTTAACTACCACTAGTTAATATTTTATAGTGATTCATAATTATTATTTATTTTGATTCCTATCATCATCATTTGCCCGTACATCACCAGTAGCATGAAGGGATCTTTCTGAATCACGTTCCAAATCTCCAGTATTTTCACCTTCAAAAGAGGAGGAGGAGGAAGAGGGGAACTCTAACCTTTTGAAAAGGCTGCGCTGAACATCTTATGTCTGTGGGAAATGAGACACGCATCAAAAAGGCATCATCCCCTCTAGCTGGGTTTCTGTGGCAGGGTCACCTTTCATCACTGCTAAAACAATTGCTGAACCAGATCCAATGTTCCACTGCAGCCTGGGACGACATATCGGCTTCTGAAGCAGTAGGTCAGACTTTAAACACTGACAGAAGAACTAGGCGCAAGTTCCAAGATGGGTTTGGTCATGGAGACACCAGCCTCTCATCATCCAACACCCCCCCCCCCCCCCGCCCCATATTTCACACCCTAAGTTTGAAAGTCTGGCCAGGTTATCTTCCTATCGTAGTAGAGTAGACCATACTGCCAGCAACTCAATGCCGATCGTCAGGTGGTGGTTAACTAACCTGACCACCCTGAGGACTAGCAGCCTTGGGTGCCGAAGTCCACAGGGAAGGGTGATGGTCCCTAAATGAATTAAATCCCACTAGAATCCATCTTGGTGGAGGGCAGCAGTTTCATCAATACTGGTCTGGGGCTATGGAGGATTTTATGTGACAAAGGGCTCAAGATGAGAAAGTGACTTGTAGAACTGAATGAATCAGTGGTGCAAGTGTCACACTGTGATGCGGGAGATAAATGGAAGACCACTGCATTATATTCTTCTCAGGGCAGTCTTCATGGCTGATCACCATGAGAACTGACAATATTCGGAATCGGATACAGCACTCAAAGAAGAAGAGGAAGATTTATTTACTGAACTGTGCATGATGCAGTATGTTTAGCCCAGGACTTAGTTTTGCTATTGAACTACAGTTCCCTAAATCTCCCAGCAAGCAAAGTCAATGGTCACTAATGGCTAGGGCTGTGATGGCGAACCTTGGCACTCCAGATGTTCTTGGACTTCAAATCCCAGAAGCCCAAGCACCCTGTAAATCCACACAAATGGATTTACTGCTATTCATACGGCACACGCTGCCTTCATCACTCCTGGAAGCAGAAGCAAAACATGCCCGTACGGAGGAAAGGTTAACCCAGAAGAGCCTTAACCATACGGACGTGTTTTACTTCCGCTTCTGGGAGCGACGAGGGCAGCGTGGGCCGGATGAATCGCAGTAAATCCATTCGTGTGGATTCACAGGGTGCTTGGGCTTCTGGGAATTGAAGTCCAAGAACATCTGGAGTGCCAAGGTTCGTCATCACGGGGCTAGGGAATTCTGGGATTTGTAGTCCAGACACATAATTTTTCTGACCCAAGCTTCTCCTCAATTAAACACATTCTAGGATGTCACCTATCACATTCCAGGAACTAAAATGGAGAAGACAAGAACTGAATGTAGGACTGTAATTCAGCGGCCATCGCATCTAGCTCTGCTGACAAACATACTTCTGACCTTCTCACCATTGATACTGTTCTACTCACCATGGTGGTCAAGATGTACTTGTAGAAGGCAGACGTCATCCCCAGCTCTGAGGCCTAGGAAAGAAGAATGAGAAGAAGGAACAATTTCCATTGAGAACTCCTAGAGTGCAAGTTACCTTCCTGGTATCGTGACCCATCAGTTTTCACTGCTCATGGATTACTCATGCAGAAGATCATGTCTTTCAACTTGACAAGAGCCCAAAAGTTGCCTTCCTGTACATTTTTCAGAACCTCCATGCAATTCTCCAAAGTTATAATGGCTCAGGGGTTAGGGGAGCTATAGGTTTTGTTTTTTAAGTGTGTCTTGAGAGAGGGAATATATTCCAACCTTTGCTTCTAATTCCTTTCAGTAGCTATGAAAAACTCTTCTTGAGTTTCTGAACACCAGAAAGTTGCATGGAACTATCTTCATTTGCATACAAAAGTTTTTTAAAAAATAAGAACACTTAACTTTTTTATGCATTTATGGGTCATTTACTGATCCTAACAGGATACTGGAAGATGTAAAATTTATTCCTCCTAACTTGTGTCATATCTTATTTTATTTAGCAATCACATTTTACTGTAGGTATTTTAATGTTACTCAACCTATATCTTATTTTATTTAGCAATCACATTTTACTGTAGGTATTTTAATGTTACTCAGCCTATCTGAAAGGGAGTATATATGAAATATATAAGTTTCTCTTTCTTATAATTTTGGGCTTCTGTCCTGACTAAGGGTGGATGAACAAACCCAACTCCCCCAATCTCATTAATAGGTACTGAGGTTTGTTTAGGACAGGGGTTCCCAACCTTTTCAAGCTGGGGGCCGGGTCACGCACTCTCAGTCAGCTTTGTGGGCCGGACAGCCATTTTGCCCTGCCTGCACAATGGGGGTGGCCATTTTGTCCCAACAGCTTCAAACGGGGCAGTCATTTTGTTTCTCAAATGCCCTTGGAGGGTTGGGAGGGCACATGAAATGGTGCCACAGGACGGATATGGCCTGCGGGCCTTAGGTTGGGAAGCCCTGGTTTAGGAGTTTCTGTTGGAAATATTATACTAACTAAAACAACCAAATCTTGATCTTTTCCTCCTTCCTACTGTCTTTGTGTTGGATTACTGATTTTAAAATAAGGCCCCTAAAACCCTGAAGTTGAGGGGGAAGGCAATCCTCTCTATAAAATACTTTTATTCCAGTGGTGGACATTTTTTCCTTCCCTTCTGTATTTTTTCCATTGTACAGTATTTCCAAATTGAGATGAGGGTTTTCCCCCACCCCCAACCATGCATTCTTTTGAAGAGTTTGCAATAACTTTCAAAGACTTATAAGCAGGAGCAGGGGAAGTATGTATGAGATCCAATAGATATTATGGCAAACAGGGAGACATCCGTCTCCCTAACTTAGATATCTTTTTCTGGTTTATTTAAGATTATCAGGAGAAAATGTCCAAATAGTTTCCATGCAGAGTGTAGAAAAGCATTTGTGTATGGAGAGAGAGTTACTATGACTGTCAGGACCCCATAATTCACATATAGGGTTATAGGAGCTACTATATGAAAAAGTGATTTTTGTCCAAGCTCAGTTCAGCAATAATACTTTCAATCCCACCCATATCAGAAAACAAAGAACAAAAACACTGCAGCACTTTAAAGACTAACTGCTACATTTTTAATGTGAGCTTTTGTGGATCAAGTCCACTTCATCAGGCATAGGAGTGAAATTTCAAGGCATGAATTTATATACACCAGATACAGAGGCACAGAGTCATCAAGCAGAATGACACATAAGCATGCAAATCAATACAGCTTCCCACAGCTGGCAGTAGCAGATATCTCTGGTTGTTATTCGGATTAGCTCTAAATGTCCCCTTTTTAATTTTAAATGTGAGGAGATGCAAAACAAACACCTGGCATCAAACATATGCTAATGAGTTTAACCTCTGTGTTACTGTGTGAGCACATCCTTGTTCTGTGAGACATGCTGTGAAAGAGAATAGTAAAGGAAAGGTTGTGAAGGTGGTATAATATAACAAAATATATACAAAATATATAGCAGCAGATAACAATCTGTGTATCAAATTAGATAATGTCCCAGAAACCCCTGGCTAATATTCAAACCTTTGTGATGGGTGTCCAACAGATGGGGTTATATAGCCAGGGGTTTCTGGGACATTATCTAATTTGATACAAATGTGTTTTTATTTTCTGATATGCCTGAAACACAGACTAACTCAGCTACTATTCCAAAAACTTTCAATCCCAGAACAGAATCGACTTTCAGACCGAGAAACATTGGACAGGAAATTTTAGAGGAAGGTGTCCTGTTACAAATTATGGGTCACGCAACCCAGATTGAGAGAAGAGGACATGAGCTTCCTCCCCACGGGAGACCTCCCATGTCCCCTCAACCCTCTGCCTCCTCCTCACCTTCTTGAGGATGAGATAAGAAATGGAAGCATTCGCATCAATGATGATGGTTGAGATCTTGTCATCTCGGATCTCCTTGAGGAGTGGCGTTGGATCATGGGTATCATCCAGCATCCGGATCGACAACGTCTCCTTGGAGATGAGGAACTGGCGGACTAACTCTTCCAATCGTAGCAGACCTGATGGGTGGAAAAAAGAACAAGGGGTTACGCCAACACTTTGTCCAAGCCAGAACCCAACCCTAAAAGTTTGGCTTCAGTGCTCAGGACTTGGCTGTGGAATACAGGTAGTTCGGTCAGGACATAAAGACACTCAATATTGATATAGAAGGAGAATCTCTCCATATACATTTTTATATGTCTTTAGGTTAAGGTCGGCCTTGCTTGAAAGCCAGTTGTATCCGACTCTAGGGTTCAATGCTCATCTCTGATTACAGCCAAAGAGCCAGGGCTGTCTGTGTCTGCAGGCATTTCCATGGGCATGCGGCAGGCATGACTGAACATCTGAGTGCACAGAACACTGTTTACCTTCCCACCAAAGTGGTACCTAATTATCTACTTGTAAAGTCTTGCTTTCGAACTGCTAGGCTGGCAGGAGCTGGGACAGAGACGGAAACTGTAATCTGATATTGTAATCTGATTTGATATTGTGTTTTGTTTCTTGGATTGAATTATTTACATTGTATTGCTGTGTACCTGCTTTAAATATTGCTGATTTATGTCGAAATTTCTGTGAGCCGCCCTGAGTTGGCGTATGCTGAGTGGGCGGCATACAAATCGAATCAATCAGTCAATCAATCAATCAAGCTCACTCTTTCTTGCAGCACTCGAGTCTCGAGCTACTGACTTGCTGACCTTCCAGTCATCAAGTTCAGCATCTTAACCACTAAGCCACTGCAAGTAGAATTCCCCAATTGGACTGGCCTCCCATCATCCTACTCAATCCCAGCTGACCCTCCTTTTTCCAAAGAGCACAACCACACTCTTCTCACACTCAGCCTTGGCGCAGATGAGGCTGGCCGAAGGGTAGTTGAAGGACTTGAGAATGCGGGAGACGGCCAGGCTGACATCCTCATTGCTGGGGTAAAGGCTGACGGAGGCAAAGCGCAGGTACTGCAGCTTGGGGGTTTCCTCAGGACCCACCTTGACATGGGGGATCTAGAGAACAGAAAGAAATCATTAAGCTAATGCACAGTCAATTTCCCCCCACTCAATGGAGCCTCATCAGACATGCCACAAGACAGAAGAAGGGAGTCTTTAATTTTTGAAAATGTCCCCCGCTTGTCACTGTTCCACTAATGTAAGATATGCAACAGTATTTTCACTATTAGTTTGCAGGCTAGACATCAACATCATTTAGCACCAAATACGTTTTTCATAATTGTACATGGACTTCTGGGCACTTCTAAGTACACTGTTGGACAGAAAAATTATCTATCAACAATCCAAAGTCACCAATCACTAATTTATATAAATCTTTAAAACTTCAAAAACCATAAGAAATGGTATAACTTAAGCATAGATCTAAGAAACATCACTTTTTTGAATAATAGCTCTTGCATCTCCCAGTTTTGAGAATCATTTTTAAAAAGTAGCTTTTTCAAGCTCTGATGCATATATTTACATAATGTTGATTGCTTTAAGCAGAAACTTGACAAGAATACATTTGGTGGGCTGCATCAACTGGGGGGAATCAGTGAACAAACCATGTATTTTGACTGAAGTGTCCTAAACTCCCAGTAGTTTCTCTGCTTTAAAACAGAGTTTACTAAGGAATCATGAGATCTAGAAGCCCACTTTTCTTTTTAAAAGAAGAGGAAGTATTTATTCTAGAAATTCTGCAAGAGAAAGCAGATGTTATTTTGTCTCCATGCCACACCACAATGCAGATGTTAAAGGTTTGCCGTAATCTTTGGAGTTGGGACCCTGTTGACCCAGACAAAGTTCTGCGGCCCAACTGGTCTGTGGGACTCCCACAATAGGCCATACCTGTCAACCGCGGCTCCAGAAAATACAGGACCTGCGCAAACAGTTCTGCGCAGGTTGCCTTCTACGCATGCATAGAACGGGGCTACTCCGCTTACGTAGCCTCCTACGCAAGCAGCATAGCCTTCTATGCATGCGTACAATGGGGCTATGCCGCTTGCGTAGCCTCCTATGCAAGCGCCGTAGCCTTCTACGCATGCGTAGAAAGGGGCTATGCAAGTGTAAAACCCTTCTACGCATGCGTAGAAGGCGACCTGCGCAGAAGGGCTGTGCAGTACCTCCTTTCCCCCGCTGCCAAATTCCGGGGTTTCGGCAACGTGGGGAGGGAAATGGCGCAAATCGGCGCCGAAAACCGTGAAATCCCGGCCAATCCGGGAAGGTTGACAGGTATGCAATAGGCTATTGGACTGGTATGTTTGTATCAATGCTAGTACAGGCATGAAGGGCAGAGTCAGAATTCAACCCCCATGACCTCTATGAAAAGAAAGTAGTAGACTTGAATTGACAGTATGTTCTTTAATTCTTTAGTCGAGAAGACAGCATGTTTGCTAATCCATGATGTCCAGTAATAGTTCTAGGAGAAATATCCCAGGAAGGACCAAAATAAGTCCAGCCATGGATGGGGTATTATTACCTCTTTTTCCCCGCAGATGTGGCTGACAATGGAAGCAGAGGCCGGGCTGGAGGCCGGGCCCAGAACTGACGCCACTCCTTTAGGCAGGATCTGACACACTGGATGGAACGGAAATAGGATAAAGAAGACAGTTATGCAAAATGCATCCTTCCACATCAACCCTTGTCTTGATGTTTTCTGTTCAGATTACCCAAGCAAAACCATCCATACTTCCATACTTGTCCCTTTTTGCTTTCTCCTAACCATCCTAGGACCCCACCCTGGAAATGTCCTGAGCCACCACTCCCACCATTTTTATGGTACATTGAGGAGATGATGGGATTTGGGATCAAACTCACTTGGAGAACACCAGTATGAAAATGGACTGTGGCGTCAACTCTATGTGTTTCTTCTTTTGCCAGTATGCTACCCTGGATCACATCTTCTTATCCATGATCTCTCGTGAATGAAGGTGACCTAAATGCAACATTTGGGCTTCTGGCCAATGACAGAAACCAGCATGACTCTCCCCCTCACCTCTGAGGTCTTTTTAAGTTCTTTCTGGTGAGGAAACCTATCTCTATATCATATTTTCTATTTTTGCAATCTGTCCTAGGCATTGGTGACACCTGGTCAAATCCCTTGATGAAGATGTTGCAATTAGAGGTAGCAAGTATTACTTTCTTTTTTACTACAATACACTTAATCCCAAACCAGCATAGCTTGTTCTCCCCCACACCCACCCACACCATGGGTTTCTATTTAATGATTTAAAGAACATGTGCGCCATGCCAAACAACATGCTTAACATAACTCAACATTTGGCTAACTTACACAACTAGAGCCCTCTTTGACTGATGTATGAAATCATCAAATGGCAATAGACGTTATGGCAGCTGGTGGAGTTGGCATGAATGGAGCCAGCACCCTGTAGCATGCAAAGCTAGACTCTGTGTGCACGGTACATCATTTCACAGTCCAGTTATCTGGCAACACTCACACATATGCAAAAACACACAACGTACTGGTGTCAGTGGTTTCGTACTGGCTATCCTGCTGCAGTTCAAAGATCTCCACCTCCACCCGGGCTTTGGCAGGCACTTCGATGATGCTGTTGATGTGCTCCCGTGCCAAGGCTAATGCCAGTCTCTCCCCCCGGCCACAAACTGACTGGTCATCCAAAATGGCAGCTGGTCAGGAGGACAAGTTGGTTGGGAAGGAGGGGAGAGAAGAAGCAGATGGTCAGTTGCTCCAAGGAGAAGCATGTTGTCCAGCCACAGGATTGTCCATCCATGGATGCCTTTGGTAGCAGTATTCTTTCATTGACCTCTCCCACCCTACTGTTTACCTGATGCTTAAGGGGTGTTACTGTAATTATTGAGGAGGGTGATGACAAAACCACAATTTTGTGAGCATGGCTCCATCCACTATTAGCCCCACTTTCTGTTGGCTTGCTCATGTTTCTGGCTTCTCGTTTTACTTCTTCTTGGCAAAGATGCACCTCAGCTTAAAATGCCTGCGAGTACTTTCCTTAATGCCTACCTCTGGGCTGCTGGCAACCTACGCTGAATACTGCAGAAAACCTTTCCTCCACAAACATTATTCCCCAATGGGGAATATCTATGCTCACTCAAACATCAAACTGCCTTTGTCATCCACAGGTCCCATGTGCCTTGAACCACAAAAGCAGGCCCACAGCAAGAACCATGGGGGGCGGGGGTTTGAGGGAGACCCAGTTATTCCATGTTTGCCTTTCGGCTTCCCCTCCCAGAACTGGCACAAACCAGCCAGCTTGTTCTGCCTTGGTGCATGTTTATTTCCAAGGAGAGGGCATGGAGGCATCTGCTCCTCATATCTGTTCCCCATCTACATTTCTTTTAACCAGACTGCCTGTTCTACTTAGGCTAAGGTCACGTCAAAGACACTGGAACGGTGTCAAGACGTGGCATGGCTAGGTACCAAAATCCAGCAATGACCCACAGATTAAAAATACCTCTGGAATTATCCCTGCTCTTTGCCATTACAACACATTTGATTACGCATGCAACTCTCTGCTTGAGAGACGCAGAAAATGTTGTTTTTCTGTAAATATTTGGCCTGCCACTTCCAGAATCCTCCAGCCAGCTCTGAAATGCATGCCTGAATTGAGGTTTGTTGTTTCCAAAACCTTCCCCTTAATTATCTTTGCTTGATCCCTCCCATCCTCACCATTATAGCCCATGCTTCATCTTTGCCTGCAACCGTAGCATAACAATCTGTCCAGGGCTTGGAGCAGTAGCGTCCAACAACTCAAAGATCTTTCTAGTTACCTGCTTGTTTATTTAGCGAAGCAGGCTATGCGTTGAAATGCTCCCTATCCAAAAACCCTCCTGTCC
Source organism: Bradypodion pumilum (assembly GCA_035047305.1). Classification (NCBI taxonomy): domain Eukaryota; kingdom Metazoa; phylum Chordata; class Lepidosauria; order Squamata; family Chamaeleonidae; genus Bradypodion; species Bradypodion pumilum. The sequence goes on from JAWDJD010000007.1 coordinate 6,205,704, forward strand.
CCCAGAATCAAGATCACGAGCTTTTGTCTGGAGCAGCGACAGCAAATTACATGTTTTGCCAGAACCCTGTTAATGATGGAGGAGAGGCCTATCAATGGCGATTAGGTGTGACAGCTAAATGGAGCCCCTGTGCACACCGGGAAGGCAGCCCCTTCGTGAACAGTACACAAGCGAAGCTAGGAAAGGCCTTCCTTGACAACGCTCAAAGGCAGGGGCGGCTCTCACAAATGACAGATGTGGCTTTATAATCATTGCCCCTGTCGGCACCTTGGCATGGATGAGTTGGCCATTGTACACCTCACCAAAAATAAAACAGGCATCAACTCAAAAGAGAAGAAAATTGGTTTGCATATAGTTGCATCTGTGAATTGTTATGCATCACGGCGGCAGCTGCAACTTGATCCGAGTATATGTTTTTCCTGCCCCAGGGTGCCGGGAGGCCTGTTCTTGGAGGCCGGCTGGCTCTGGGCCGTCTTCACCCTCCAAGGCAATCAGGAAAAATGCCACTGGCATGAATTTGTTTAAGGTAGATCCCAGCTTGCCATGAATTGACCCACACACTATGATCTCAGAGCCATCTCCTGCGGCACATAAGAAATGAGACATGCAGGGACTGCAATGGGACTCCCGCAGCCTTGAGCATATTATCAAGGTGCGCCTTCACAGCCAGTCCTTCCGGTCTTGCCTCTTCCGCCTCCAGGACCGTTGGGAATCAGAACGTGGTTCCTCCTTCACTCATTTTGCCGTTGAGCCCAATAGGATGGTTTCCAGTGGCATTTCGTCCACTGAGGGGACCATCACCCCCACCTAAAGGGGCTCATCTGCTCATAGCTATTGGCCCTTTTAGGGAGTCAGGTTATTTACCGCCACCCAATACTCAATGTTGAGTCACTGGCTGTACATTCTACTCCATTACTGTAGCAGGCTGTTCAGCCATCTATGCAATATTTAAAATGAGTTTTGTACTTAAATCAGGAGAAAATGTAGCTCTCCAGTTGTTCCTAAACTGGATTCCTATTAGCCTTCACTGACATATCCTAGAAACAACTAGAGCCGTGATGGCGAACCTCGGCACTCCAGATGTTCTTGGACTTCAGTTCCCAGAAGCCCAAGCACCCTGTGAATCCACACAAATGGGTTTACTATGATTCATCCCGTCAGTGCTGCCCTCACCGCTCCCGGAAGCAGAAGTAAAACGCGACTGTACGGAGGAAGGGTTAACCCAGAAGAGCCTTAACCGTACGGGCGCGTTTTACTTCCGCTTCCAGGAGCGACGAGGGCAGAGCGGGATGGATGAATCACAGTAAATCCATTCGTGTGGATTCACAGGGTGCTTGGGCTTCTGGGAATTGAAGTCCAAGAACATCTGGAGTGCCAAGGTTCGCCATCACAGAACTAGAGGAACACACTTTACAGAGACCCATCAAAAAATCATAATATTGTTGACACAAGTGAGAAAGACTGTGGCCTGGTGACCTATGCTTGCTGAGTCCATAATTCTGGTGCTCCCACTGGATAGGCAGTTCAAGACCCCTGATTCTCTACTTATGGATCTTTTATCACACCAGGAGTAGAGAGCTTTCAGTAGAGAGTATGGATAGATGACAGGCTGAAAAAGAGACATGCCTCCATCCAGTGCATACCCGTCAAGCGCCGCTCTGGAAAATACGGGAACTGCTCCAGCCCAGGTGCGCATGCTCAGCAAAAACTCCTTTGCGCATGCACAGAACAAGCTTGTGCATGCGCAGAACACATTTGCGCATGCACAGAACATGTTTGTACATGCGCAGATGGGTTCTGTGCATGCGTGCGTGCACAGTAACCCCTTTCCCCGCCATTCTAAATATGGGATGGTGCTGGGAAAGGGGAGGAACACACACCAAAATACGGGATTTCCCGGCCGATCCAGGATACTTGACAGGTATGCTCCAGTGCCTCTCATAGAAGCTGGCAGCCATTCTAAATATTTCTTGGCAAAGTAGGAAGATAAATCAGGAATCGCTGATGGACATATGACTTGGTTTCCAATAGATGAGCAAGACTTTTTGACTCCTCCTTGTTTAATGATCCCCATTTCTAAGCCTAAATTAAGGTAGAAATGGACAGAGGCATCTTCTGAGATTGAAAGTGATAAAATCTTATTGCTCTAGAAATGCATTCTTCACAGCTGCTCTGTGTGCCCGATTAACAAGGAAATAAAACCCCAATGCTCACTTCCATGTCTGCCTCCTAACAGCTAATCCCCGGACAAAAGAAACTGTGAAACCACATTGGACACAATGTGGAAAGACAACCGGAAACCTCTTCTAAATAATAATTTTCGTGTCAGAATGTGAAGCAGAGATCTCTTCCATGTCTGCTTTTTGACTGCTAGGATTTCTAATTGGACATAGATTCCCATGCAGTTCAATCCTGACGGGGTGGGTGCAATCAACGTTGTGAGTTCAATCCTAATGGAGATCGAAGTTGACTAAGCCTTCCATCCTTCTGAGGTTGGTAAAATGAGTATCCAGCATGTTAGAGGCAAAATGCTAATTAACTTGCAAACTGACCAGAGAGTGCATTAAGCGCTTTGGGGCAGTAAAGGTAAAGGTCTCCCTTACTTGAAAGCCGGTCATATCTGACTCCTGGGTGTGTTGCTCATCTCGGTCTACAGTTAAGAGCAAATGGTATCTGCATCTACAGACATTTCTGTGGTCATGTGGCAGGCATGACTAGACATTGGAATGCACAGGATGCTGTTACCTTCCCCACCGAAGTGGTACCTATTTATCTACCTCCAATTTCTTGCTTTCAAAACTGCTAGGTTGGCAGAGCCGGGAGCTCACTTCATCATGCAATACTCGGATCTCAAACTGCTGACCTGCCGACCTTCTGCTTGTCAAGTTTAGCATATCAACCACTAAGCCACCACAGTCCCACTTATGGGATGGCATATAAGTGTAATTGCTATTGCTATCTATGGAAGGAGACTAAGAGAACAGCAGCCCATATTGGTTGGGCATGTTGCTTATCTATTCATTCACGGCATGCCATGTCATTTAAACCCAGCCCACTTTCCTGGGATTGGAAGAATCCTCAGTAAATTCCCATGCGATCTCTCAAACAGAGACCAGAGAGAGCCCTACTAATAATAATTCCATGTCAAAAATTATTCTGGGTTGAAAGGATTTTTGCTAGAGAAACTCTGCTAAGGGGACGCCCCAATGAGGCTCCTTTCATGTCTCCAAGATCTTTCCCCACCGAAGTGGTCCCTATTTATCTACTTGTAATTTCTTGCTTTCGAACTGCTGGGTTGGCAGGAGCTGAGACAGAGACAGGCACTCAAACCATCATGCAGTACCTGGGTCTCAAACTGCCGACTGGCCAGCCTTCCAGCTAACAAGGCGAGCTTCTTAACCACTGAGCCACCGCGGCCCCTGAGAGACCTGCTGAGCATCAGAGAAAATGCAGCAGCATTATCTGCCTCTGGTCCATGCTAGAGGCTTCCCAGAACATCTGTACAAGCTAACTTGCTCTTTGTATCACACCTCTGTCGAACCTTCCCTCACTCAGTGTCACTGTCGAGTACACACTGGCTGACAAGAATTTTGCAAACCCGAACAGACATTGGCCTGGCTTTGAGCAGCAGCTGAATGTGTGCGGCGATCTTTCCACAACAGACAGCAGTCTCCTCGGAGTCTGGCAACTTCCAGACAGTCGGGTCTATAACCCCTATTATCTCCAGTTATGCTGGCCGAGGATGATGGAGGCTGCAAACCCAATCACTCTGGAGGGTGCCACGCCGGAGAAAGCTGGCCAAGAGTTAAGCACCATGCTGTTTTTGAAAGAAAAAATGACTTCCAGAGAGAAGAACTGGCCCAGTGAGGAGGAAAGGTTTCATCATTTTACATGTATTTTATATTTTGTATTTATATACAGTAGAACCCCGGATAATGCTAAAACTTGGCTCCACGAGTCTTAGCGTTATCCAATTTTTAACTTTATGTGATACATGCATCGTTAAAACTCCATAGAGATACATTGTGACTGGCACAGGCTTTAGCGAACGCTATCCGATACATCCCATACGTTATCCAATTTTTAACTTTATGTGATACATGCATCGTTAAAACTCCATAGAGATACATTGTGACTGGCACAGGCTTTAGCGAACGCTATCCGATACATCCCATAGGATTTCAACGTTATGCGATGCAATTTTGTTTCCAGATTGCTTAACGTTATGCAGTTTTAGTGTTATCTGGTGCAAACATTATCCGAGGTATTACTTGTGGCCTGTGTCACCACTGCTGCTGCCGGAAGCAGGCGCATTTATGCAATTTACATAATTTACGTAATTTATGGCAGCGTAAGTGTGCCCGCAGCTGTTGTAAACATAAAATGACAGCCACTGACATATTTTATGGCAACGTTTTACGGCAACGTTTCACGGCAACTTTTATGGTGGGGGATTCACTAGTCTGGCCCGCTCAGGTGTCTGAGGGGACATGGTCCGGGCTGCAGCATGAAAAGGTTGAAAAACCCTGAGTTATATACTGCCCATCTGGTTGTTTTTACCACTGTGAGCAGTTTTTCAACTCTGGAAGACCAAAACTGACAGTAAAGTGATACCAAGAACAGGGTATTGTTATCATTAGTAGTAGTAGTAGTAGTAGTAGTAGTAGTAGTAGTAGTAGTAGTAGTAGTAGTAGTAGTAGTAGTAGTAGTAGTAGTAGTAGTAGTAGTAGTAGCAGTATCACCCCCACCCCCACAGGGAGACTTCAATTCCCAGAAGCCAAAGTCAGTACACTGGCTTTTGGGGGAATGGACTTAGGCTTCTGGGAATTGAAGTCCAAAAACCAAAGGTTGGGAAGCACTGGGTTTCACATATATACCACCCATAGCACTTATATGCTCTCTCTCGGCGGTTCACTCTGTCGACTTTTTGTCCTCAAACATACTGGGTATTCATTCTACTGATGTTGGAAAGATGGAAGGCTGAGTCAACCTGAATCCCATCAGGCTGCAACTCACAATGTCAGCAGTTCTGGATGCTCTACAGCAGTTTAACCTCTGCACAACCAGCTTCCTGGTGGTTCGCTTCCCCACATTTCCATTCCATGCACCCACATTGTAGGCATCTGGACACCGTCACCCAGGAACCCTTCATCACGTCCAGGATCAGCTTCTTACGCCTCCCCTGCAAGACATCTCCCGTCATGTCCCACCGCTTCAATGCCCCTTAGCAGCTCCACTGTTCTGCAACCCCCTCCTTCCATGGGGGGTGGCACCCCTTTCTTACCCATACGCAAAGACGACAGCACCTCCAGGGTCTCTTGGGCAAAGCCGAGAATCAGCAGCAGCAGCAGCGTAGGCAAAGCTAGCATTTTCTACCCCTCCTCATGGAGAAAGTTCGGCCGTGGCCTCCGCGCTGCCACCTGCAGGTAGGACGGAAAAATGCCCTCCATGACATACCAGCGGAATAATCCAGAAGCCACGCGGGCCGGCCCTACCGCCGGGCAGGCCCTGTCAGCAGCCTCGGCGGCCATAGTTTGAGTCAGCAAACTGTTCACCTTTTAATCTTGCATTAGTATATCTGCATTGACACTGGGAATCACTCCCCTTGTGTGCCAAAATAACTTGGCAGGCTTTTGAGTACTACACACCTCAATGTATGTGGGTGAAAGTGCTATACGTTGCTCCATCGCAGCCGGCAAAATATACCAGGTTAGCTTGGTAGGTCTGGGGGGGATGTTCTCTCACCCTCTTTTCTCACCAAGCACATTCTTCCGGTGAGAAAATGAGGGGTGGCTGGTTTCTATTAATTTCTTAGAAGGGAGAGAGAAAAATGTTAAGTTTGCCAAGGTGGGTGGATGTTTGCTGCTTTCGGTGCCTAAACGTATGATAACAAAATCCTCGTGGCACATCAAATGCTAACAAGTACCAGAGTACGTGAGTTTCTCTCTCTCCCTTTTTTTTTTTGAACGCAGCCCATTTCTTCAAATACATCAATGATGGCAAACCTTTTAGAAACCAAGTGCCCAAACTGCAACCCAAAATGCACTTATTTATCGCAAAGTGCCAACACAGAAACAGGGGGAGGAAGGTTAACGCTCCCATTGTGCTGCTGAGCTGGGGGGGGGCTCTGTGCTGGGGGGGGAGGGAGGGAGTGCTCCTATTGGGCTGCTGAGCAGAGGGGCAGGGCGAACTCTGTGCTAGGAGAGGGAGGAAGTGCTCCCATTGGGCTGCTGGGTAGAGGAGCAGGGCAAACTCTGTGCTGGGGCACTGGCGCCCACAGAGAGGGCTCTAAGTGCCCCCTCTGGCACGCGTGCCATAGGTTCGCCGCCACTGGCTCAAGGCATACCAGGACTGGCAGCCAGTGGGGTTTCATAGAATCACTGAGTTGGAAGGGGCCTTTTAGGCCATCGAATCCAACCCCCTGCTCAATGCAGGAATCCGAATCAAAGCAGATCTGACAGAGAGGGTTGTCACCATTCTCTCTTGAATGTTTCTAGTGTTGGAGCGCTCACCATCTCTCAAGGCAGTGGGTTCCACTGCTGTACTACTCTAACAGTTAAGAAGGTCTTACCGGTATTCAATCTATATCTGGCTTCCTTTAGTTTGAGCCCATTATTACGCCTCCTGCACTCTAAGATGATGGAAAACAGATCCTGTCCCTCTCTTTATGACCCTCTTTCAGGTATTTGAAGAGTGCGATCACATCCCCTCCCAGTCTCCTTTTCTCAAGGCTTAAACATGCCCAGTCCCTCCAGCAGTTCTTCATATGTCTCAACCTTTTACCCTTGCCTGCTAGAATCAGAAATGTGTTCTTGTTGTTTTGCCGTAGAAAGGGGGTCTCACACACACAGAAACCAACGAAAGATAATGGAAAGATACAGATGACTGGAATAGATGCATCTCAACGTATTCTTCATGCATTTTACAAGATAAAAGCAGAACAACGTCAGACCGTGCCAGCATGCAGCAAAGTCGAACAATTCCTATGGGCCTCTGAATGGTTCCCCTGCAAAGTAGACGAAGATGCATCACAAAGGAAATCTCCTAATTTGGAGACCGACCCAGAGGATGCAGCAAAGGTGGCAGAAGTGACGGCACATGTCAGAATATTGCCCTACACACTAGTGAAACCTAAAGCATGAGTTCCCAACCTTTTGAAGCCATGGGCCTAGTCACGCTCTCTCAGTCAGCTTTGAGGGCCAGATGGCCATTTTGCCCTGCCTGCACAATGGGGGTGGCCATTTTGTCCCAACAGCTTCAAAAGGGCTGTCATTTTGTTCCTTGAATGCCCTTGGAGGGGTGGGGGCCACATGAAATGGTGCTGTGGGACAGATCTGGCCCACAGCCCTTTGGTTGGGAACCCCTGCCCTAAAGCCACCCATTGATTGGATATGTAGAGAGATTTCAAAAGTTACTCTACTGGACTATGACTCCTAGGCTCCCCCACCAGCATGGCCACTGGCTAGAAGAGTAACTTTCACAAGCCTTGTACACAACATACATGCTTCTCTCTGCCCCCCCCCCCAAAAAACAAAAACAAAGGAGACTTTAGCCCTTCCTTCTCTCCATAATCATTTCACCCATCTTACAATGGAGCTTAGAGAAATGTTTGTAGTTCTTCTCTACCACAGATGTGGCCACCACCATTTTATCCTCACAACAGGCCTCGGAAGGTAGGATGAGAGCCTTGCTCAAGACCAGTCAGAAGGTTCCATGGCTGCGTAAGGGATTTGAAACCAGGCCTTCCAGTTTCTCTCACACTGATAGTTTATCAACACAAAACCAACTTCTGTCATGTGCCAGTCAAATAACTTCTTCTTCTTCTTTAAGGGCTGTACTGTTTCTGATTCCAAATATTGGCAATCTTCATGGCAATCAGCCATGAAGATTGTCCTAGGAACAAACTAATGCAGTGGTCATCCATCTTCCTTCTGCATCATAGCATGACACCCCAACCAATGATCTAGTTCTGCAAATCACTTTCTGGTCCTGAGCCCTTTTGGCACACAAAGTCCTCCTCAACCCCAGGCCAGGATGGATGAAGCTGCTGCCCTCCATCAAGATGGATTCAAGTGGGATTTAATCCACTTGGGGACCATCACCCTTCTCTGTGGATTTCACCACTCCGAGGCCGTTAGTCCTCAGGGTTGTCAGGTTAGTTAACCACCACCTGACAATCAGCATTGAGTAGATGGCAGTATGGTCTACTTTATTACCATAGCAGGATAGCCTGGCCTGACTGTTAACGAATTAATACCCACTGAAAATCCTCGTCAAACAGAGTTTTACCTCCCCTAAGACCGGGGTCCCCAACCTTTTCAAGCCAGGTGCTTGGTCTCACTCTCTCAGTCAACTTTGGGTGCTGGACTGCTATTTTGCCTTGCCTGCATGATGGGGGTGGCCATTTTGTCCCAACAGCTTCAAAGGGGTGGCCATTTTGTTTCTCAAATGCCCTTAGAGGGGTTGGGGTGCCCCATGAAATGGTGCTGTGTGGCAGATCCAGCCTACAAGTCTTAGGTTAGGAACCCCTGCCCTAAGAACCCTTAAGCATGTTACTTTCTACTGTAGTCTTACGTTCCTCTTCATCAACCTTTTGGCCACACCACACTCCTTTCTATACCTTCTGCCTTTTCTCTAAACCAACTTTCCATGCCTCTCAATCCAGCATCACCACCACCATCACCTGCCATCTTTCACCTGCAAGATGGAAAAGGCATAAAGAGGTCCAACCTGCTTCCTAAAGCATAGGGCCTCCTTGCGGCCATGACGGCCAATGCTCCCCATGCCACGGGCATCCTTCCAACATCTGGTGCATCAAAAGGACCAACACCCCTCCCTCTTTGCATTTGACGCCCATCCGGTTTTGAGCTGATTCAGCAAGATTTGCCCTTCCTCGTGCCGTGTTCACCTTGGGCATTAATATTTATCTTCCTTCTGCCATAACTGGCCAGAAGATGCAACTGAAACAGAAAGGCACCGGAGAGATGTATCTGGAGCTGTCCCAGGTACCTTGATTCGCAAGAGACAAGAGGCCATTGCCAAAGATTTGAGCTGTCTGTTGAGCTGAAGAAAGGTCAAAGCAGGCAAGGCGCTATTATATTCCCAAAATCACATTTTGAAGAGCAAAATTCTTGCAGGTAAGAGATAAGGAGGAGTGGGGAAGGCAAAGCAAAATCCACTCCCATTTCAGTCAGTGGATAAACTCCCCCAAAAATAGGAGTCCAGGACATATTCAGAAACCTTATGATGTTTCTGAGCACCGTTTGTGGAAGGTAAAGAGCTACAGGCACCCTTGAAGCTTGCTTTCAGGCTTCCCACAGGCAACTTGCCCGCTATTGGTGGGGGGAAAGACTTTTCTTACATTTTTCTATGAGCTGCCAAGAGGCCTGGAATAAGAGACACAACATCCCACCAGAACCTCCTGATGTTGCTGTATAATAAAGATGAGGAAGTTAACTTAAGCAGTTAAGTCAAATTCTGTGCAAGCCCTTTAAAGCAGCATTCCCTGACCCATTGCCCTCTAAATGTGTTAGATTATTGATCCCATTATTCCCAGCCAGCGGGTCAGGTAAGGCTGCCTTGAAGCTATAGAAACCGCCACGGAAAACTAGCTGGAAACAGAAACTGGCTCTAAATGTTCACATTGCATCATGAAGTCAACTAAACGTGAATGGAAACGTTCCTGGACTAGAACCCCAAACATGTCTTTTCCTCGCCTTTCTTTTGCAAGCAAACAGCAGGAACAGGTGGGATGCAGTTCGGATTAAATGAAGAGAAGGAGTTAACTCTTTCCTCCATGATTTATTAGGGCCAAGATTTCATCTCAATACCCAGCTGCTCTTTGCTCTGCTAGAAATATGTACAGACACATCATGTCCTGATTATTTAGCCCAGGGATTCTCAGCCTGCAGGCCGGATGCAGCCCACAGCACCATTTCATGTGGCCCATCACCACCTCCACCACACCCGGAAGTGCCATGTGGTGGAGGAAGGACAACATGGCCATCCAGCCCCCAAAGCTGTCTAGGAAGCATGACCCTGCCCCCAGCTTTAAAATGTTGAGAACTCCTAATTTAGCCCATTGCTTTGAGGAGATATATATTCATTTTTAAAATTACGTGGAGACTTGGAGCTATGGGATGCCCACATTGTAACCAGTATGACCCTGAAGCAAAAATCCAAAAGGACTTTCATGTCTCAGAACTAAAATATTGGGTGAAGACGGGGGGGATGAGAAGAGCAGTATTTTCCACTCTCCTTTTACTGCCAAGCAGATCAGAATGATTCAGACCAAAGGCCCATCAAACCGAATGTTCTGTTCACACAGCCAAACAGCTGCCTGGGCAAAGCCTGCCAGAAGCACATGAGTGCAAGTGTCTTGTGATCTGCCGCAACTGATGTTCTGCCAGCCTCTGATCCAGAGTTGATGTGCAGTTAACCTCACTAATAACCACTGATAGCCTAACCCCCATGAAACTTCCAAATCCCCTTTTAAGCCATCTGCATGCACAACCATTGCTATATCTTGTAGCACTGAATCCCACAGCTTAACTCTGCCCTGTGTGAAGTACTTCCTTTCATCTGACCTCAGTCTCCCACAGTGAAGATTCAGTAGAAGATACTGATGGGTTCTGATGTTTGGCCAGAAGAAACTTCTATAATGTCTCCTCTAGCTTTATGCTAAGCTTGAGCAGTACACAGAGCCTCCTCAAAAACTGTGGATACTTTTTACATTTTTGAACCTCAATCGGGCGCACTCTGGGCAATGGTTATCTTTCTCACAACCGATCAAACCAAATGTTGACAAACTATAAATGGGGAACTCAACCATCTACATTGCGTACATCAGTTTCAGCGCTGAGCGTCTCTGCAGCAGTGTATGCTGCTCCCATATGGAACACATCTGCACATGCAAAACAAGTTGACATTTCTATTAATGAAGCCATGTGTATAGTGACAGGATGTCTCAAACCTACATCAGTTGAGAAAATATATCCTCTTGTTGGCATAACTCCACCTAAGATAAGGAGGGAAGTAACAGTGGACACTGAGAGAACTAAACAAGAGAATGACCCTCAACGTCCTCTGGACAGATATGAGCCTCAAGTTGGCCAACTCAGATCCAAGAAGAGCTTTGTAGCAAGAACAAACATTCTTGAGGGTACACAAGAAAAAAATCAAATTAGAAGATGGAGGAAGAGGCTCACTGGACAAGGAATAACATCAAAGGAGGACATGGCTGAGGAACTCAACCTTCCCCATGTCACCTGGAAGACCTTGAATAAGCTGAAGATCAGAGTGCCTAAATGTAAAGCCATCTTCCTCAAGTGGGGGTTGCTGGTGGACAACAAAACATTCTGTGAATGTGGAGAGAAACAGAATTCGGCTCATTTACTGGCCTGCCGATTACTGCCAGAAACATGCACCAATGAAGACTTAATAAAAGGCAAGCATGTGGCTTCATTTTGGCAGTCCCGGATTTGATCAGAAAATGAAAGAAGAAGCTTGAAAAGTCCCAAAACTATACTCTTTCTTCTTAGGAAATTTGCTGCCGTCTTTCGTCGCTCCAGGAAGCGGAAATAAAACGCGCCCATACGGTTAAGGCTCTTCCTCCGTACGGGCGCGTTTTACTTCCGCTTCCAGGAGTGATGAGGGTGGCATGGGCCGGATGAATCGCAGTAAACCAATTCATGTGGATTCATGGGGGTTTCTGGGAATTGAAGTCCAAGAACATCTGGAGTGCCAAGGTTCACCATCCAGGTCTTAGATGGTGGGCAAATCCTGCCGAAACACTTTGCTTGTTCCAGAAGCAAAAGGTCCACCATGGAGCGAAGGGAGGGAGGGAATCAACTGTTAAGAAGGGCTCCATAATATCTTCAAAAGAGAAGGGTTCACAGTAGCTAAAATCCTGCCGTAACCTTTCACAAAGCATCACCAAGAAAATATTGATAGTCTCCATTGTACTGGCTAGAATCCTCTGGGCCTTGAGTCCAAAAAAATAACTTCATCATGCAATGTCCAGAAAGAGCCCATCATGGGAAGGATACTGCCTTAGCTCTCTCATGGCCCAGCAGCATGGGTATTCCTTCACAACAAGGCTTCCTGTTAAGACCCATTGTGGGGCATAGAGGCATGCTTGACTTATCAAGGAAACAGCTCTTGCATACCATGTGGTAACTATTGCTGGGCAACAGGAAGCTGCTAGCATGGATGGCGCCACCAAGCCATCTGCAACTCTGCCACCCTTCCCAACCTTGTTGTCCCCCCCCACCCTCTGCCTTCAAACAGAGAAGGTTGAACCTGAAAATGGCCTGCAGAACAGGTGGGAGCAAAAGGGTAGTTATCCTAAAAACAAACACAGGACCTTGCCAGTCTATCATGTCATACATTTATATGGGATGTTGTTGGAGTAGAAAGATGGGGAGGGGATGTTCTAAGAACATGACCTGTTTTCCTCATTTTTCATATCTTGTATCTTCTTGAGTAGAAAATATGTAAGTCCCTAATCCATGGCCCTGTAGAGTAATATAATAATTCAGTTGGCAGCTTATGAGTTTGACCTCCTGCTCAATGCAAAAACCCATCAAAACACATCTGGCAGATTATTGTCCAATTTTCTCTTGAATGCCACCAGGGTTGGTCATTGGTTTTATTGCCGTACTACTCTAACAGTTAAGGAGTGTTTCCAATATTCAGCCTATAATCTGGCTTCCTGTAACTTGAGCCCGTTACTATGTGTCCTTCACTCTCTGTAATGATTCAGAACAGAACCTGCCTCTCCTCTTTATGACTATCTTGGCGTGTAGTTGTATCCAACTCTTGGGACTCTCTGTCTTCTCTATGGCCATCCTCAGGACATCCTCCTTAAAATTATTTAATAAACATACGCAGAAAGGTTGGTTCCATTTTTCTACTTGGGCTCTTTCCTATCTAAAGGCAGCACTGACTTCAATATCAACAAGAGTGGTGGGATGGCCTCCTCAATCCAGGCCATTTGGTATGTCTTGTGCTGTCTTTCCACAGAAAACAACATTTGTAGGGCCAGCTCAGGAACCGCTATTCCATAGCCCAATGGTGGCAAACCTATGGCACGCGTGCCAAAGGTGGCACTCAGAGCCCTCTCTATGGGCACCTGTGCAATCACCCCAGCAAGAGTTTGCCCCACCCCTCTGCCCAGCAGCCCAATGGGAGTGCTTTCTCCCTCCCCCAGCACAGAGCTCACCCCACCCCTCTGCCCAGCAGCCCAATGGGAGTGTTTCCTTCCTCCCCTGCTGCTGTGTTGGCACTTTGCGATAAATAACTGGGTATGGGGTTGCAGTTTGGGCACTCGGTCTCTAAAAGGTTCTCCACCACTGGAATAATAAACAAAATGATCCCTGAGGGATAGACAGCACTACATCTGTCTTCCTCTTGAACAACAGCTGGCAATATTTCCTGTTGCCACCAACTCCATTAGAATTTAAGAAGCCAGGTAGATGGCAGAGGTTTTGATAGGTCTAAGGAAGTGGCTCAAGTGGCTAAGACGCTGACTGGGAGGTGGAAGGTCAGCAGTTCAATTCCGAGTACTGCAGGATGGAATGAGCTCCCGTCTTTGTCCCAGCTCCTGCCAACCTAGCAGCTCGAAAGCAAGAAACTGCAAGTAGATAAATAGGCGCCACTTTGGTGGGAAGGTAACAGCATTCCGTGCATTCCAGTGTCTGGTCATGCCTGCCACATGACCACGGAAATGTCTGCAGCAGCAGACAGTGCTGGCTCTTTGACTGTGAAACAGAGATGAGCACTGCACCCTAGAGTCGGATACGAGTGGCTTTCGAGCAAGGGAAACCTTTACCTTTACGTAAGGAAGTGAAAGCTGGTGCTTCCAGTTTCAGTGCCATGTTGAATTTAGTCCAGGTTTTAGTCTAAACTTGAACACCCATCATCTGTCCCAGCTCCTGCCAATCTAGCAGTTAAATAAATAAATTTCATGCCAGAAATTACTCTGGGTTGAAAGAATTTTTGCTGGAGAAACTCCACTCAGCGGCCGCCCAAATGAGGCTCCTTTCATGTCCCCAAGATCTGTCGTGCATCACTCAGGTATCGAACCCCGACCTTCCAGTCTTGAAGCTCAGCGTCTTAACCACTAAGCCACTGCCGTGCTGCTAACCTAGCAGTTGTTAAAAAGCAAGAAATTGCAAGTAGATACTGTAAATAGGTACCGCTTCGGCAGGAAAGGTAACAGCATCCCGTGGAATCCAACACTTAGTCATGCCTGCCACATGACCACAGAAACGTCTCCAGACACAGACAGTGCTGGCTTTTTGGCTGTAAACAGAGATGGGCACCATACCCAAGAGTCAGATACAACCGGCTTTCAAGCAAGTGAGACCTTCACCTTAAAAGAGCTATCCAGGGTACTGAAATGATTTTGGCAATATGGCATTGAGCACTAGGAAAAGTTCCTGTTATGCACAGCCTAAAACACTGGCAGGTTCCCTACCCTCATGAAACTGAGATCACTGGGTCTCCACTAGACTAAGGTCCTTAGAACCAGTTCCAAGGGCGGCAACTCCATACTTTAAGCAGAGCGCCTCATTCCTGTTTTTATTTTCATCTTTTCCTTCAAAAGCATGCAGCTTATGCTAGTACTCCTGCATTTAAACCTCCACCCCAAACTGGTCTCGCTCCCAGTCACCTCAACTTTTAAGGACCTTGTCCTCTGTATATTGCCTCTGGCCAACACTTGCTGGCAGACTTGAATTCTTTGACTTTTGTTCTCAGGTGCAGCTTAACAGAATATTTAATGCCAAGTTCCTCCTCATTGACTTGCATGAGCATCATTCATATGCACGGCACACTTGGAAATAAAAATCTGTATCCAAGTTCAAACTGTAATGTTCCTCTTCCAACAGACACATACCCAAACAGACACATCTATACACATACCACAGGCTCTACCCCTGGAAGAGTGGATCTATAAGCAAATGTGTGCACATTTGTGGAGCCAGAGGAATAGAAATGTCCCTCTAGCAGCTTGAACTTTGACATAAACGTTTTGCGTGTAAACAGGGTCACAGGAAAGATCTGACAAATTTGAGGCACCCCATTGCCTCTCTCATAGGGCCTCTCTTATAGGGCTGTGGTGGACTAGTGGTTAAAGAAGCTGAGTTTGATGACAAGAAGGTCACAGGTCAGCAGTTTGAGACATGTGCGATGGAGTGAGCTACCATCATCTGCCCCACTTCCTGCCAACCTAGCCATTTGAAAGCAAGAAATTGCAAGTACATAAATAGGCACCATTTCTGCAGGAAAGGTAACAGCATTCCGTGCACTCCGGTGTCTAGTCCTGCCTGCACATGACCACAGAAATGTCTGCAGATGCAGACGGCACTGGCTCTGGCTGTAAATGGAGCACCATACCCTAGAGTTGGACACGACTGGCTTTCGAGCAAGGGTGAAACCCTGTGGCTGTTCCTCAGCTTCACTAATGCCAATTCCATTTTCTCTGATGCCCATGTGTTCATCCAGACCATATACTGCACATGACACCCTTTTGTGCTCCAGGACAGAATCGCTAACTGATTCTCCACTTTAAAATATATGCCATGACACCGGCCACTCCTAATCCGATATTCCCATGCAAAAAATTGGAAGAGCACCACATATCAAATTCTGCATATCCAGATGTTTGAAAGGCACAAGGGCAGGGCCTGCTAAATGGTGGCAATCATTACTCTGGATATTCAGAGAGTGGGTGCCAGTTTAGAGATTGCCTTCCACTTTGAAGGCACCCACATAAATGGCGTGACATGGGGCTTCAGGCGGAATGGAGCTGCCACCACTTGAGCAGCAAAGGGCAGAGGGCATATCCTTGCTCAAGGGGAATACGAAGTGGCAACCGAGGAAGGGAGAAGATGACCCAACAATATCTAATGTAGAGCTTAGAAGTCAAGTGTTAGAGTGAAGAACGTGACATTCAATGAGCTACTTTGAGGGGATAATGTGAACGCAACAATATTATTTTTACATAATGATATAAGAACTGACAACTGCCTTATCCCCCATTCGCATGCAGAGAAAAAAGGAATATTTTCTTGTTACTCCTAAAATGTTTCTTTCATTCAATCCTCTGGACAGGCTTTTTATTGATCAGTTTGTTTTTAAGTGTGGGGAAGGGGCGTGAGAAATCTTTTAGTAACAGGTTATAAATTTCATTTTATTCGTTTGTTCCTTTGTTTGTTAAGTGCATTTTTATACTGCCCATCTGCCATTCTAATCCCTTCCATCATGTGGAGACCATGGGAACTTCAGGACAGAAGAAGGAAGTCTTTAATTCCCCCAAAAGCCTCTCCCCTCCCTTCCCAGCAATGTCCTCTGGCGGTAACAAAATTTTGATAATTAAAAACTTCCTCCTCCTGTCCGTCAGGTGATGAAGGGTATTATACTGGAGTTTTTAAAAAAAACACAAGGCAGATGTAATTTTTTTAATTACCCAAAATCACCCCTCTTGTAATGACATCATCAGTCTTCCACAAGCATAGTTACGCCAACAGAACTTCATCTGCTAAATAACAAACAATGATAACAAAGGAGGTGGACAACTGTAGTTAGCAATAAACAAAAAGGCCAGTTCAGGCTTCAGCAGTCGTTTGTACTAGAGTACCACCCAAGGCTGCTAGTCCTCATGATTGTCAGGTTAGTTAACCAGCACCTAACAATCGGTATTGAGTCCCTGGCAGTATGGTCTACTCTATTACCATAGCAGGATAACCTGGCCAAACTTGTCTTTATTTCTTCTTCTTCTGACATATCCGATACAAATCATGGCAATCACCCCATGAAGAGAATATAATGCAGTGTCCTTTTATCTGCTTTCCACATTGCAGCATGACACCCATACCACCAATCCAGTTCCATGAGTCACTTTCTGGTCCTGAGCCCTTTTGGTACGCAAAGTCCTCATCAGCCCAAGGCCAATGTTGATGAAGCTGCTGCCCTCCATCAAGATGGATACAAGTGGGATTTCATCCACTTGGGGACCATCAACCTTCCCTATGGACTTCAGCATCCAAGGCCGCTAGTCCTCAGGGTGGTCAGGTTAGTTAACTGCTACCTGACACTTGGTGTTGAGTCACTGGCAGTAGGGTCTACTCCAGAGATGGGCAGTCTTGGCCCTCCAGCTGTTCTTGGACTTCAGTTCCCAGAAGCCCAAGTCAACACACCAGCTGGTCAGGGTTTCTGGGAATTGAAGTTCAAGAAAAGCTGGAGGGCCAAGACTGCCCATCACTGGTCTACTCTATTGCCATAAAATCTATAAAAAAACAAAACAAACATTAAATTTCAGTCTTTCCCTTGCTGTTTTCAGTGGTAAAGTCTAGGAGCTCAAAGCTTTTATACTTGTTCCTGAGGAATGTGTGAACAGGACCGAGAGATGGGAAATGCCCCATCTGAGAGATAAGGAAACTTTGGTTCTCTTCCATTTTTAGCCAGGAGCTCCTCAGCCCCCGTCAAGTTTAGAATAAGTACTGGCCTCACAAGGTCGTGTGAGGACAGATTAAATATTGTCCAGTGTTTTGTGCATTGAAAGTGCTGCATGAAAGTTTTATGGCTCGAAAAAGAGAAAAACGGCTTGCTAAGCAGGGCACAAGTTTCCTTCGGGGAAAAGCTTGAGGGAAGGAGTTATTAGCTGTTCATGCATGTGGTAGGATGAGAACTTAGCAGCTTGGACACCCAAGTTATCCTCCTGTGTCTGGTAATAATTGAAAAGGTCAGCAAAATCAAGTTGTTTGTGTTGTGTCTGGAGTCCATTTGAGTGTGGCTTAGAAATTTTGCACAATGTTATGCACTTCTTACTTCTCATACACAGTGGGTTGAGCAAATTTGGTCCTGATTTTTCCTAGCAGGGTTCTTATTTGCATAGGTCTGGCCAGATTGTCCTGCTACGGTAATAGAGTAGACCATACTGTCAGTGACTCAACACCGATTGTCAGGCGGCGGTTAACTAAGATGACAACCCTGAGGACTTGCAGCCCTGGTTGGCGAAATCCACAGGGAAGGTTGATGGTCCCCAAGTGGATTAAATCCCACTTGAATCTATCTTGATGGAGGGCAGCAGCTTCATCAATGCTGGCCTGAGACTGAGGAAGATTTTGCATGCCAAAAGGGCTCAGGACGAGAAAAGTGACTAGTGGAACTGGATCAATGGTAAGGGTGTCATGAAGTGATGCGGAAGGCAAATGGAAGGCCACTGCATTATATTGTTTCAAGATCAATCTTCATAGCTGATCCCCAGGATGATAGCCATTATTCAAAATCAGATAATACACAAGAAGAAGAAGAAGAAGAACAACGACAACGACAATGACAACGACAATAAAAACAAGAACAAGAAATAAAGGCAAATCTAACATGCCCGGCAACGCCGGGCAACCTCTGCTAGTATCATATAGAAAGGCTCCATTTAGTTTCTTCTTGACATGCAAATGTCAAGAGTGGCTTTTCTAGTCAATGGAAGACCATTTAAATATGTAGCTCTTCCACACATGTTTTTGCAGCCTTAACCATTAGCCTTCAGGCCAACATTCAGCAGCAACTTATGGTATGAGCTGGCTCCCAAAAGAAACCACAAGGAATCCATGGTTTTTTTAATAAAAAAAAATGCATGTGTTAAGAGGTTTTTGTAGGATGAAAAATTAATGATCCCTGAGTAGGAGAAAAAAAGGAGATAACAAAGAGGAGATAAATAAAATAAAATATAGCAGGGTTTTAACGTGAGTGGGTGGGAAGGCATTGGGATTTTCTGACACTTTTTCTATTTATATTACATTGTTTAAATTTTAAACTTTAATTCTCTCTTCATTGTTCACCCACATCTCACCTCCCTGTAAACCTTATCTATCTATCTATCTATCTATCTATCTATCTATCTATCTATCTTTTTCAGAGGTACCCAAACTTTTTGGGCTGTGGACCGGTCATGTAGTTCAGGGGGCCGGTCACTTTGGTCCATGGGCCAGATCTGGCCCCCAATGCCAATTCATCTGACCCACGAAGCCATCGTCACTCCCGGAAGCAAAAAGTTCCCAATGAAGAGAGAGTTAAAGTTTACTTCTGCTTCTGGGAGCAATGAGGGCTTTGTGGGCCAGATGAATTGGTGTCAGGGGCCAGATCTGGCTCACGGGCCATAGTTTGGGCACCCCTGATCTATCTACCCAAACCCATTAGGGATTTTAATTTCACTTTTGATGCAATAATTGTTTCCACGGTGGGTGAAAACAATAAAGCAAAACAGTGCAGTAATTTTCCACACAATCAATAAACAATAGAATCCAACAACAAACAAATCAAAACAGAGGAAAAACCCTCCATAGCAACTGAAAAAGGTTAAAAGTTTTAGAAAAAACTATGCCGAAAGAAGATGTCTATGTCTGGCAACAAAATTATATCAGTGAAAGCACCATGGCTGCATTTTTGAAGAAACAATTTCCAAAATGGGCTCCCGAAACAAATAGACTCTCTCCATTGTTGACATAAAAC
This sequence comes from Bradypodion pumilum, assembly GCA_035047305.1. Classification (NCBI taxonomy): domain Eukaryota; kingdom Metazoa; phylum Chordata; class Lepidosauria; order Squamata; family Chamaeleonidae; genus Bradypodion; species Bradypodion pumilum. Next base: position 6,225,219 of record JAWDJD010000007.1, read on the forward strand.
TAGCACTTGGAAACGTTATTTCCAATCCGACTTCCATCGTTTCCAGACTTGTAGACCAGAAAAGCAATGTTTTCAAGATCTGCTTAGAATGTACTGAAGTGTTTGGAAAAGACTCACCCAGACGTTTACCCCCGGCAGGCCGAAATGAGAAGGGGCATTTCTGCACATACTTGGGCTTTATGAAGCCAGCTATCTGCAGCCCATGTTCTTATAACACTGAATTCCACAGAGCATGAGTTGGCATGTTGCAAAAGTAAAACAGCCCAATCTGTCTGCCATTACTCATCAAAATACCCAAACCCTATCACGATACAAAAGTCCACTTTTCCCTAGAAGGAGATCTCTGGCTGTTTACAGGCACTCTGTTATCACATTTATCATTTGCAATAAATTAGGGGGGGAGAGAGACGGCAGAAACACTGAGTCTCCAGAATCCATGCTTGAGTGATATCTTGGTTGTATCTAAAGTAGCGATGGCAAACCTTGAGGCTCTAGGTGTTCTTGGACTTCAATTCCCAGAAACTCAAGTCTCTGTGAATCCACACGAATGGGTTTACTGCACCCATGGATTCACAGAGATTTGGGCTTCTGGGAATTGAAGTCCAAGAACACATGGAGTGAAAGATTCGCCATCACTGATCTAAAGCAGGGGTTCCCAACCGAAGGCCCATGAGCCAGATCCAGCCATCGGCGCCATTTCATGTGGCCCCCACCACTCCAAGGGCATTCAAGAAACAAAATGGCAACCCCTTTGAAGCTGTTGGGACAAAATGGCCACCCCCATCATGCAGGCAGGGCAAAATGGCCATCTGGCCCTCGAAGCTGACTGAGAGAATGACCCAGCCACCGACTAGAAAAGGTTGGGAATCCCTGATCTAAAGCAAACCCAGCATACCAAAAAGTCACAGGTGTGCAATCCACAGCAGGTAGGGGCAGTAAGAGACTCCAAGTATAGTCTCCAAAGCCCATGAGGTCCTACTAGTCTCCCTCTATTCAACACTAGTTAGACCACATCTAGAGTAAAGGTTTCCCTTGCTCGAAAGCCAGTCGTATCCGACTCTAGGGTGCGGTGCTCATCTCTGTTTCAAAGCCAAAGAGCCAACACTGTCTGCTTCTGCAGACGTTTGCGTGGTCATGTGGCAGGCATATCTAGACACCGGAGCGCACGGAGCACTGTTACCTTTCCCACCAAATTGGTCCCTATTTATCTACTTGCAATTTTTTGCTTTCCAACTGCTAGGTTGGCAGGAGCTAGGACAAAGATGGGAGCTCATTCCATCCTGCAGTACTCGGGAATCGAACAAGGATTACCTGAAAGGTGATCATAAAGAGGAAGGGAAGAATCCTGTTCTCCATCATCCCAGGGTGCAGGATGTGTAACAACAGGCTGCAACTACAAGAGGCCAGATATAGGCTAATTATCCTTAATGGTTAGAGTAGTACGACAGTGGAAACAACTGCCACGAGAGGTGGTCAGTGCTCCAAAACTACAAGTAGAAGTGTTCAAGAGAGAATTGGAAAGCAACCAACCATCTGATCTACTTTGATTCGGACCCCTGCCTTGAGCAGTGGGTTGGACTCAATGGCCTCAAAGGCCCCCATTCCAACTCTGTGATTCGACGATTCGATGAGACGCAGATCACACTTGTATGAAAAAATAAGTATTGAAGGAAAGTTCATTCCTTCTGCTATGAAAACTGCCTGTCCCTCAAAAGTGCCTTTCCGTCTCTCCAGGGCTTATGTGTCCCATCAATTGAGAATCACTGCCCTAGAGAGCAAGCAATCTATTACCTAACCAGCATATAAATGTGATGGCTTGATTTTATGGGAGACCACAAAAAAATGCTGCCCTTGCACAAGCTAGACAGCATTTGATTCTTAGTTCCTCCTGTACGCAATCACCTATTGGAACTATAATGGCTTCTGACCCTTCATATTTATGAATTAATCCTGCTATATGTACAAAACAGTTTAACAGAGATGTCAAGGACAGTTTGATTTGCTGGCCAAAGTCAGTTTTGGTCTTATTGTGATTCATAGTCCAAGATTATGATTAAACCCCAATTAACCTTACAAAGTATTTTTTTAAAAGTCATGGCAAATTAAATCTGTGATTCAACAAAGATTTTTATCGATTTGCAGATTTTTTCTTCTTCTTCTTACTTTCTTCTGCTTCAACTTATAGGAAGGATAGTACAAATTCAGGTCCTTATATCCTGGAACTCCTATTGAGCCCAACTCTAGTTTCAGGCATTTTGTCAGATATCCGCACCTTTTCAAGCCTGCAATTTGCCGTCATGAGGCTTAGAAACTTTGATAACTTTAAAGGTTCTTGGATGAGGTAGCTGTGCTAGACTACTAAAGAAAATATAGCAAATTAGGTAAATATTGTATGAGGAATCAAACTTACAACCTCTGGCTCCAGAGTTAGCACCCATCTCACTGAGTTATCCAGTTAGCTCATTATATCTCTAGTCCATACCTGTCAAGTTGCGGCGGTGAAAAAACGGGAAGCACTGCTGCACCTGACGGGCATGCATGCGCCCGCCTCCACCACACCCTGAAGTGCCATATAGTGGAGAAAGGGCAAAATGGCCACCCAGCCCCAAAGCTGTCTGAGGGAGCCTTATCCAGCCCCCGGCCTTAAAAGGTTGAGAACTCCTGCTTTAAATCATCAGAGACCCTGATGCTTCAAAAGTCCTTCACACCTGTAATCTGCACTAGCCCCAATAAAGGATCCAATAAAATAAATGGGGCTCTCCTTTATTTTTGCAATTATTATTATTATTATTATTATTATTATTATTATTATTATTATTATTATTATTATTATTATTATTATTATTATTATTATTATTATTATTATTATTATTATTATTATTATTATTATTATTATTATTATTATTATTATTATTTCATGTCAGAGATTATTCTGGGTTGAAAGGATTTTTCCTGGAGAAACGCCACTCAGGGGACACCTGAATGAGGCTCCTTTCATGTCCCCAAGTGCAGCCCTTGGGAATCAAAACCCAACCTACCAGTCTCCAGCTCAACGTCTTAACCAATACTTTCATCAGTGCCAGTTCAAGAGCTCAGCAGATTAAGGCCTGTCTCTCCCACACAGTCGCTCCTTGTCTTTACAAGTCCATGAATATGTAGCACCTTCAGCGAAAGTGGAAATGTTCACCAGCCACCACTCCAGGTGCCATAGAGCCATGGGAAGGTTTCCATTGGTTGTGCACACATGCCACCTCCAGAAAAATCCTTTTTATCATCATTATTATTATTATTATTATTATTATTATTATTATTATTATAATTTCAGCCACCACTAGTCAAGAGGAAAAGGACCTTAAACCTGGCTTATTTCATCTGTCAGATGTGAGTAGGCAACTTGTATTACAGCGGTTCTTAGTAGGAAGTCCCTGATTAGCTGCGGGCAAAGCCTGGGTAAGAGTTTAATGGGATCAAAGGCCTCATGTGCAGAGAGCTGCAATCCCAGCAAGGAGAAAGCTGCTCAGATAATCAGCTTATGGAGGGATGCTCGTAGTGGCTCGGCCGCCTGCAAAGACTCATTCCTCAGACCTGTGGCCTTGGCCCTTTTGAGACCTAACAGCACAACTTCAACCCACACCCTGGAATATGAAGGCATTAGTAAAGGTCAAGGACTCCTCTGCTCGGAAAGCTAGTCATGTCTGAGTCTAGGGTGCGGTGCTCATCTAAATTTACAGCCAAAGAGCCAGCGCTGTCTTTGTTTACAGTTGTTTCCATGGTCATGTGGCAGACATGGCTAGACACAAGAGTGCATAGAATGCTGTTACCTTCCCTGCTGAAGCAGTACCTATTTAGGTCACCCTTGCTCGAAAACCAGTCGTATCCAACTCTAGGGTTCAGTGCTCATCTCTGTATATAGCCAAAGAGCCAGTGTTGTCTGCGTCTGGAAACATTTCCATGGACATGTGGCATGCATGCCTCAACACCGGGGTGCACAGAATGCTGTTTACCTTCCCATTGAAGTGGTCCCTATTTATCTACTTGCAGTGTCTTGCTTTCAAACTGCATGGTTGGCAGGAGCTGGGACAGAGATGGAACTCACTCCGTCGTGTACTCGGGAATCAAATTCTGACCTTCTAATTGTCAAGTTCAGCATCTTAACCACTTGAGCCACCACAGTCCCCAGGGGCCTATTTATCTTCTTGTAATTTCTTGCTTTTGAACTGCTAGGTTGGCAGGAGCTGGGACAGATGACAGAAGCTCACTCTGTCGTGCAGCACTCAGGTTTTGAACTGCTGAACTGCAGCCCCAGATGAAGGAATTAGTTGCGGAGTCGGGGGGGGGGGCAGATTTTGCTGCCTTTTACAGCAGCAAATAGCTGGTCAAGGAATCTGCCACTACAAATATTGGTTCAGTCCTGGGTATTCACCTGACTGTAAGATTTTCTTGCCACCCTCTCTGAATAGTAGAAAAGGCAATAGTCTATAAATCAAAACAAATTGCTCAGGGAAAACAAGCCACACTGCAAGGGAAGTAAAGGAAAACAAATTCAAATCCACAGAAATACCATCATCAGCAGGAAACATGATCTAAAGATCCTGAGAATGCAGTCTGTCAGGTAGATCCTCTCTAGAGTCTAAAAAGGCAAAAAATGTTTTGATCTGTTCTTTGGTCATTTTGAAGTCAGGGTTTCACGCGTAGATGCGTGGTATTAAAACTGCATTTGAGCCATGCTATACATTAAGACAGCTGAAGCTGTATTTATTTCACCTGACTTTTGGTTGTTAAAACGGTGCAGTTTAATTTTTTTTTTTTTAAAAAAAGGCTTCTTAAGGTTTTTTTTAATTGTTTTCAACCCATTCTTTTTAATTATATCGAAACATGCTCGAAGTGAGGAGATTTGAACACCTCACTCCAACTCTAACCCAGCTACACTGACTCCCTGTTATACAAAGTGCTAGTTTTAAAACACAAAATCCTAAATCAGTGGTGGCGAACCTATGGCATGCGTGCCAGACGTGGCACTCCCAGCCCTTTCTGTTGGCACATGCACCGACACCCCAGCACAGATTTCGCCCCGCCGCCCTGCCCAGTAGCCCAATGGGAGCGCTTCCTCCCTCTCCCCAGCACATAGTTCACCCTGCCCCTCTGCCCAATGGGAGCACTTCCTCCTTCCCCAACACAGAATTCACCCCACCCCTCTGCCCAGCAGTCCAATAGGAACGCTTCCTCCCTCTCCCCAGCACAGAGTTCGCCCCACCCCACAGTTTGGGCACACGATCGGTCTCTAAAAGGTTCGTCATCACTGCTCTAAATGGTTTGAGTCCTCATTATCTACTGATGTGTCTCTCCCAAAGATCTACTACCTGCATCACCCAGTTGTCCCAGGTCACACAGCTCCACGTGAGCCACTTTGAGTCCCACATCAATGTCTGTGTTGTATTCATTTACTAACCATTTGCAATTCAAAAGGACAAAGCTTCACAACTAACAGAAATTACAGGTTTTACCAGTTGTAAAAAAAAACCACGTTGATTTGTATACTTATCAGTTATGCTATCCATTCTGAACCTCTGTACCTGATGCATAAAACACTGATGCTTACTCTCTGCTATGCTTGAAACACACACTAACATGGCTACCATTTTAATAATCATTTATGTAGCAAAAATTTGGTTGCCAAGAAAGAATGACTAATACAAGAAGTTCCTTTTTAAAAATAACTTTCCAAGATCTGCTCCCCAATCCTCTATCAGATTTTTCGGGAGATCCACAGCTAACAGAGTTAAAAGACAAGAGTTATTTCACTTCGCCAGCAGAAAATAAACAAGACATGTAAGCTCTCCATCTCCCACTTTTGCTCCAAATTTTTTCTCACATGAATTTTAAAAAAACTATATTTCATAACTTTAAACATAATTGAAATGGTTGAACGCATATTATTTTGAATTCCTTTAGGATCATGGTATCTCCCCTGCCAGTTAAGTATGTAAACATGTACGTATGTAATATGTAAATATTAGAACTGTCAAGTTTATAGTTGGAACTACTTATTCGAAAGAGAAGACATTTTATTGACCAGATAGGGGTTGCATGCAAAGGTGATGAATTTTATTGAGTAAATTTTATATCTGATTTTATTGGTATTGTGTCATTCTATTCTTGACCTATTTTTATTCTGTTCTATGTAATTATATTTTATCTAATGTATTTTGCTACATTTTAACCTGATATGATCGGATGACTGATCAGTTAATAAAGGATGGATGGAATTCCTTTATGTTTATTTTTTGAGAAGGAAATTAAGTTTATTTAATAAAAGGTTTGAAGAATGAAATTCTGAATAAAACGCACGTTTTCAAAGGCTCACTTGACATACACCTGATACATCAGTTCACCTGAACACACACAAACACACATACACACACACTGACCAGCAATGAAGTATTTGTGCAGCTAGCAAATAGGTGCCATAATAACACTTTTATGTGCATTTTAAACCTGATAATCACCACCAAGATCTTATCAAAGAAGCTTAAGACCTTATTAAACAAGTTTGTCTACTTTTTCAGGTAGAAAGCCACTTGTGTTCTACCTAGACCTAGTGAAGTCACTGGGCTTCTACTTGAATATCATACTCTTCATTCCTTCCCTGCTCATTACAGACCGATGCGTGGGTAGACACCACCACGCACAGAGCCAGGATTTTGCATATCAAAGCAAACCACTCCTAAACGTGGGTTTGCCCAGCCTACTTTCACTAGCTGGCAAAAACTAGGAAACTGTCAGATTCCCCCAAGACCGACAAAGGAGATACCACTGGGATGGCACTTCTATTCTCACTGTGGAACTGCAAAGTAGATCAGAGAATGTCAACACACACACACACCATCATTTTCCAAGTTAAATGTGCGCACTGGGCATGCTTGAATCCTTGCCTAGATCTGAAGAACAAAACAAAACAAAGGTTTTTGTACTAAATTGTAATAAGGGTCATTACAAAGAACAGCCAGTGCTTTTCGGCAGTAGGTTTCAGGTGGGTCTTCTTCATTTTGTAGAATAGGTACAGTCAAAGGAAACTGTACAAATCCAGAAGTGATAAAGTGGACCGTAGCATTCCAGTTAAAGATGGGGCATCAGCTCTGAATGCACCCCAATGTTAAAGAAAATAATGACAAGAATACATTTTTAAACATAGCAGTTTCAAGGTTCCAGGTTGTTTCCTACTAAGCTGCTTGGAAAACAGACGGAGAATGCTACATTTACAGCATAGTTCTCATAGTTCAACCATGGAGTACAATGCCTTACAGCGTGGCCATGGTATTTTTGGGAACCACAGTCCAAAAAAAGAAAAAATCCCTTTGAAGTTTTTTCTCTCTCTCTCTCTCTCTCTCACTGGGGAACACTTACCACCACATTTCTTGTGGTACAATTCATAGGAATCCGAAGGTGAGAAAAGAAGAATGAAACCAACTGTTCCAAAGAGGGATGAAATCAGGTGCTCATGGGAAGTGAATCTTGTATCCTAGCAGCGATGCCCCCATGTGTGGGCTTACTCCAGGGATTCTCAACCTATGGCCTGTGGGCCAAACCTGGCCCCCAATGCCCATTCATCCAGTCCCCGATGACCTCGCCGATCCCAGAAGTGGAATTAAAATGTGTTCTGTGCATGCGCAGAACATCCTGTACATGTGTGGTTCACATTTTACTTCCACTTCCAGGTGGGAAGAACCACATGACCAGCCCTGATCAACAGTCCAGGAGGTGTGGTCAGGCCCACGACCCGAAAACCATGAGAAAACCTGGCTTACTCCCTAGGGGACACTAAGATCCAAGCAGTCCTGGTCACCACCACTGTTTGCACATCCATGCGTGGCTCCACACAAACCCTAGGCAAGAAACAGTCATTTCCTCACACTTGCTTGCTATCCCTTGATGAAGACTTTGCAGCTACTGTACTTTGGTGGAGTTTCAAAATTTTGCAAGTTTGGCTTGCATTGCATGGGTGCTGTTAAGTCAATTCTGACTTATGGTGACCTTTTCAGGTGGTTTACCCTTTCCCTTCCTAGGTCATAGGTCAGTGATGGCACTGCTGCTGATCAGGGCTTCTGAGAATTGAAGTTCAAGAACACCTGGAATGCCATGGTTAACCATCACTGGCATACAGTAGATCCTCAAACTTGGTTCTCCAGATGTTCCTGGATGTCAATTCCCAGAAGGCCTAATCAACAGATGTACTGATGAGCTTCTGGTAACTGAAATCCAAGAACACCTGGAGAGCCAAGTTTGAAGATCCCTGCTCTAAGGAATGCTCTGGGACTGTGCAGCTTGCCCAAGGCTTCATAGGTACAATCTTCTCATAGGAGGCACACAGGAGAATAGAACTCCCATCCTATGGCTCTGCAGCCAGATACCTAAGCTACCAATCTAGCTTGGCTTAGATCCTACAAAAGCCTGGAGCCAATAAACAACAATAAACTCTTCATGCAACATTCCAGGCCTTAGAAACGGCCATACCAAGAAAGATTTGTAGCCCCAAAGCAAAACACCACACAAGCCACTCAGAACCATCTATATAGATAGCCATAATGTGGAGTGATGTCATTCTGAGAGATGCTCTAATCTTCTTTGTTTACATCTAGTCCCTTCTTCCCAGGAAATCTTGGCACTCAAAAATCTTCACTTCCCCAAAAACAATAAATCTTGTGTCACCTTTAAAAGCTAACATGTTTAGCATTAGTTTCACAGGCCTGCAGGCCACTTTCTCAGATGCATAGTGTCAGTTGTTACGACGCTTGCTTTTTGTTGTCCGAAACAAGCCAACACAGCAAAACGCCCCTAAGAGCCCACCGGCCAGATGGACAGACATTTGTCCTTTCCTTTCCACTTCTTGACCCGCCTCACCACACAAACATTCAGAAGCCACTCCACACACCAGAGGACTGGGACTCTTTCCCCACTGCACAGAGTCCCAACTCAGAGTCCCTCGGTCGAAAAGCCCCAGGAAATCTTCAACACCAAGGCCTTGGCATCTCTGCTGTGGCTGTCACAGCAATTACGGGCCCTGTCTGGGATCTCTTTCCATCTCTGCCACAGAGCACGGCGTGGATGCCAGGGGGGGTGAGGAGACGCTAAGCAGGTCTGGCAGGGCTAGAGCCTGACTCCAATCTCCTCCCAACGCGCCACCCGCGGCCCCAACAGCTGCTCAGCTAGGATGCTCTAGTGTGGCACAGTGATGGTAATGCTGACACTGCCCAATATTCTTTTTAGAAGGGTCTGAGTTGGCACAGGCCGTTGTGGGAAGGGAACAGGATGGAAGCAGAATGCAAAAGACGTTGATCCCAAGTGGACAGGAGAGAAGTGAGAAAAGCAAAGCAATCACACTTATATACCACCCCATAGAACTTAGTGCACTCTCTGGGCAGTTCACAAGTTTAATTAGCATTTTGCCCCCAACATACTGGGGACTCGTTTCATCGACCTTGGAAGGATGGAAAGCTGAGTCCACCTTGATCCCTGGTCAGGATCAAACTCACACCCTTTTGGTTGCAATACAGCAGTTTTAACTAGGGATTTTAGAAAAGGCTTCTTCATCATCATCATCATCATCTTCTTCTTCTTCTTCTTCTTCTTCTTCTTCTTCTTCTTCTTCTTCTGTATCCAATTCTGAATATTGGTGATCACCATGGCGATCAGTCACAAAGACTGCCCTGCAAATATAATGCAGTGGATTTTCATCTGTCTTCCACATCACAGCATGCCCCCTGTACCACTGATCCAGCTCCACAAGTCACTTTCTGGTCCTGAGCCCTTTTGGCACGCAGTCCTCCTCAGCCCTAGGCCAGTATTGATGAAACTGCTGCCCTCCATCAAGATGGATTCAAATGGGATTTAATCCACTTGGGGACCATCACCCTTCCCTGTGGACTTTGCCAAGGCCACTAGTCCTCAGGGTTGTCAGGTTAGTTAACCGCTGCCTGACGCTCGGCATTGAGTTGCTGGCAGTATGGTCTACTCTATTACTAAAGCAGGATAACCTAGCCAGACTGGGAAAGGCTGGAGAAGAAATATACTGAGAACCTCATGAAAGCGAGATAGATTGTGGAAAGAGAAAATGATGTGTTTTAGGGGAGTTTTGCATGGAAGGGGGTTGTTTGCTTATTTGGGTTTGCTTTTCTGCTTGCGTGGGGCTTGGAAACTGCTAACAATTCAGCACTAGTTAGACCACAGTTAGAGTACTGTGTCCTAGTTCTGGGCACCACACTTTAAGAAAGATGCAAACAAGTTAGAGCAGGTACAGAGAAGGGCAACCAGGACGATCAGGGGACTGGAAACCAAGCCCTATAAGGAAAGATTGAAGGAACTGGGTATGCTTAACCTTGAGAAAAGGAGACCGGGAGGGGACATGATAGGACTTCAAATACCTGAAAGGTAGTCATAAAGAGGAAGGGATGGATCTCTCTACATCATCCCAGAGTGCAGGACACATAATAACAGGCTCAAACTAAAGGATGCCAGATACAAGCTGAATATCAGGGAAAACATCTTAATAGTTAGAGCAGTACGACAATGGAACTCATGACCTTGAGAGGTGGTGAGCACTCCAACACTGGAGATATTCAAGTGAGAACTGGACAACCATCTGTCAGATCTGTTTTGATTCCGTTTCCAGCATTGAGCAGGGGATTGGACTCGATGGCCTTAAAAAGCCACTTCCAACTCAGTGATTCTATGATTCTACAAAATCCAAAGCTGTAAATCCCAGTGGCTCTCATGCCATGGATATACTTCTACACACAAAGAAATGTACATCCTTTCAGATACAGTACTGTGCAAAAAGCCTTAGACCAACATCAGCTGGTTTGGTTAAAATTCAGTGGGCATAACTCAGATATCCTAACTCCAACGTTCACCAAACATGGAGGGTTTTGAGAGAACCATCAGTAGAAGATGTTCTCCAATTTTTGTATGTCTATGTCTCTCAGATGCTGAGTTGTGCCCTCTTAAAATCACTAATTTCCCCCATACCAAATGGTGGTGGCCTAAGACTTTTGCACAGTAGGATAACCACCACCACCACCCAATCTGTTGACTGTGGCCCACCTTAACCACCCTGTCTAGTGACAGAGCCGGCTTCGCTGAGACTGAAAATCAAAATATTGGATAGGTGATTGAAGCAAGAAAAGAAAGGGAGACATGTGTGGAGGGGATATTTGGGGGTGGGGTGGGGTGTCAGAGAAACAAGTAAGAGAATGTGTGGCTTTCATTGGGGTGGTCAAATGGAAGAGGCATCCCATGAGGAAAAAGCGGAGGAAGGTGTAGGTTGCATCAGAGGGAAGGAGGCGGCTGGTGGTGAAGCGATTAAGTCAAAGGAGAGTTTGCAACAAAGGATCCACCAAGAGGGTTTGGTTAGCAGCGATGCAGGTGGATGCAAGATAAAAGAAACCCTGTCATAAGATAAAAGAAGCCCTAGAGGAGGAGGAGGAGGAAGAAGACAATTACACAGGAGACTCCCAGAGATTCATGTGCGGGGGGAGTAGCACAGCCTGGCAACGGTTTCATTTCTGCATTATAATCCCTGGAATTCCCCAGGCAGCACTGACAGTGGGAATTCTGGGAGTTGTATGCCTTAAAAGTAACCTCCCACACACACACACACACACACACACCTGTGAGGAAGACCTGGTTCAAAAACCACATCCAAAAGGAGAGGTATGGAAAGCTTTGAGATGTTTCCCCTGATAGAAGTTCCAAATATTTGTAGCTAGAGAGAGGCGCTAAGTTGGGGATTCAGGAAACCAAAACAAGAGAGGGTCAGTAAGTTGGACCGATACAGACAAAGCTCCAGGTATGCCTATAGCCATGATGGTGAACCTTGGCACTCCAGCGGTTCTTGGACTTCAGTTCCCAGAAGCTTAAGTCTCATGATGGTGAACCTTGGCACTCCGGCTGATCTTGGACTTCAATTCCCAGAAGCCCAAGTCCCTGTGTATGCACAGTAAACCCATTCGTGTGGATTCACATGGACTTGGGCTTCTGGGAATTGAAGTTCAAGAACAGCTGGAGTGCTAAGGTTCGCCATCATGGACCAATAACAATGATGTAGAGAGGAAAGTTAACCAGGAACAGCTTCATCAGCCAGGAAAGTGATATGGTAGAAAAGTAGCAGCCTCTAAAATTCCTCTTCTACACAGCTACTAATGGCACAAAAGCCCTATCCTGCACAACTGGCCCATTCCAGATTTATATGTAATGTCTTGGAAGGGCAGGAGGGGAAATGTGAATGAAATGGTTGAAGAGAAAGCACAACAGAGTGTGCTTTGCAGGCAGAAGGGTCCCAAAATCAATCTGTGGGATTTCAGGACAACAACAGGTATGGAAGAGAGCTCTCCTTGAGATTAAGGCAATATACTGCTACAGTCCAGAGTATAAAATACTATACAGGTAACAAATCTGTATAGTGGTTAAGATGCTGAACTTGATGACTAGAAGGTTGGCAGGTCAGAAGTTTGAGAACCGAGTGCTGTGTGACGGAGTGAGCTTCCGTCATCTGTCCCAGGCCCTGCCAACCTAGTAGTTCGAAAGCATGAAATTGCAAGTAGATAAATAGGTACCACTTCAGTGGGAAGGCAACAGCATTCCATGTGCTCCAGTGTCTAGCCTGCCACATGACCATGGAAACGTCTGCAGACGCAGAGAGCGCTGGCTCCTTGGCTGTAAACGGAGATTAGCACCGCACCTCTAGAGTCGGGTACGACTCGCTGTCTATCAAGGGAGACCTAATACACCTGAGTTAGTGTTACTCAGCTGCCTAGGCCCACTTTGCACACACACAGCATTCAAAGAAGACGGCAGGATCATGGAGGACTGGAGATAGCAATTTGCATCTCTGGTGTTTGACGGTGGCTCCTTAAAAAAGCAAGGAAGACTGGCCATCAGAATCAATGGGACACTGCTTCCAGCCTGAGCTAGGACCACCCTAAAGCCAACCCACCCCTGCCTTCCTCTTGCCAGGAGTAAATGATACAGAGAGAATAAGTGAACAACCAGACTCAGAATTACTCGTTTCTACTAGTCAATAGAAACCTTTCTAATTGTGTGGAATAAATAAATGCGGTATTGACTGAGTAAATGTCTGCCTCCTTGTGTATGTATATGTATGAATACCCACTTTTACATATCTTCTGCCCACCAGACACAATGGGCACCAGGTGCTACTGCTTAAAAAAGGCAGGCCATAGGCAGAAAGTAGGGGCTGTGAAGAAAAGCTTGACAGGGTGAATGAGGACCATAAAAATAAGGGGGGAAATCCTCAAAGCATTTAAAGGAGAGCAAAGATCCTACAGGGCAAGGAGCAGGTAAGGATGGGAAAACATTAGAATACAACAGCTGAAAACTACTTTTGAGAATTACGGATCAAGAAATGCTATTACCACAAATTTCTTAAAATACTATAACCAACTGGAAATCTTTGAAATAACACCTTCAGAGCTGCAGAAGACGGCAATGCTGGGAACAGCATATAAATTACACCATTTTTAACTGATACTTAGGGGGTTTTTTTGATTAAAACTTTTCTCGGTTACATACTATCAGTCAGTGTTTTTATAAGATTGCTTGATGGTGTTTTGTATGTTGAAATAACAATAACCACAAGATTAACAATGAAGGCCAACCTTACAGAAGTCTAATGTTTCAGCACCATGCCTTGGTAGTAGGTGAAGCTACATTTATCATAGCTTCTATGGATTACTTTCCTGGACTACAGTGCTCAGAATTCTCAGACAGCATAATCTATGGCTGCGTGGACCAGGGAACAATGGGTGTTGTAGTCTTAAAATAAAATTTCCAAACTCTAGGATATTATTGTTAGAAAGGTTCTGAGAACATAGAAAGGGCCATGCTAAGCCAACGTCAGGGGCTGGTTGAGTCAATATTCTCTTCCCACAAAGATCACCCCCAAAACCCATGAATAACTCTTCTTCAGGCACAAACTCCCCAGTAAATGGTATAAACCACCACAGAATCATTGGAGATGATATGTAAGAATAAGACTATTGGTTTTCATTCCTAATAACCATTGGTAGCCATCCTCTTCACAATTTGAGCCACATTCAAAGACATCTAAATTGATGGCTATCACTGCATCTTGTGACAATGGGTTCCATGGGGTAAGTAGGAGCCCAGGAGAGACTTCCGATCCTACCACCATCATCAGATGAGCTCTAGCCTTTTAAGGGAGCAAGGGGAAGGTTTTTTCTGCCTACTTTTTTTGACCCATACCTAATTTTATAAAATCTTCCTACATTTCCCTTTTATTCTTCCTCTATTTCCTCCTAAGCTAAGAGCTTCTCTAAATAATCGCAATAGGAGGTACTACAGACCCTTAACCAGCTTGTTTCTTGACGAGTCACTGGCATGAAGAGTTTTCAAGAAGACCCAACCACAACTATAAAAGTGACCAAGGTCTTCCATAAAATCCTATGGAAATGGGGTTTCATTGGTAGAAAAATGAGTTTAGTGGTAACGGCTATTAATCTGTAGAAACAAAGCATTCCACCAGAGGTGACAAGGCAGGTAATGTTTTGTTAAACTCGAAGGAAGTCCAATGAGCCTAACATCGCTAATATCCCATGGAACACTGATAGGAGTAGATGCAAAGAATTGACTTGTTTGTTTGTTTTTAAAGGAAAAAATAAGTAATCTAGCAACTTGTGCAGATTCATTTCAGACCCAGTGAGCTGTGATGGACACCTTAAAGACCTAACACCGCATCTCATAAGGATGAAAAGGAGTGGGATGGTGGCAAAACCAGGAGGATGGGTGGCATTACAGCTCCAGCACAAAAACAAAAGGCATTGCAACCAGACAGGAAACGGAGCAGAGATCAGCCAGAGTTACAGATGAGTTTGTTAGCTAGGCCTCAGCACCACCCAAGATGGGTTTCATCTACCTTCCTTAAAAGGACCGAAAAGGCCTTGAACCCATTTGCGCATCTTCTGAACCCATTGATTGTCTCTTCCCGTTCCCAAATTATTGTTATTTTTACAGTCTCCCCCTTCTGTGATGACAAATGTCCCTGTTTTAGAATGCCTGTATGGTCCACTCGTGGCAGACACTCCATCCACGCCAGCACTTTAATAAGGCCAGGCGAGAGAGGAAGGGAATCGGGGAGGCCTGTTTAGGTAGAAAGAGGTGGCAGATGGACGCAGACTACAGACCGAACCTCCGTCCACCTGGGAACCCCAAAGAGCTCCTTGGCCTACATCGAAGGAACCGAGGAGAGAGAGAGAAAGACCAAGCAAATGGGAACAAGAGGAATCATCTCTCTGGAGTATTTTGTTGCTGTAAATGAGTGATGGAGAATGTGCAGCTTAAATGTAATAACTCATAGTTTCGTTCACTGGGGAGATGAGAACACTGGAGGTGGGGGGACATGGTCTATGGGAAGTGATGGATGGTGCAGGGTTGATAGACAAATGCATCCTTCTGCTTGACAAACACACACCGAAATTTCATATCCTTCCCATCACCACCACCCAAATTTTCCCCCAATGCCACCAGTGCTGTTAGGCTTTCATTCACCACCAAATATTCCACCATCCAAGCAGCAACCACGCAAAAAAAAAAATGTCTTCTCTTTAACCACTACCACCACCCCAACATTTCCCCCCTTATGTATTCCCATCTGCATAAGTGACAGAGCCCAGGACAGAGTGTGGGGGGACATAATCCACATGGGGGGTGGGGGGGTGGACCCTCACAAATATGTCAATAAAGTGTTTAAATGCAGAAGCTTCGCTAATCACACACATGCAAACAAAACAAACATAATAGCAAAGAATCCAGACTTACGGAATCCGTGAACTGCGCCCCCCGGCCTCTTCCAACACCCCAACTTTGAAATGGGGGGTCCCCACTTTTCTTTCTCGTCTTCTTCAGGGAGAGAAGCCACGTCGTTCGTAAACCACCACCACCATCCCTCTTTTTTTATATATATATATTTTCTCTTGCTTTGCTCTTTCTCTAGAAAAAATACAACTATAACTCTAAAAACACAAAAAAAAAACCTTTTTTTTTTTTGACAATTTTGTTCCCTAGAAATCTCCTTCCATGGGGGGGGGAGCCTGTGATTAAACTCTCAGATCCTCACTCCATCTGGACATCTTTTTTAAAAATCCCCAATGTGGGGGGGATAGGGGGGTAGAAATTTAGGATGGGGTGAAAAGGAGCGATTTCAGACAACAGGAGTCCTTTTGCTCCCAGAGGGCCTGACAGACACCCCCACCCACCCCACCCCACCCTTCTCTTGCCCCTTCCAGCCAAACTATGATGCACAGCAAGTTCAGGGTCGTCTGGGGTTGTGGTATTGATGGGAAAAGGGGGGGGGGTTGTTTGCTCTAATCTGATATGTCTGGAGTCAAAACCCCAAAGGACCCCTTCAATCCGGGGGGAGAGAATTGTCCATAAAAAAGGAAACTCCCCATGTCTGTGTCTCCAGGATGCTGCAGGGGCCCCCCTTTTTTAATGGAGGGGCCAGGGGACCCCCCCTTTCCTACTGATCCTTTCCTTTCTTCAATTGAGCTCTTATCTCCTTTTCTTGGGGGAGGGGGTGCAAAAATTTTAAAAAAATCCGTCGATCTTCTTTCTGCAAATTGGGTGGGTGGGTGGGTGGCAGGGAGGGGGGAGGGAGGTTTCTCTTATTATTTCCCCCCCCCCGGACTCTTTCCTCCCCTTCCTTCCTTCCTTCCTCCGCTGTCTTCCTACAGTCCTATGGCTTTTCTTCAATCATCCGACGGCGCCAGGTTGGGTGGATGGATGGATGGATGGATGGCGTTGCTGCTGGCGGGAAGAGAGCGACGGGGGGGGGGGGGGCGGGGGGCAAATGCAATCCGCGACCCCCGTCTCCTCGGATCCTCCCGGGGGTGGGTGCTGATGGGGGGGTGGGGGGTGGTAGAGGAAAGCCGATCGATCCGGTTCCCCCCACCCCTTTCCTCTTCTGTCCGCCTCCTTCTTGCCGTCTGTTCCCCCCCCCTTAAAACCCCCCACCATCCAGGCTCTTGCGATCCTTGGCTGCCAACGCCGCAGGAGGCGATGCGCTCCTTTCGCTGCTTCTGCCTGCGCCCCCCCCCCGCGCCCCCCTTTGCCAAGACGAGAGCGAGCGCGATCCTTAAGCAGCAACTGAGATATTGCGGGGGTTGTTGGATGGAGGGGGCGCGAAAGTGGCAGTGGGTGGTTCAAGGAGGGGGGGTCCCTGGTTTGGGGGGGGGTCGAGGGTGGGAGGGGCGTTGGCCAGAGGCACCCTGGGGTTGGGGTTTTATTTCCTTCCCCCCTCTCCCCCCCCCTTTGCATCCGAGGCTCCCGCTGCCTGGAGTGGGGGGGGGGGAGGATGGGGGAGAGGAGGATGGTGTGGGGAGGGGGTGCAGAGGAGCGCATTGGCATGCGCTGCGGTGCTTCGCCGTCGCGCCGAGAATTTTGATGAGTCTGGCCGGAATCCGGAGTCACTCCGGAGCGCCTTCCCCCCCACTCCGGGGTGCGTGCGCCCTCAAGTTTGGACGCCGAGCCAAAGGACCCGGTTACGATCTTCGCTTGGGCCACTTGCGGAATGTTGGGACATCACAGAGGGCCTCTGAGCACGTGTGGACGGCCTCGCCTGGCAATTATTAGCAATGGCATTTCTATACCACCAACGCTCCGGTGTCTAGTCATGCCTGCCACATGGCCACGGGAAACGGCCTGCAGAAGAAGCAAGACAGCGCTGGCGCTTCGGCTTCGAAACAGAGATGAGCACTGAACCCTAGAGTCGGATACAGCTGGCTATCCAGCAAGGGAGACCTTTACCTTTGCCGGTTCGCAAGGTAATTAGCATTCACACACACACACACACACACACACACACACACACACACACACACACACACACACACACTGGGGACTCATTTCACCGACCTCGGAAGGATGGAAGAGTCTCTGAATCAACCTTGGGCTCTGGTCAGGATCGAACTCACGCCCTTTTAGTTGCAGTACAGCAGTGTAACCACTGCGCTACCAGGGCTCATAAACACAGATGCACATACTGTACATACACAAACACCCAATGTAACACATAGTCAGGCTTTGCCTTCAGGTATACTGGTGGAGTCTATCGCCACCAAGGTCTGGCTCAACAGCTAATCCAGTCAGATTCTGCCTAAGCAAAAGGCAGAGATATCAGCTTATCTTTTCCCTCCTCCTGCTTGGCCCTGGCTTGCTCCTAATTGTAAAGCCCAACTTCAAAACCCTGCACACCTCTAGATAAGAAATATTGGAAGCTGGCAATATATATATTATAGCCAAAGAACCAGTGCTGTCTGCGTTTGCCGATGTTTCCGTGGACATGTGGCAGGCATGACTCAACACCTGAGTGCACAGAATGCTGTTACCTTCCCACTGAAGTGGTCCCTATTTATCTACTTGCAATTTCTTGCTTTCGAACTGCTAGGTGGGCAGGAGCTGGGACAGAGACGGGAGCTCAGCCCATCATGCAGTCCTCGGGAATCGAACTCTGGCCTTCCAGTCAGCGAGTTCAGCATCTTAACCATTTGAGCCACCACAGTCCCAGGGAGGAGCCTCCAAATTAATTTATGGGGTTTCGGTGTAAGTAGGAAATCATAGAATAACTGAGTTGGAAGGGGACATCGAGTCCAACCCCCTGATCAATGGAGGAATCTGAATCAAAGTAGATCTGACAGATGGTAGTCCACTTCTCTTTTAAATGCTTCCAGTGTTGGAGCACTCACCACCGCTCAAGGCAATTGGCTTCATTGTCATACTGCTCTAACCATTACAATATTTAGCCTATATCTGGCTTCCTGTAGTTTTAACCCATTGTTACAAGTCCTGCACTCTGGGATGATGGAGGACAGATCCTTCCCTTTCCCCCTTATTGGCCATCTTTCAGGTATTTGGCGAGTGCGCTATCATCTCCCCTCTCATTCTCCTTTTCTCAAGGCTAAACATGCCCAGTTCCTTCCATCTTTCCTCCTAGGACTCAGTTTCCAGTCCTCTGATCATCCTTGTTGCCCTTCTCTGTACCTGCTCTCATTTGTTTGCATTTTACTTTAAAGCAAGATGCCCAGAATTGGACACAGGACTCTAGATGTGGTCTAACTAGAGCTGAATAGATTGGGACTAGTAAGACATGAGTTTTAGAGACCATACTTCTGTTAATGCAGCCTAAAACACTGTTGGCCTTTTTAGCAGCCACGTCGCACTGTTAACTCATATTTAGCCTGTGATCTTCAACAATTCTAAGATCCTACTTGCTTGTAGTATTACTGAAATCAGTACGGTATCCTCAAACCCAACAGCAACACCACGTTACAGGTAAAATACAACTACCAGTCCAGTTGGCTTCTGTACATGGAACGACAGAAAAGGAATTTGGTTCAGGTAGCAAAATGTTGTGACCTGGCTGTGGGAAGAAAACCTCATTCCTATAAATTAAACTAAAAATGTGACACATTCAGACCAGCCATAACAGCCACATGGTGTCTTATTCCTTTATTCTAAGTGCTTTGGGACATGCTGCAGTTACTCAGTAGTAATTCAAAAGCTCTCTGAACATGTGCAGATGAACACAGCCTTCATTCTTGCACACATACATGGATAAACGTATGCAGGCACCCACCTTATGTCTGGCCAGGTTATCCTGCTATGGTAATAGAGTAGACCATAGTGCTAGCAAGTGTCAGACAGTGGTAAACGAACCATCCTGAGGACTAGCGGCTTTGGGTGCTGAAGTCAATAGGGAAGGGTGATGGTCCCCAAGTGGATTAAACCCCACTTGAATCCATCTTGATGGAGATTAGCAGCTTCATCCATCTTGGCCTGGGGGCTGAGGAGGACTTTGCATGCCAAAAGGGCTCAGGACCGGAAAGTGACTCGCGCAACTGGATCAGTGGTACGGGACGGGTGTCATGCTGCAACGTGGAAGGCAGGTGAAGGGCCACTGCATTATATCCTCAGAACAGCCTTCATGGTTGATGATCCATGCAGTTGCCATAATTCTCTCCCACAAAACCAGGACAGAAGTATACTTGACAAAAATGAGTGGGTTATCTGCAAAATAGCCTTTTTAAAACAAACATAATCTAATGGCAGCTATCAATACATCAATGAATTTATTTACAGCAGTTAATTCTTATTGTAAGAAGATCTGTTGTACTTCTGAGAAGTCACGTCGTAGTCAACTCTTAACATCCTCAGTTCCAGGAAACACACTTATCCGGCGGTGGTGTGAAGCGAGGATGTTAGGATTTGTCTCCAGGTATGCTCCAACTCCAATGTGGCAGGAAATCGCTCGTTTGATGGCGAGAGTTCGAATTTATTTTAATGGTGTGTTATAATACACAATCAGTAAGTTTTACAAATCCGGGACTTACATGATTTTTATTGAACTGGTTGGGACAATTTTTCTGACCATGAATCCGGGGCAATCCTGGTTTTCCGGGATGTATGGCAACCCTAATGATTCCCTATATTTGGATTTGGCAGAAGAAGACACCCGCCATTTTTACCTGCTTTATGGCTGATCTGCCCTGCACTGTTTGGAATATATTAAGCTGGAGACTTAAACGGACGCTCGCTGTGTATTTGCATAGAATTGAAATGTGCATTGAACTGGGAGGGAAGAAAGAGACCTTCTAATTTCTGCCTGTAGGGACTTTGCAATGGCAGGTTTCAAAGGCTGCTTTGAGCATCAGGTTGCACAGGTTGCAGATGGGAAACAGGACAGTCCTGGCGGGGGGGGGGGGGGAGAAGGAAAGAAAGGAGAGGTGGTGGCTGGCAGTTAAGAAACTAAACAAGGGGGGAAAAGGAATTGAAAACAAACAGACAGGAGCAGAGGAAACCATCTCTGATTTCCTGCTTCTGTCCTTCCAAAAATAAAAATAAAAACTCTTTTAGAGCATAGCTAGTTGGGAATTTGCACTAGACAGCGTATCCAAAAGGCAGAACACAACTGACTTAACAGGATATGGCTGGATCTACAATTGAACAGAAGGCAGCCGGGCCTTGGGATTCTTTGATCCACCAAGGCAAAGAAGATTAAAATAGGACACATCCAATGCCAGTATGCAGGACTGACCAAAATAGGTTTAACTCAGGATGGGAACAGCGTGTCCCTCCATCTCTCGGTAGATGTAGCCAGCTGGTGAATAGCAATAGCAATTACGCTAATAAACCGTCCGATAGCACTTAGGGAACTCTCTGGGCAGTTCACAAGATAATTAGCACTTTGCCCCAAACATGCTGGGCACTCATTTTATTTGTTTGTTTGTTTTGTATAGCCACCCCAATCAACATGCGACTCTGGGCGGCGTACATAAAATCTCCAATGTTTAAACTATAGAAACCCTTAACATTCCTAAAAACACTGAAAAACTGCCTCCCACCCGCACCAATTAAAAATCTAGTTAAAAACTTCTAAAAGCATGAGTGATCCTGCTCTAAATGAGCCAGTGGGGTAGGGACGGGTCACCCCTCCACCTCCCCACACCTGCCCTGCCAGCCAAGTTTCCAGCTCTTTCCTGAAGGGCAGCAGCTCCGTCTGGAGACGCAGTTCAAGTGGCAGGAGGTTCCATAGGGCCGGAGCGGATACCGAAAAGGCTCTTCTTCTAGTGCTAGAAGAGCCTCTCTAGCAGTTGGTATTTTTAAAGAGCCCCTCCAGTCCGCTCTAGTGGGATGGGCAGATGTCCTTGGGGTGATGTGATCTCTTAAGTATCCTGGCCCACTACCATGTAGGGCTTTAAAGGTAATTACCAGCACATTGAATTGCACCCGGAGGCACACTGGCAGCCCCATCCCTACACGGGCAGCCGCATTCTGAACCAGCTGCAGCCTCCAAATGGTCATCAAGGGCAGCCCCATGAAGAGCACATTTTGCCAACCTTGGAAGGATGGAAGGCTGAGTCAACCTTGAAATTGCTTTCAAACCACTAGGTTTGCAGGAGCTGGGACAGACAACGGGAGCTCATCCCATTGTGTAGCACTCGGGTCTCAAACTGCTGACCTGCTGACCTCCCAGTCGTCAAGTTCAACGTCTTAACCACTAAGCCTCCACAGCCCCTGTAAATGGATTAGGTAAAGGTAAACATAAAGTTGGTCCTTGCTCAAAAGTCAGTCATATCCGACTCTAAGGTTCGGTATTCATCTCTGTTAATAGCCAAAGAGCCAGCGCTGTCTGCATCTGCTGACCTTTCTGTGGACATGTGGGAGGCATGATTAGACACCGGAACGCTGTTTACCTTCCCACTGAAGTGGTATCTATTTATCCATTTGCAATTTTCTTGCTTTCAAACTGCTAGCTCGGCAGGAGCTGGGGCAGACGACGGAAGCTCACTCCATCGTGTAGCACTCAGGTCTCGTACGGCTGACCTGCCGACTTTCCAGTCGTCAAGTTCAGCTTCTTAACCACTAAACCACCGCAGTCCCTGTAAATGGATTACAAGCCTCAAATACAACAGCCAGCCCTACCAATGGAAACCTTTCTGAGCCATTTTCATTTAAGTACCAGGCAAACCCCACTGTTTCAATGGGTGTCTATTATTGTTTGGGTTTTAGATCTGCTAGCTCAGTATCTGAATTGCTGCTTTTAAGTGTCTGTTCTTTTATTCACTGAGCTCCGGGTTGGGCTGCTGTCACGTATTTGGCATTTGTGTTTTATATTAGATTGTATTTTTTACAACGTTTCACTCTTTGTAAAGCCACCTTGAGTACAATTTGTAGCAAGGCAGCACAAAAATAAATAACACTTTTAGAAAATGCATTACGATTAGTCTGGTTTCAAGCTGCAGACATATTGGCTTAACATTTCAATACGGAATCTCTCAGAGGAGGGGAATGCGAGGTGGGGAAGTGACTTGTTTCATAGCTGGTCTCTTGTGAAATTAACCGTGTGTGTACACGAAGAGGGAGAGAAACTGTTGGAAGCAAATATGATAAGAGGTTTAAAATGCACATCATGCCCCAAGAGAGTGAAGGAAGAGGTACACTTAGCCTACAAAACAGGGTTTGAACAGCGTGTGATAAAGATTTCACATACAGTATTTGAATCTACAATTTGCAAAAATAAATAAATAAATAAATTATGTCTACTACTAGGATTTTCACGTTGGGTTCATTACTGCTCCATTCATGTATTTTTATGTCTACTACTAGGGTTTTCACTTTGGATTCATTACCATACCTGTCAAGTTATGGATTTGGAAATAAGGGAAATTTCCCAGCAAATATGGGATGCTTGACAGCTATGCTTATCCTTTGCTGCCCTCCAATGGCGGCAATAGGGCATTGCAGTCTAATTAATATGGGATGACGGCAGGGAAGAGGGTAAAAAAAGGGGTTTTCCCGGCCAATTCGGGATACTTGACAGTTATGTTCATTACTGCTCCATTCATGTATTTTTATGTCTACTACTAGGGCTTTCACTTTGGATTCATTACCATACTTGTCAAGTTATGGATTTGGAAATAAGGGAAATTTCCCAGCAAATACGGGATGCTTGACAGCTATGCTTATCCTTTGCTGCCCTCCAATGGCGGCAATAGGGCATTGCAGTCTAATTAATACGGGATGACGGCAGGGAAGAGGGTAAAAAGGGGGGTTTTCCCGGCCAATACAGGATACTTGACAGCTATGTTCATTACTGCTCCATTCATGTATTTTCCTACTTTGTACTTTTGGGATCCCCCCCCCCCAAAAAAAAAGCAACACACACAACAGGGTGATCTGTCTAAGAAAAAGAACTTCATAAATAAAATACACAACTATGAGTCTGTACAAGGGTCTGGCCAGGTTATCCTGCTATGGTAATAGAGTAGACCCTACTGCCAGTGACTCAACGTTGAGTGTCAACTGGCAGTTAACTAACCTCACCACCCTGAGGACGAAAGGCCTTGGGTGACGAAGTCTACAGTGAAGGGTGATGGTCCCCAAATGGATTAAATCCCACTTGAATCCATCTTGATGGAGGGCAGAAGCTTCATCAATACCGGCTTGGAGACTGAGGAGGACTTTGTGTGGCCAAAGGGGTCAGGACCAGAAAGTGACTTGCGGAACTGAGTCAGTGGTGCAGTTGTCATGCTGTGATGCGGAAGGCAGATGGAAGGCCATTGCATTATATTCTCAGGACAGTCTTCATTGCTGATAGCCAGAAGAAGAAGAACGGGATGTATTGAGGACTATTGCTTTAGTTACCATAATGTTCCAGTTGACCACTTGGTCATTGTTAGCAATTAACATCTAGGTTCATCATGTGCCCAATACACAGATACAAGAGCATGGTCACGCTCTCTCAGTCAGTTTCGAGGGCCGGATAGTCATTTTGCCGTGCCTGCATGATGGGGTGGCCATTTTGTCTCAACAGCTTCAAAGAGGGTGACTATTTTGTTTCTCAAATGCCCTTGGAGGGGTGGGAGGCCACATGGAATGGTGCTGTGGGCTGGATCCGGACCGCGGGCCTTAGGTTAGGAAACCCTGCACAAGAGGGGAAAAACAATTTTGATGGAAGAGAATTGCTGCTTATTTCAAGGGGGAAATTTTCCAATTAGAGAAGCAGTGTATATGAAATCTGGGACTCCTAAACCTACCTGTAGATTAAGATGCAAAGATACATATACTATACCTTGGTGTTTTATTATGAATATTATTGTATGGATTTCGTTATGGTCTTAAAATTATCTGGTGCTATCTGGTTTTGCCTCTTTGGGTTATTTTTGGTTATTATTGGAATAATGTGGGTTCTAATACATACTTTGTTTCATGATGTTGGTTATTGGTTGTTTATTGAATGTTTTATACAGTGGACCCTCGATTAACGATGTGTTTGGATAGCATCATTTTCGATTAACGACGCTACGATGCTCCCAATGTGATTATTCGAATAACGACAAAAAATGTCGCTATTCGAATAATGACAGTATTTTTACCATCGTTATTCAGATAAGGACTTTTTGTCATTATTTGAATAACGATGTTATTCGAATAGCGACGCTATTTGGAGAACCAAGTAACGTCGCTATTCGAGGGTCCACTGTATACTGTATTGTTACATGCCCTGAGTGGTGATCGCACCAAAAGGGCAGGGTATAAATGTAAATAAATAAATACGTTCCATATTCTGAGTAACAAACTAACTACAGCCTCACGTAGGTGACTTAAATTAGGCTGATCTACAAAGGAGTAGTTTGCCCTAAGGAAAAACCACCTCCCAAAACTGAGTTTAGGGAGCAAAGGAGTTCAATCCTATTTTTTCTTCCTCTTCTTGTGCCATATCCAATTCCGAATATTGAAGATCCTCACCCTTTTAGTTGTCAGGTTAGTTAACCACCACCTGACAGTCAGCATTGAGTTGCTGGCAGTAGGGTCTACTCCAGCTGGTGGCAAACATATGGCATGCATGCCCCAGAGATGGCACTCCCAGCCCTCGGTCATACTTAGGTAAAAGTAAAGATCACCCTTGCTCAAAAGACAGTTGTATCCGACTCTAGGGCTCAGTGCTCATCTCTGTTTATAGCCAAAGCGCCAGCGCTGTCTGCATCTGCAGATGTTTCCATGGACATGTGGCAGACATGCAGCAACACGGAAAGCTGTTTACCTTCCCACCGATGTGGTCCCTATTTATCTACTTGCAATTTCTTGCTTTCGAGATGCTAGGTTGGCAGGAGCTGGGACAGAGACGGGAATCCATCATGCAGTACCTGGGAATCGAACTCCGACCTTCCAGTTAGCAAGTTCAGCGTCTTAACCACTTGAGCCACCCCAGTCCCTAGTCATACTTAATCCACTCGCATTATTGCCTCGCCTTTAAAAAGAAAAAAGAAATTGTAGGTTTCCTTATTTTCACATTTCCCACTTTCTTTCATCGTGTTTCGTCCTCTTCCCCTCAACCTAAACACTTACTGTGTAACTTAATTATTCTTTCATTTGATTTTTATAAACACTAATCTATCATAATCCCCTTTTAAAATCAAGCTCTTCATTATCACACTGTTTTGATATGTTTATTGTCTACGCCAGTAATTCTGAAATACTGCAGGAACTCAAAAGAGCTCATTCACACCACATAAATTCGTTTAATCACAGAAAGCATCTGCCAGGAATCTGACTGTTTGTTCTGAACCGGCGCTTAAAATATACCCTTAACAAGTCCTGTCTAAAGAAGAGGGGGAAAAAAACATAGAGAACTAAAATTATTCCAGAAATTAGAGGGAAAATAATATCTTTGCTCATGGTTCCTTAAGGGTATAAAAGCACCCTCGCTATACGTGCGCAGACTTGCAAGGCTAACACTGGGGAGGTTCACACAGGCAATGGATTTCCTATCTACTCTCTCCCCTGAAGCTAATGGAGAAGTTATCCTCCCGCCATGCAATGAAGCTTCAGCTCACGGACAAATTCTGAAGCAGGTCCATTTAATCCTCAAAAAAAAAAAAAAAAACCATTTCCAAATGCTGAATCACATAGAGATGTCTCCTCACTCTGTGCTTAATATTGCATCACTTTAACGTGTGTTTCACTGAACTGGAAGGTGCATTAACATGCCGGGGTGGACATTTAGAGGCATTAAGGAGACAGCTAAGCCTAGGAATAGAAGCAAGAAGGCGACAACCAGCCAGGAGAGAAATGACCAGGACAAGATCCTTCTTCCCACAAAGCTGTCGTGACAACACTAAGAGTCGCTCATCAAAAAGTATTAGAGGGAAAGTTCTCCAGCCGTTAGAGCTGTGATGGCGAACCTTGACACTCCAGATGTTCTTGGACTTCAATTCCCAGAAGCCCAAGCCCCCTGTGAATGCACACGGATGGGTTTACTATGATTCATCCGGCCCACACCGCTCTCATCGCTCCCGGAAGTGCTCTTCTGGGTTAACCCTTCCTCCATATGGGCGCGTTTTACCAGGAGTGACAAGGACAGCATGGGCCAGATGCATACCTATCAACCTTCCTGGATTGGCCGGGATTTCCTGATTTTCGGCACCGATTTGCAACATTTCCCGCCCGCAGCTGCCAAAAACCCGGAATTGGCAGCGAGGGGGAAAGAGGTACTGCGCATCCCTTCTGCGCAGATCGCCTTCTATGCATGCGTAGAAGGCTTTTACACTTGCGTAGAAGGGTTCTACGCAAGCGTAAAAGCCTTCTATGCATGCGTAGAAGGCGATCTGTGCAGAACCGTTCTGCGCAGGTCGCGTAGAAGGAACCGTTTGCGCAGGTCCCGTATTTTCCGGAGCTGCGGTTGACAGGTATGGCCAGATGAATCGTACTAAACCCATCCGTGTGGATTCACAGGGGGCTTGGGCTTCTGGGAATTGAAGTCCAAGAACATCTGGAATGCCAAGGTTCGCCATCACGGCCTTAGAGAATGGGATGCATGCTGAGGCAGAGAGGCAAACATTTCGCTGATGTGGTAGGCCTTGAAGTGACGGAACCCTTGCACATGGGGTCCTCAGCACCATGGCCAGCTCCTTGGCCAAGTTGATGAAGAGAGAACTCTAGACATCATCTTCTCCTTCAATCTTTCCCAACTTTTGGGTTTTGGACTTCAATTCCCAGAAGCCTACATCAATTCCCCAAAGCACTGATCAGCCGAAGTAATGACTTAGGATTCTGGAAACTGAAGCTCCCCTTGTGGGGCCTGGTCCCCACATTGGGAACCACTGGGTGGGTCAGACATTAAATTGCCAAAAATGAAGTCACCTTTTGGTGAATTCATTCTGTACTTGCTTTGGCCTGACGTAGGGTGAGAAAAATTAGCCATCGCAACTAGGTTACCGTTGTTGGGGGTACGCCCGGTTGTGGCTCAAAAATACAACATTCTCCAAGGGGGGTGCCTTCTCTGTACCCCAGAAAGAATACCTGAACAACATACAGCTTTGCCTACTGCATTTGCCTTCTTAGATACTACCCTGGTCCACCTGCAGCGATTGTGCAGACATGCGGGGTAGCAAGAGAAATAAAGAAAAGGCATCTGCTCCATAGACCGCAGGCAGCCTGTGGACAAAAGGAGCAGCTTGGGCTCATTTGCTTCAACAGTCATGTGCCTGTGATGTTCAACCAGGGGTGGTGGTGGTGAACTCATATTGTGTAATAGTAACGGTAAAGATCACCCTTGCTATTAAGCCAGTCGTATATGACTCTAGGGTTCAGTGCTCAACTGTTTATAACCAAAGAGACAGCACTGTCTGGGTTTGCAGACATTTCCGTGGACATGTGGCAAGCATGCCTGGAATGCCGTTTACCTTCCCACCGAAGTGGTACCTATCTATCTACTTGCAATTCTTTACTTTCAAACGGACAGGAGCTGAGACAGACTCCATTGTGCAGTACTCGGGTCTCGAATGTCTGGCCTGCCAACCTTCCTGTCATCAAGTTCAGTGTCTTGACCACTAAGCCACTGCACTCGCATATTATGCAATTCAGCCCCAAAATAAATGTTGTCATAATCCAGAAAGGCTGGGGGAGACCCCAACATTACTAACTTAAGAGAAAAGAAGTTTTATGCTCTGCTGGCCAAGAGGGCAAATTTGAACTCATTCCTTCTTCCTAATGCCCTTCCTTTTTGGACTTTCCGTTCTGTTTTTCTGTGCGGCTTCTCCAAACCAGACTCCTTTTCTAACCCTTGCGATATCTCCTTTGGCATCGGGGCTGTCTGCCCCTGGAGACAGATTGCTAGGCCTGGCAGAGCTTTGGTCAACTTCGGCAAGGTGGATTCTTATTAAGGGCTCCACCGCGTGGATGTGATTCAGTCCTGCAACAACAGCCAAAGGGAAGCCGAGAGCATGCCAACCATTGGAAGTCTCAGCAAGCAACATTTATTCTCAATAGGAAATCTCCCATTTTGGGAAGCAAAACACCTGGAAATACCCAGAGAAAAAGTAAAAAAAGCCAGCTGTGTCTGACTCTAGGGCCGCGATGGTGAACCTTGGCACTCCAGATGTTCCTGGACTTCAATTCCCAGAAGCCCAAGCCCCCATGAATCCAAACGAATGAGTTTACGGAGGGTTAACCCGGAAAAGCCTTAACCGTACGGGCACATTTTACTTCCGCTTCCAGGAGCGACGAGGGCAGCGCAGGCGGATGAATCGCAGTAAACCCAATCGTGTGGATTCATGGGGGCTTGGGCTTCTGGGAATTGAAGTCCAGGAACATCTGGAGTGCCAAGGTTTGCCAGCACAGCTCTAGGGTGTGGTACTCATCTGTTTACAAAGAGCCTGTGCTATCTGCATCTGGAGACTTTTCCATGTTCATGTGGCAGGCAGGACTAAGTGCCAGAGAGCACAGAGCAGTTACCTTTCCCACCGAAGCGGTACCTATTTATCTCCTGGCAATTTCTTGCTTTCGAACTGCTAGGTTGGCAGGAGCTGGGACAGACAGGAACTTACTCCATCACACAGCACTCAGGTCTCAAAATGCTGACCTACCAGCCTTCCTATTGTCAAGTTCAGTGTCTTAACCACTGCAACCACATCCAAAGAAATAGGTAAAGGTTGCCCTTGCTCGGAAGCCAGTTGTATCTGACTGTAGGGTTCAGTACTCATCTGTTTATAGCCAAAGAGCCAGCGCTGTCTGCTTCTCTGCTTGCAATTTCTTGCTTTCGAACTGCTAGGTTGGCAGGAGCTGAGACAGAGACGGGAGCTCACTCCACCATACAGTACTCCGGAATCGAATCCCGATTTTCCAGTCTTCGAGTTCAGCATCTTAACCACTTGAGCCACTGCAGTCTCCCTCAATAGAAATACTAGTCTTTATATCTCCATTGAGTTGTACTTTTTACTAGGAATGCATTTTTAACTCATAAATCAACTAACACTTCAACTGATTAACCAGTGAGGTGGGTTATTTCTTTTTTCTTTGGTCCAAATTTAATGGCACGTTACATTTATTTAAAGATTAATGATCCTGTTTTACTACATGGAATGATAATAAAATATTAATTTAAAAAAAACAAGGAGTGGTAGCTTTTGCTTATTAAATTTTAAGGTTCCCTCAAAAGCCACCTCATGACACTTATTTCAAAATGTTAGCGACTGCCAATTAATGAAAAACATCGTAGTTGATTTTGCATGGTTCAGTCCCTTAATTATAACTGCAAAGAACCACCACCACCATGCCAAAAAAAGTTCTAGATAAGGATTTCTCCCCTTTTAGGTAAAGGAAGCAATATGTTGTAAACAGGCAACTACTTATGGGACAATGTTTATGTGCTTGAGATGGAAAAAATGCTTCTTACAACCAGCTAATATTTATTTAGCCAGCTTCTGAAATACCCAAGGACAGCTTTCCTATCTGAAACCATTAATTAAGCTGATCAATTAACTATCACTGACCTAGAACATCTAATTCAGGGGTTCCCAACCTAAGGCCCTTGGGCCAGATCTTTATATGGCCCTCACCCATCCAAGGGCATTTGAGAAACACAATGGCCCCCCTTTGAAGCTGTTGGGGCAAAATGGCCACCCCCCATCATGCAGGCAGGGTAAAATGACCATCCAGCCCTCGAAGCAGACTGAGAATGTGACCCGGCCCCCAGCTTGGAAAGGTTGGGAATCCCTGATCTAATTGATCAGTTAACAAAGTAGATGAAATATTCACTAATGGGTTGACCAGCTTTGCCTAGTCGTTACTCAGTCACCAACACCACCGTACCCTGCTAACACTGAAATGTTCTCCAGCCCAATTCAAGCATAAGAAAGCAAAAGCAAACCACACATCAAAAACCACAAGTGCTTTGACTTCAGTTTAATTTTAATACGAAATAACAAAATGCTCCTGCAGCCGTGAGGATGAATCCAGTTAACAAGAAACCAAACAGAAGAAGCTATGATAGATCACGGGGAAATATTTTGGATGATGGGGACCAAGAGGAAATTGGGAAAGAATCCCAATAGCGGAGAGAGGAAGGCCAAGAGGTATTTACAATTCGGACTGAATTCTCTTTTCCCCAATAAGGAGGGGAAACAATGAAATGTTTAGAATTAGGGGGGCTGAGCTATGGAGAAAACCACTATTAGGCATTCCTGGGATTGGAAGGTTAACCAAGTCATACCTGGGGGGGGGGGAGCCTTATTTCTTACAATTGAGTGGGGCGAAGTCCAGAGGGAGCCCACGAGAATGCGGAGTGGCCAAACCAATTCACTGCTGCTCCGGTGAGTTTCATGTACATAGCGGGCAGGGGGGAAATGGCACCCAGCCCATCCAAAGTTACTGGAAAATAAAATAAAAATGAAACCACATTCCAGACACAGTATGCGAATGGCCAGGAAGAGCCAAGAGGCAGGCAAAGGAGGTAACAGGAATAAATGTCGGGGTAGCAGAAGTTGTTGCAGCGATACTAGAGCCCCTGAAGGGGGAGAAAAAGAGCAGCAGCAGCAGCTCCCAGTCTATTCGAGTGTGACCAGCTGCCCTTCCTAACTCCCCCCAGCTAAACTCAAACTCCCCCAATCTGAACATTCCCCATTTGGATGTTCTCGAAGTTAACACCTCCATCTGTCGGGTAGATTTCTATGGTCTCCACCACCGGGATGGTTTCCATGATGGTAACAGTGTTGCCGTAGACCTGCTCGCCAGAGGCTGCAGTAGCCGCCGCCGCTGCTGTGGTCGTTCCTGTGTTGGTAGCCGCCGCTGCTGCCGCAGCAGCAGCAGCGGCTACAGCCTCAGCCATGACCTCTTGCTCGTGTTGCAGGCGCTGCTGCTGGTGCATTTTGCGGTGCTTCCAGAGGTTAGAGAAGGAACGGTAAGCCTTGCCGCAGGCGTCGCAGTTGTAGGGGCGCTCCCCTGTATGGATCCGCTTGTGCTCGGCCAGCCGCACAGCAATGGTGAACGCTTTCCCGCACTCGTCACATTTGAAGGGCTTCTCCCCGGTGTGTAGGCGCCGGTGGTCTTTGAGGTGCGTGGACTGCCGGAAGGCCTTTCCGCAATCGGGGCAGGGGTAAGGGCGTTCCCCCGTGTGGATGCGCCTGTGGACCTGGAGCGAGGTCTCTGTGCTGAAGAGTTTCTTGCAGTCACCGCACTCAAAAGCTTTGGGGCAAGCAGGCCGGCGTGGCCGAGGCGGGGGCGGTTCGCACGCAGGAGGCTCCTCTTCAGCCCCTTCGGGGGTTTGGATGTCCCCGTGCAGCCGTTCGTGGGCTCTGAGCTGCACAGTCGAGCCCACTTTCTTCCCGCAGACCGAACACTCAAAATGTCGGCTCATTTTGCCACACTTGTGCTCTTTCAGCTGCTCAGCCGAGACAAAGGCAGCCCCGCAGCCAGAGGTGCAGCGGTGGGGCTGCTGCCCAGTGTGGCTCAACTGGTGCACCTCCAACAGGCGGCGAAGCAGGAAGGAGCGGCCACAGGTCTGGCACTTGTATGGATACTCCCCCGTGTGGTGGTAGCGGTGCATGAGGAGGCGGTAGGGCCGGTGGAAGACGCTGCCGCACTCCTGGCATTTGTACGGGTAATGGCGGCTGTGGACGAGGAGGTGCTGCTGCAGGGTGGATGACTGCGTGAAGCACTTCTGGCAGATGTCGCAGCGGTAAGGGCGTTCGCCCGTGTGCGTCAAGCGGTGGCGCTGCAGGTTGGCGGGTGAGTTGAAGCTCTTGCCGCACTCCTTGCAGTGGTAAGGCCGTTCCCCGGTGTGGGTCAAGAGGTGGTTGCGCATGTGGGATTTCTTCTTGAACATCTTGCCGCATGTCAGGCATTTGTGGCGGCGCTCCATCTTGTGGGCAAAACGCTGATGGCGCGATAGCTGGGTCTGCTTGGGGAACATCTTGCTACACATCTGGCACTGGAACTCTAATGGTTTATGTTCCTGAACGTTGCTTTCAACTGAGATGGCCACATTGTCCACCGAGCATATGAGGGCCACTGGAACCACCTTCTTCTCCTCTTCCTGCTGCTGCTGCTGTGGTCGTTCCTGGTGGTCTTGTGGCTCCGGGGCTTCAGGCAGAGACTCTTCCTCGAGAGGCGGAGCTGCAGGTGGAGAGGTCGACATTTCATGGTTCTGTGCCGAATTGGCACTGTGGGAGCGCCGATGGTAGAGGAACTTGGTCATGTTGATGAAGGATTTTCCACAGATACAGCGGTAGAGGGGGTTGGACGAGTGTGTCCGGCGGTGGGACAAGAGCACCGCCTCTGTGCCAAAACCCAGGCCACAGTCCACACACAGGAAGTGCGACTCTCCGCTATGCTCCTCCCGGTGATTCTCCAGGGCAGCCGGCGAAGGCAACACTTTGCTGCAAAGCGGGCATCTGAAGGCTCCTTGGCGATGGCCTCTCATGTGCAGCTGGAGCTTGTGAGCTGAAGGGTACACTTGGTCACACTCGGCACACGGGTGCTCCGCTTTGGCCTCCGGCTTCGCTTTGCAGGGCATCTGCCCCACAGGGTTGTTCTTGAGCTCGTAGCTGTGATCGGTGGCCGTGATGCTGGTCGGGGCCGGTGCGGGCATGACCCCATTGTGCACAGTCACTAAGCTGACAGGTGGCGGGGGTGGGGGCGGTGGGGGCATTTCCTTTTGCTCTGCCAGGAAGGGTGTGGACGGCTCCCTGGTCCTCGTCCCTGGGGACGGCTGGACAACCTGGTGCACTGCCTGGTGCTCCAGGAAGTCTGTGGTAGACTGAAACAGCTGGAGACATTCGCCACATTCATACAGCAGCAGCTGCACCGTTCCAGCAGGAATTCCCTCATCCTCGGGCTTACGATACGAATGTTCCAGGTTCACTCGGGCCTGACTCTGAGGAGGAGGAGCTGGGGGTTCTGGTGGCTTGCGGTGGGTCTGACGGTGGGCGAGCCACACATCCTGGCTTGTGAAAAGGGCTTTGCATTCAGTGCACTCATAGTGGATCTGACTGGAGCTCAGAGGTTTCACCAAGGGTTCCGGTTCTTGGGTTACTATTTTCAGGTGCATCTCTTGGTGTTCCAACAATTGACTCGGAGACATGAGGATCTGCCCACACTCCAAACACTGGTACTGGCTTTCCTGTACGGTCAGCGCTTGAAAGAGACCTGCCTCTCCACCGGTCACTAGCCCAGCTTCTGCCAAACTGACCACTTCATACTGTTGCTCCTGAGCACACAAGTGAGTTTGCTGGTGCACTAGGGCTTCCTCCAAGGTGCTGAACTGCTGGCTGCACTCTGAGCATACATAGCGATGCTCTATGTATAACAAAGTTTCTTCACCTGACTCTGACATCATGGAAGGCGGCTTCCAGCCTGCTGGAAAAAAACAATAATTTTTTTTATGAAGCTGGTCAGGCTACATTAGAACAATGTTTGGTTTATTAATTTTTTTAAAGTTACTGAAAAATATTTTGAACTGGCCATAATTTAAAAGGCAGATTTTTTTAAAAAAATTCCATACCTTATTTTGTTTGTACACAAAGAAATAATATATGTTCTAAGACAGGACAACAAATTCATTCCAACATCTTAGAACAGGGGTTCCCAACCTTTTCAAGCCAGGGGCCGGGTCACACTCTCAGTCAGTTTCAAGGGCCGGATGGTCATTTTGCCCTGCCTGCACGATGGGGGCAACCATTTTGTCCCAACAGCTTCAAAGGGATAGCCATTTTGTTTCTCAAATATGGCCTTGGAGGGGTGGGGGCCACAAGAAATGATGCTGTGAGCTGGATCTGGCCCACAAGCCTTTGTTTGGGAACCCCTGTCTTAGAACAAAGAAAAATATTTCCCCTCATTCTTCAAAACAATTACCGTATTTTCTGGTGTATGACTCACCCACCCTTAAAATACAATGGAAAAATGGAGTGTGTCTTGTACTGTATATAGTGCCGTATAGTGAGTTACAGTATACAGTAGAACCTCGATCCGAATTGGACTTTATCCGAGGTACCACTGTATTGGTAATAACAGGGTGTGTCTTATACGGTAGACCCTCACATAACGATGTTGCTTGGTTCCCCAAGTAGTGTTGCTATAGGGGAAACGTCGTTGTGCGGTTTTCAATGGCAGCTGTGCCATCTAGTAGCAAAAAACTGTCATTATCCGCACGACATTAAAAAAACCATCATTAATCCGCACAACTACGGTTTTTCGTCGTTGTGCGGATAGTCACGTGGCGAATGGCGATGCATCATTAAGCGGAAATGATGCTATTCATTAATTGAGGGTCCATTGTACTCTGATGTGACTTATACGCCACCAAATATGGTAATTTTTACAGAAAACTGTATAGATTCGCCCAGTATTGATTCATTCAATTTAATCATACAAGATATACTTTAATTAAATAAATTAGCGGCGGCTGCAACTCGTATCTAAGAATGCATTTTTTCCTGAGGCAGGAAAAATGTCATTGCCGTGAATTTGTTTAAAGTGGATCCCAGCTTGCCATGAAGTGATCCACACACTATGATCACAGAGCCACCTCCTGCAGTACATATGAAATGAGACATGCAAGATTTAACACCAGGACTGCAATGGACTGCCGCAACCTTGAAAATATTAACAAGGTGCACCTTCACACCTTCAAGGCCTCTTCCACCTCCATGACCATTGGGAATCAGAGTTCCTCTTCTGCTCATTTTGCCATTAGGCTCAATATGATGGTTTCCAGTAGAATTTCCTCCACTTAGGGGACCCTATCTAAAGGGGCTCATCTGCCCATAGCCCCTTTAGGGAATCAGGTTATTTACTGCTGCCCAACACTCAGGATTGAGTTGCTGGCTGTACAGTCTACTTCATACTCTGCAACTATTCTATTCCAAAATGCACCTTCTGGTAAAACTAACATGGTAACAGCCATTCATAAATTACTAAAGGAAGTGGAAATAGATAAATCTTTATTGTCATTGTCCTGCACAGAACAAGATTGGGGATGTGAGCATTCAATCTGCAAGTAACACTGTACAATGCAAGATAATCTACACATACATGCCACACTGATCAATGGTCTAAAACTACTGAATTTGGACTTAAGAGAAGTGTCAGAATGTTTTTGTCCCTCCGCTTCCAGTGCTTGGGGTTATCTGCAAACCAATACCAGCAAGAAATTGTTTTTAGTCTTCCAGAGGAGGTACTGGGGTATCTTGGGGACTGCATCAGCAAAGAGAAATTGCACCCTTTCCACTTTCACTGCACTGCACTCACACAAAAAGAATTCTGGCCAACTGATAAAAGAACTGCACCGGCTGCTGCCTCCCCGTCGCCAAGTCTGTCACGAGCATTGAGGCCTGGCATCCGTATAGACTGCAGGGACGGGACTTTGCCCTGGGACTGTGCTATTGTGCTGCCTTGGTAATAGACTTTTTGTATATTGTAATGTTGAACTTTTTATTTCGTGTTATTCTATGCTTAATCTTGTAACTTTGATATTGTACTTATGATATGCATCTTTTTATTTACTGTATTTTATTGCATAGTCATTTTATTGTATTGTTCTTTTCTGTTGGTGAACCGCTTTGAGTTGTCCTAGGACAAGAAAAGTGGTATATAAATACAAAATTAAATGAAATGAATAGATTTCAAAATGGCTTAGGATTGCAGCAAAGAAATGTGTGACTGCATAAATTATCCCTATATGCAAGGAGGGCAAATGACAATTGTAGTTTTGTAAGGAATATCCTTTTCTTTTCATTTAAAACAGGACATAATCCAATGTTTCAAAGCTGTAAAATCTAACTTCTGGACAGATAATCTGCTCACATAAAGCAGCTTTTTACAAAAGGAAGGACATTTGGCAGAAAATCTCTGATTTAATTGTAAAGGATTATAATAAGAAGCTTGGTTTGCATTAATTTAAGAATTCTGACTAAATTAGGATAAAAGAAAAAATCGAGTATAAAAATTAATATTTAAATATACAACACCTTATCCCACTCTTTCTCTAGCGCTCTACTGTATTTTTTCCGGCTTCGGAGTGGATCTGGCTCTCTTACATACCTTCCCGACCTAAGGATGGCAGCGAGCACCTGAAAGGCTTGTGTACCTACAAACACATCCAATGTCCCGCATGCATCATGTTCTGTAAAAGAGGATCGTCTTAGAATTCTGAAACCTCGAGTTTAAAAAAAGTGCTATAAATAGGCAGCTGATAAATAAGGTCACGGGTGATTCATTTCACCTCACTTTAAGACCTGCACCCCTCACCCAAAACTTCAGGATCCCCTTGACAAAACTGGATCATGACCTTATCAATGAATGATAAGGGGATCAGAGAATCACTGGGGTGGAAGGGACCTTTTAGGCACCAAGTCCAACCCCCTGCTCAATGCAGGATTCCAAATCAAAGCAGATCTGACAGATGGTTGCCCAATTCTCTCTTGAATGTTTATCTTGTTCTGTTATAGTTTTTCCAGGTAATCAGCCTATATCTGGCTTCCTTTAGTTTAAGCCCATTATTATGTGTCCTGCACTCTGGCATGACTGAGAAGAGATCCCACCCTCCTCTTTATAAACCATCTTTCAGATATCTGAAGAGTGCTATCATATCCCCTGCCAGTCTCCTTCTCTTGAGGCTGAAAATGCCCGGTTCCTTCAGTCTTTCCTCATTGTCTTCTTCAAGCGTCATATCCTATTCTGAATACTGGCTATCATCATGGCGAGCAGGAATGGAGATTGTCCTGAGAACAATACAATGCTGCGGCCTTCCATTTGCCTTCCGCATCAATGTGTGACACCCCCCGTACCACTGATCAAGGTCCACTCGTCACTTTCTGGCCCCGAGACCTTTTGACGCACAACCCTCCCCCCCTCAGCCCCTGGCCAGTATTGATGAAGCTGCAGCCCTCCATCAAGATGGGTTCGAGTGAGATTTAATCCACTTGGGGAACATCATCCTTCCCTGTGGACTTTGCCACACAAGGCCACTCAGGGTTGTCAGCTTCGTTGAGTCACTGGCAGTACGATCTATTACCATAGTTGAAATGTTCTGAAGTGGTAGCCGTGTTAGTCTGTGCAAGCATATGTGAGAGTAAACAAAACAGAACAGCAAAAAAAAAAGACAAAAAAACGCTATGGCATCTTAAAGACTAACTCCTGTATTTAAATATGAGCTTTTGTAGACCAATATCTGGTGGACTTGGTTATGAAAGCTCACATTTAAATACAGAAGAAAGTCTTTAAGGTGCCACAACATTTTTCTCTTTTTTGCTGTTCTGTTTTATTTACTCTCAGAGATTTATTACCACCGCCTCATTGGGTTTAGTTTCCTTATACAAGTGGTACCGCATACAACGATTTTAATCCGTTCCACGGGGCTTGTCGTTGTACGAAACAATTGCTATACGATGCATGCACCATATAGCGATTTTTCCCTATGGGATGCATTGTACAACAATTTTATTTATTTATTTATTTTGCTAAGTGGTTTTTCCCATTGAAAAATTGTTGTACGATTTTTTTCCATAGGGAAAATTGTTATGCGGGACGCCATTTCCCCCCCCCCCCCAAAAAAAACCTGATTGTTATGCGATTTCGTTGCTATATGGGGTGATTGTTGTATGAGATTCCACAGTAATTCTAAATTATATCTGGCTTCCCTGGTCCTCTGAGCTCAAGGGGACGGTGGGGTCTCTCACACCAGCCTTCCTTTCCTTCCACCCATAGGTTACCTGCTACCCGATACATTCCAGAGAGAGAGACTCTTCCCCTTCTCACCCTGCAAGGCAACTACTACCTGGGTCGTGACCCCAGCTGGCGAGCCACAACCTGCTCTTCCAGGGGCGACTGAGCTCTTCCTACCCTACCCCTAGAAGCTCCCATGCAGTGCTTGCCTTCACCCCACCCCACCCATCCACCCCCCACCCCAGATCCACGTGTATGGCATTATTCCACCTTCCACCCTAATCCTGCATCTGGTTTCGTGCCCGGGAGATCTCAAACTCCTCAGTCCTTCCTCCACACAATGCATCTTTATATTGGGGGGGGGGGGGCGCTTTGCTAGCAACTCTCTCTTACCACCATATTTTCCCCCTCCCTTTGCACCAACGCCTTCCGCTCCCCTCCCCCCCCCTCCATGGGGGGTGTTTTATCTTTCCCTCCTCCCCCCCTCCACCGCCTTGGGTTCCCCCTTGCACTAGGGGCGCTCTCCCCAAACAACCCCCCGCTACACCACCACTTCCCTTAGTTACCTTTCTTCTCCCTTCTGTCCCCCACAGCACAGCCTTCTCGCTCACCCTCCTCTCCCCCGAACAAACCTCCTCCCCATTGGCTGGCGGCCTCCCGCCAATGGCTGTGGGCCTTACTCAGAGCGCTCGCCCAATCCGCTCCCTCGTCCTTGGCCGGACGCGCGAGCCCTCTCTGCCCGGACCCGTCGGGAGGCGGCGACGGCGTAGGGCGCATTCGCAGTGACGTCAAGAGGAAGTGGGCGGGGCGAGAAGGGGTAAAAAGCGAGGGAACCGGCCGGCTGGGATGTACCAATATGACAATAAATAGGGGTGGGGGAGAACCGCTAAAGAATGGCCGTTGGGTTGAACCAAAAATAGTCTGGAGTGGGGGAGGCGGAATGGCCATTGGGTTGAACCAAAAACAGTCTGGAGTGTGTGGGGGACGGATTGGCCGTTGGGTTGAACCAAAAATAGTCTGGAGTGGGAGGGCGGAATGGCCGTTGGGTTGAACCAAAAACAGTCTGGAGTGGGAGGGCGGAATGGCCGTTGGGTTGAACCAAAAATAGTCTGGAGTGGGAGGGCGGAATGGCCGTTGGGTTGAACCAAAAACAGTCTGGAGTGTGTGGGAGACGGAATGGCCGTTGGGTTGAACCAAAAATAGTCGAGTGAGGAGTGGACGGAATGGCCATTGGGTTGAACCAAAAACAGTCTGGAGGGGGGGGACGGAATGGCCGTTGGGTTGACCCAAAACAGTCAAGGTTGTTCACAACTCCACCCAGGTTACTGCTGGAGGATGATGGGGATTGTAGTCGAGCATTTGTCAGCCCTCAGGGTCTGCCCAGAAGAACAAGTGTGTGGTGTATATTTTTTAAAAAATTATACACGGCTTGGCCTCTTTATGACCTTATTACTGCAAAATTCGTTAACGCGTTGAGCCTATCAGAGTAAACAAAACAAAACATTGAGAAATCTCACA
Source organism: Bradypodion pumilum (assembly GCA_035047305.1). Classification (NCBI taxonomy): domain Eukaryota; kingdom Metazoa; phylum Chordata; class Lepidosauria; order Squamata; family Chamaeleonidae; genus Bradypodion; species Bradypodion pumilum. The sequence continues at coordinate 6,265,263 of JAWDJD010000007.1, forward strand.
ATTTAAATACAGGAGTTAATCTTTTAAGGTGCCACAACATTTTTGTTGTCGTTTTGAAAACAATAAAAATGTCATGGCACCTTAGAGACTATCTCCTGTGCTTAAATGTGAGCTTTTGTAGATCAAGTCCACTTCGTCAGAAACCTTCGAGTTTAGAATACCCTCTCAAAAGCATCCTCACCTGCTGGGCAAGGGAGAGGAATGAGCCCTCTCGGAGCAGGACCTCTGCGTTTGACTCCGAAAAGCCAGGGCTTGGCCCTGAAATCTTCGTAAAGGGTGCTAAAGCCACCTGGCAACCCTGATTTCTCATTTGGAGGATGTAACTTGTCTGATGACACTGGATCAAACCAGTAACTGAGTCGAAAAAGATCTCAGCCAAAAACATCGCAAAAATTGGGACATGGAACGTGTGTACATTATATCAGGCTAGACAGCTTGAGAGTCCCCTGGATGGCAAGGAGATCAAATCAGTCAATCCTGAAGGAAATCAACCCTGACTGATCATTGGAAAGACAAATATCGAAGCTGAAGCTCAAGAACTTTGGCCACCAAATGAGAAGAGAGGACTCACTTGAGAAGGCCTTGCTGCTGGGAAAGATCAAAAGGAGAAGGGGGCGCCAGAGGATGAGGTGGATGGATGGAATCGTTGATGCGATGGGCTGCAGAGGATGCCAGAGGACAGAGGAGCCTGGCATGCGGTGGTCCATGGAATTGCAAAGAGTCAGACTCGACTGTGTGAGTGAACAACAAGAAGACAGCTTGTCCAACCAAAGACCCCTTTAAGTCTTTGATGATTATAAGCTAGACATCTTGGGCATCAGTGAGGCTAAATGAAAAGAGTGGGCAAATTAACAATGGTAAGACCATCCTATATCCAAGCCACAGAGTGGCATGAGCATGGGGTTGACCTCGTCCTGGGAGAACGAGCAACAAAGACGATTCTTGTATGGAAATCGGTCAGCACCCAAATAAATGTAGCTCATTTTACCCATGAACATGTCAAAGTGATCATTTTACAAGCCTATGCACTAACAGAGAGTTTAGATGATGATTAACTACAGGACACCTAGTATTTCCTAATAACCTAAAGGTGCTGATCATTGATTTTTAATGCTTGACTGGGTGGTGACTAATGTGAGTTAGAGAACGTGATTGGAGTCCATGCATCTTCAGGTCACCTTATTGACAATGGTGAGCAACTGGTGTCCTGTGAATATAATGGACTGTGTTGGAAATACATATTTCCAACATTGACAAATCCATAAGATGGCATGGCAATTACCGGATGAACACGGCTTCAATGAAACTGACTTTATTTGCATTAGCCAGAAATACTGGTTGTCACTGTGCTATGTAAGGGCATAGAGAAGGGCAGATTTTGGATTGGATGACTATCTAGTTAGAGCATAAATCAAACTTAAATTCTGAAACCAAAGAAAATTTGGCAAAGCTCAAGGACTGTACAATTGTCGACTCCTTTGCTTTAGAGTTGCAAAATCACTTTGACATCTCTGAGGATGTTACGGATATGGAAGGCCTCTGGAACAATTTTACGAACACCATCATAGAATGTGCCCAAAATATAATTGGGAGAAGATGCAGTCGGAAGGAAAAGTGGATCCAGAATAGGACATGGACACTGATTGAGGAAAGAAAAATTACAAAACTAAAATGAGACCAAGCCAAAGAGGCAGAAGAAGCAAACGAAATGAGCCGAAAATATATAGAACTCAACCGGATAGTGAAGAAAAGCTGCTGGAAAGATAAAGAATAGTTGGAACAGAAAGGCACCAAAGCAGAAGAAGCAGCCAATCAAAATGATGCTAAAACTCTTTACTGCACCACCAAAGAATTGACTGGAACAAGAAACATATCCTGTGTTCTGATCAGGGATAAGAGCGGGAAGCTCCTGACCACCCAAGAAGAGCAGAATAAAAGGTGGTTTGAATATATCCAGGAAACTCTTACCAACCAGACACGACCACTACATATAATTTTAATGATGAGAGTGCTCAACAAGAACTCCAAATAAATACTGGCAAAATTACCATGAAAGAAGTAGAGATTGCTATTAAAAGCCTTAAAAGCAATGAGACAGCTGCCTTAGACGAGATACCCACAGAGGTCTCAGAACATGACAGTCAGGTTTTGGTGAAAGAGTATGCAGAACTCTTCAATAAATGTTGGCAGAATGACATAGTCCCAATAGAATGGCAAAAGGGCAATTGTCAAAGCCCCCAAAGAAAGGTAACATCTCTGAAAGTACCAAATGGTGGGGTATCACCCTCTTTTCAGTGCCTGGGAAAGCCTTTTGTGTATTCCTTAGTGTCCTAAACCAGTGGTGGCGAACCTATGGCACGCATGCCAGAGGTGGCACTTGGAGTCCTCTGGGCACCCATGTGGTTGCCCCAGCACAATATTTGCCCCAACCCTCTGTCCAGCAGCCCAATGGGAGCGCTTCCTCCCTCCCCCAGCACGGTTTGCTCTGCCCAGCAGCCCAATGGGAGTTTCCAACCTCCCTTGATGCTGTGTTGGCACTTTGCAATAAATAAGTGGGTTTGGGGTTGCAGTTTGGGCACTCAGTCCCTAAAAGCTTCGCCATCACTGTCCTAAACCAATGCCTGAGAGAGGAGTAAGCCAGATTCTGGAATGGAAAGTCCTGCAGCAAACATCTTCACCTTACAAAATAATTGTAAAACAGCATATTAAGTATTGGCATCCACTGGCCACTAATTCTGTTGATTTCAAGAAAGCATTTGATGGTATCCACTGAGAGACTCTCTGGCAGATACAGAATACCAGAAATCTTCGTTACCATTTTCAAAGACTTATACCTACGATCAAGCTGCTGCATCAAGCCTGAGAATAGTCATATGGATACCCTCTTGTTGGTATCGTTCCACCTAAGATAAGGAGAGAAATAGCAGCAGACGCTGAGAGAACTAAGCAAGATAATGACCCTCAACATCCTCTGAACAGATATGAGCCTCAATTTTGCTGGCTCAGTTCCAGGAAGAGCTTTCTGGCAGCCTGGTCCATGGGGTCGCTTGAAATCGACTGTGTGATTGAACAACAAAGAGCAAAACCAAATTAGAAGATGGAGGAAGAAGCTCACTGGGCAAGGAACAATGTTAAAGGAGGATATAGCTGAGGAACTCAACATCTCTTACATCACTTGAAATACTCTGAATAGACTGAGGGTTTGTTGTGTATGGAATGAAACTGCTGCATTATACCTTCAAGATGAATGTAACTACTTCAGGAAAGAATGTATCCTTAAGCAATCTGTAATAGAACACAATGTATGTCAGCTGCATAAGAATGCTAGCTTGCTACCAGAGATGGCAGCAGCGAGCATTCGGCTCACATGATACACATTCCCCAACTACCTCCAGCCGCGGGAACTATTCCTGACACACATACACCTGGTGAAGAAGGTGTGACCACAAATGACGTCACGCCGACCGTAACCAATAGGCTACCGTGGTACCACATTCAAATGTATACTCACCGTATAAAAGGAGCTGTATCACCGCCATTACCTCGTGTTCGTTCTGTATACCATGCAATAAAGATGTGTTAACCTACTAAAGGCTATCTCCGTTGTCTTGACTACTGAACACCAAATTGGCGACGAGGATGGGATATGGCGTCCCACGGAATCAAGACAACACCTACCTTCGACATCAAGCACCCAGAACAATGGGAATTGTTCGAGATGCATTTTCGGAGTGCGCTGGCGGTCGCCGACATCACCGACAAGACGAAGAAGCGGGCCCATCTCATCACGCTGATCGGGTACCCCACAATGAAGCTCCTGGTGAACTTAATGGTGCTGAGAAAAGTGGAGGAGGTTCCCCTCAAACAACTTCTGGCGGCATTGCAGGGTCATTTTCAGCCAACGGTTTCCATCTTCATGGCCAGAGCTGCATACTGGAGGAGGGACCAGCATCCGGGAGAGTCGGTGGCTGACTACGCGGCAGCTCTCCGCCTGGCAGCGGGGCCATGTGAGTGGGAGAATTTAAAGATTGGCCCTTAGGGACTGCCTGCTCTGCGGCCTGCGGGATGAAGAGACTCAAAGAGAACTGATGAACCATGGCCACGATCTGACTTTCCAAACTGTGATGAAAGAAGCACAGGCGGCCGAAGCAACGAGGGCCGGAGTCAAGCTGTTCAAGGCGAGGCCCCCACCGCTCAAAGGGGCAGTGACCATGGTCTAAGAGGCCTGGCGGGCACCGCGCTCCCCGAGGTCCCCTCCCTCGCCTCGGAGGCCTCAGCGAACGCAGGCTCGGGCTCCAGTGAGGATGAAGGCGTCCGGAAGGTCAGGAAGGAGTTGGCGGAGAAGCGAAGCAAGGGAGGTCACTGATGCGACGGCTGCGGAGCATCCCACGACCGGAATATGTGTCCGTTCTGGAAGGCCGAGTGTCACAGCTGTGGACGGTGGGCCCACATCGCCAAGGTGTGCAGGCGACAGCGAGAGGAGAACAAAGGGTTCCCAGAGCAGCCCCCACGGAGATCGGACGGCATCAGCAGGATTGTTGACGACGGCGTCTCAGAAGTGCACCGTGCGTCTCGAAGATCCCTCGACGGCGACGACAGGCGTGCACAGCGTGTCTTTGGGGCACCCCCGTTTTTATGTTGAGGTACTGTTGCAAGGGGTCCCACTTAGAATGGAGTTAGACTCGGGGTCATCCTACTCTATTATCTCCCAGCGAGAGTTCCTGCGCATTCCCCCCAATGCGTGACCCAAGCTAAGAGCCTTAAAGACTAACTTGCGGGACATTCAAGGCTATGCAATTCCAGTATTAGGGGTGGGGGAGTTTACAGTTAAATTCAAAAAGTACACTGAGAAGCTGCCCCTAGTAGTCCTTAAGGAGGGGGCCTGCTGCCTGTTGGGGACACAATGGTTCCAGCCACTGGGGATTGTGATAGAAGATATTCATGCCGTTGGGGCCGACCCAATCCAGGACATGTGTAACACACACCCAGCAGTGTTCGAGAAGGGGCTTGGGAAATACAAGGGGCCCCCATTTTCATTCGACCTGGGCCCGGAGGTCCGGCCTGTGCGGCTCAAGCCAAGGAGAGTACCTTTCACCCTCAAAGACAAAATAGAGGTGGAACTGGACAAACTGGTGGGCCAGGGAATTTTGGTCCCAGTGGACTCTGCGGAGTGGGAAACCCCTATTGTAACAGCGCTAAAAGCTAATGGGGAGGTTAGGATTTGTGCTGATTACAAATGCACGATCAATAAGGCAATTTGCCCAAATGCGTACCCGGTGCCGGTAGTTAGCCACCTATTAGCCACGCTGCATGGGGGGAGGTGTTTCGCCAAATTCGATTTAGCACAAGCGTACCAACAGCTGACGGTAACTCCAACTGCAGCCGCTGCGCAGATGATTGTCACACACAAGGGGGCTTTTAAGGTCACATGCCTACAGTTTGGCGCTAATTCAGCCCCCGGGATCTTTCAGTCCCTTGTGGAATGCCTGTTAAAGGGGCTCCCCGGAGTTCTCCCATATTTTGATGACGTATTAATATCTGCGGAGAGCGAGTCGGAATTAGCCAAAAGATTAAACAGAGTTCTGGGCACATTTGAGAAAGCGGGGCTAAGGCTGAGAAAGGACAAATGTGTGTTTTTTGTGAGGGAGGTGGAGTTCCTGGGTTTCCAAATAACCCCTGATGTTATAAAGCCCTCCGAGTCGAAGGTCTCGGCCATTCAAAACACCCCTTGCCCTGCCACCAAACCCAAATTGCAGTCCTTCCTGGGTCTGCTTAACTTCTATCATTCCTTCCTGCCCAGGAAGGCATCAGTGGCAGAGCCACTTCACCTTCTGCTCAAAAAAGATGCGGTTTGGCAGTGGGAATGCCAGGAAAAGGCATTCAACAAGTTGAAGTGGCTTCTGTCCTCAGAGGCCATATTGACCCATTTCAACCCAAGGAAGCCTGTGGTCCTGGTCTGTGATGCCTCACCGGTGGGGGGGGCAGTACTGTGCCACGTGTTGGAGAGCGGGCGGGAAGCCCCAGTGGCCTTCTACTCTAGATCCTTTTTGAAGGCGGAGCGCAATTACGCGCAAACAGACAAGGAGGCCCTTGCGATAGTCGCGGGAACAAAGAAATTCCACAACTTCCTGTATGGTCGGCCCTTCACCATTGTGACCGACCACAAACTCCTATTAGGCATCTTCACCACAGGCAAGCCCATGCTACAGATTCTGTCCCCCAGGATGCTCCAATGGGCCATTTTTCTCAACGCCTACCAGCACACATTGGTACACCGGCCGGGGAAAGACATTAGCTATGCGGATGCACTCTCCCGGTCCCCCCTGCCCCAGCTGGGAAACTCCGATTGCAAGGTCGAAGAGGACCACCAGGTGCTCCTGATCGAGGCTCTCGACTCACCCCCGATAGTACCAGCTGTCCTCGCCAAAGCTACTGAGAGGGACAAAGTCCTCTCCCTAGTTAGCTCCTGGGTAAGGAAAGGGTGGCCATCGGCTCCCCCTGCAGAGGAATTCACGGCATATTTCAGGAAGAAGGCTGAGCTTTTCACGGAGAGGGGGTGTCTCCTCTGGGGCCAGTGGGTGGTCATTACCGAGTCGTTGAGGTCGAAGGTACTCAAGCTCCTGCACATCAGCCACCCAGGAATTGTGCGCTCGAAGGCGCTGGCCAGAAGCTACTTCTGGTGGCCCCGTATGGACACAGATATAGAGCACATGGTCGGCACTTGCGAGAGTTGCGAGGGTTCTCGACCCGAGGAGTCCTGACTCCCACACAGAGAATGGGACACAGCCCACGGGCCATGGTCCAGGGTACACATTGATTTCGCGGGTCCTTTCAGGGGCTCCCTTTTCCTTTTGATAGTGGATGCATACTCCAAATGGTTGGAGGTTATTCCGATGTCCAACACCTCGTCAGCCGCAACACTTAAGCAATTGCGCAAGGTGTTCAGCTGTTTCGGCATACCAGACATGATTGTGAGCGACAACGCCATTACCTTCATGTCAGCGGAATTTCAGGCATTCATAGAGAGAAACGCCATTCGTCACGTCACCTATGCCCCTTTTCACCCCATGACTAATGGCCAGGTAGAGCGCCAGGTGCGGACCACAAAAGATGCCTTGCGGCGAATGGGCCCTGGGGATTTGAACTTGCAACTGTGCCAGTTCCTGTTGTGCTATAGGTTAATGCCGCTGGCGTCGGGGCTCTCGCCTGCAGAGCTTCTCATGCGCAGGAAGCCCGTAACACTTCTTGACCAGTTGGATCCAACCAGGGTGGAGGATAAATGGAGAAACATAGAAATTAGAAGCACCAAAAGTTTCAAAATAGGAGAGCCCGTATGTTGCAGGAATAACGCGGCCACAGGGCCAACATGGGTCCCGGGAGTAGTACTTGGGCAAACAGGGCCGGTCTCATACAGTGTAGAAACCAGCATGGGCCTACTCTGGAGGAGGCATGCCGACCAGCTTAGGCAACGGGCTACCGACAGGCAAGGCGTAGACACCCAGTCAGGAAATTCAATGTTATGGTCCTCCCCCACCCACTTATCCCAAGGGGGAGACACAAGAACCTCCTCAGGTACAAATGCAGATCCGCGATCCTCACCAGGGAGGAGGAGGTTGATACAAATCTGTACCCTTTGGATCCGTATACTTTGGAAGAGAGAGATGAGTTTGATTTTGATTTGTGAAGCCGGGTTTTTTTTTTTTTTTTTTGCGGAGTGGTCCCCCACCCATCCGAGCAAGAAGAGGGGTTTTGAGTTAGTCCCAGGTGCCCCTGGTTTCTCAGGGTTAGAATTCACCCCCACTTCCCCACGTTCCCAGTCAGGGGCTGCACAAACGTGGCAGACAGCTAACGAATCTAACTCTCCCGTTGCAGGGTGAGAACCGAGCAGACAGAAAAGCCATAGTGCCCACAAACAAAGCCTAGCAGCCGCACGTCCCAAGCGCACTTGCGGGAAACCATATTGGATGATGGACTTCGTTCCATCCTAGGGGGGAGGAGTGTTGTGTATGGAATGAAACTGCTGCATTATACCTTCAAGATGAATGTATCCTTAAGCAATCTGTAATAGAACACAATGTATTTCAGCTGCATAAGAATGCAAGCTTGCTACCAGAGATGGCAGCAGCGAGCATTCGGCTCACATGGTACACATTCACCAACTACCTCCAGCCGCGGGAACTATTCCCGCCACATATACACCTGGTGAAGAAGGCGTGACCCCAAATGACGTCATGCCGACCGTAACCAATAGGCTACCGTGGTTCCACATTCAAATGTATAATCACCATATAAAAGGAGCTGTATCACCGCCATTACCTCGTGTTCGTTCTGTATACCATGCAATAAAGATGTGTTAACCTACTAAAGGCTATCTCCGTTGTCTTGACTACTGAACACCAAAGGGTTGGAGTCCCTAAATGCAAGACCAACATGCTAAAGTGAGGCCTGCTGGCAAATAACACATGGTGTGAGTGGAGAGATATAGAATCTGGTTCACTTACTGATCTGCAGATTGCTGCCAGAGACATGCACTGATGAGGACTTAAGTTTGGCCAACGACAAAGCAAAAAAATGGCTTCGTTTTGGCAGTCCAGGGTTTGATCAGGACATGAAAGAAGTCATATAGACTTCTTTGAGATTACTACTGGGGTTAAGCAAAGTTGTATTCTATTTCCATTCCTCTTCTTTGTAGTCCTCCAATGAGCAGTAAACATTGAGACAGGCATCCTTTGGTTTGACCAAGATTGCTTTGGTGATCTAGTTTTTGCTGATGACATCACTTTGCTCAAGGAAGATGAGCTGAAACTACAACAGGCGATGATCGCCCTGGATGGAGAAGCAAAGAAAATTGACCTTAGGAAATGCACTGAGAAATCAAAGGTCATGTATGTGAACTCCACAACTTGGATACAGGGAATCATACCCAGGTCACAGCGACTAGAGAAAGTGGAGAAGTTTACTTACTTGGGCAGTGTGATCACCCTAAATGGAGATGTAGAGTTGGGTGTCAAATGCCTTCTTGGAAAAGCAACAGCTCTCCTGTAGAGAATGAATAAAATCTGGTCCTTGCCATCTATATCGCTGAAAATTAAACTCCATTTGTTCACGTCCATCGTAATCCAAACAGCCATCTATGCCTGCGAGACTTGGAAGGCATCAGTAAGTATCAACAAGAGACTTATCTTCCAGCAGAGGTGCATTGGCCGAATTTTAAAGATTTCAATATTTTGATCATCTTACCAATTAGGAGGTGCTTCGAAGGAGGGCAAGCTTTCTGAAAAGCCATCTTGATTTAAATTTGGTGATGTCTCTGAGAGACAAATTGGTATCTGGTATTGTAGTCCGCGTGGTGCCTTTCCCTGGACCAAAACTTTTCCCAAATCCCTTTGTGTTGTAAACCTAGCACAGTGTGTAAGGAAATAGTGCGTGTGTGTGTGGTGGGGGTGGGGGTGGGGGGTTGGCAGCAAAGAACGCAGAAGCCCTGAGTCCTATCTTTTTTCTCTTCCCACTTCTCTGGGATCTGCATTGCTCCCCCTGAACTACTGAAAATATAACAGTGTGGTAATGATAGCTGCCCCAACCCCAATACATCTAGATCTGATTAATCCTTTCATGGGAAGAAATGTTGAGGTCAAGGGTCTGGCAAAACCCATTGGGCCCATACCTGGACACTCGATCAAATGCTGCTATAAGTAGAGCAAGGCTTTTAGGACTGCAGTTGCCCTTTTAACTAGGATAGCTGACATTATGTAACCTATAAAAGAGGGGTTCCCAAAGTTTTTACACCGTGGGCCAGACCATACCCCCTCGACAGCTGAGTGGGCCAGATTGGTGATTTCCCCCGGTGTAAATGCTGCCGTAAAACGCATCTGCGGCTGTCATAAACACATTTATGACAGCCGTGGGCGCATTTATGGCTGTTGTGAATGCATCCGCTTCTGGTGTGGTGGCGACGTTGGCCACATGAAATCATGTCACGGGCCGGCTATAAAACATCACAAACAGTGAACAACTAAGCCAGAATATTCAGTGGACCATCCAAAATGGGTATCTGAGTTCAGATACTTAAGAGACTTGCTCGGCTCTAATGTGATAGTGAGTTTTGCTGCGATCAGAAACACACTCTCCATTAATTAAATGGAGATTATTTTCCCTCCAACTCGTTCAATCTTTAGATTCAGCACAGGTTCCCTTTCATCATTCACAGCATTCCCACCTCCACTTAACCAATATGACAGACTTCCGATGCCCTTTCAACTCATCTTTGGTTGCAAGATTTTTATTTTTATTTTTATTTTTTTCATTTAAAAAAAAGACAGGGAAAAAAACACAAAACCACGACAGAACCAAATAAAAGAACAATTTTTAAAAAAATCACTCAGAATAATTGTTACATCATCATCATCATCATCATCATTATTTTTTCAAGTCACTTCTAAGCCCCACAGTTACAAATAAATTAACGAGACAGGATCAGACCCCGGAAGATTAAAATTTTTAAAAAAGAAAATTGAATACTAGGAACTAACTACCTTTGGCAAAGTTATCACACGATTTTTTTCCACTGCTCCCAGGTTGGCTACAGCAACAGGCCATTCATGTCGGGGTGGTGATAATGAGGAGTTGCGGGGGGGTTTGGTGCAGCATCCTTCGTAGAAAGGCCAATTCATTTGACCCATTCCTCTGGCCTTACTAAACCATAACAATACACACTCCCACATATAGAAGTATCATACAAAATCCCCTTTGCTCAAGATCGAGATCAGGGGTTCCCAACTTAAGGCCCGTCGGCCGGATCCAGCCCTCGGTGCCATTTGAGACAAAATGGCCACCCGCATCATGCAGGCAGGGCAAAATGACCATCCGGTCCTTGAAGCTCACCTGAAAGAGCGTGACCTGGGCTTGAAAAGGTTGGGAACCCCTGATCTAGACAGAGGGCAGGAATGACACAGAAAGTAACCAGGAGAAGACGTCAGAAAGGACAGTAAGGAGCAGATGCACTGTTGAGCCTTAAGTGGCACCCACAGTCAAAGTTTCAAGAAGACATCTGCACCGAGCACAGAGTAACCAAATGTGCCTTTCTCAGACACAAAGACGCTCTTGGATTGTAGCTGGGTGACAATTACACAAGTGTAAAAGGTGCCCATTACAGTGAAGCAGACCTCCTCTCTTTATGTAAACGTGGCCCAATGAGCTTGGTCTGCCCCTTACTGACCTTCTCTAACCTTCTTCCAGAGGTCCAGTCTTTGGTTCTTTACCTACCAAGCAGTTTCTCTTTCCAAGATGATGGAGGAAAGCATCTGCACAGAAAGACAATTAAACATTTATGTGATTCACCCAGATTTCCTACTGATACCCCTCCATGGGGGTGAGATAAGTTGCTGAACCTGTTCCCCCACCGCCCCAAACAGACCCGTCCGACACACACCCTTAATAAAGCTTTTCTATTTGGTTTATCATTAAAGTATATGAGGTATATGGCGGGCTATCTCCAAAGAGCTTTGTGGTGGACGTCTTGGCACTATACGGGGAGGGAAGAGACTTCTCCTTTGCACCTTTACCAACTCTGGGTCAGGCACTGGCACGGAGACATGTGAGCAAATATTTGGTTATACAGCTGTACTTTAAAGCTTGTTTCCTTCTTCATTCAAAAAACTTTTCCAGGAGTGGGGGGAAGCAGGCAGAACAGAGAGACGTGACTGTTTTTCAAAGAGGCGATCGTAGTGTTTTCCAATATTTGTTTGCTCTGACTAACAGCATGGAGAAACACATGGACTGGAGAAGGTAGGACGATTATGGCCCATCCATCACCCTAACGCACAAAGGAAATCATAGAATCAGTGAGTTGGAAGGAGCCTTTTAAGCCATTGAGTCCAACCCGCTGCTCAATGCAGGAATGACCAAATTACAACTAAATACCAGGTAGCTTTGCTCTAAACTAGTGTTTCTGAACCTTTGGTTCTTGTATTTCAATTCCCAGAAGCCTAAGTCAATGATCAGCCAATGTACTAATTTAAGCTTCTGGGAATTGAAATCCAAGAAACAAAGGTTGGGAAACACTGCTCTCCTCAAGTCCTATCTCTAGTCCAGGGGTTCCCAACCCAAGGCCCATGGACCGGATCTAGCCTGTGGTGCCATTTCATGGGGGGCACCTCTCCAAGGGCATTTGAGAAACAAAATGGTGACCCCCATCGTGCAGGCAGGGCAAAATGGCCATCTAGGCCTTGAAGCTGACTGAGACAGCGTGACCTGGCTCCGTGCTTGAAAAAGTTGGGAACCACTAGCCTAGTCCTTTAGAAACCCTATGAAATACAGTCACAAATTTGGGGATGAGGCAGAGGAAAAAGTATGAAGATGCCCCCGTGGCTTGCCCCCAGTTACAAACCCATAACCTCTCATGCTTTTCACAGTGTAAACCCATCTATCTCTTCTGTCCCACTTGCCACTTCTGGACAAGCAGCTGATTTCTGAATATCGAAAGAGGAATGGGTCGCACCCACACTGCCAAGAACCATTCTTCTTGAAAAAAACACCTGCAAAATTCTGAGAAACGAAGCACCATCTCACAGAAAACTGTCATACTCCCAAGTCTTTACTTTTGCTTGCCCTACTGGCTGTTCCCTCCACGCCACGCATCCACCACTCGGCTCCACAAATGGAGATAGGGTCATTTTTGGTCTAGAATCAATATTTTTTTTAAAAAAAGAACACATTTTGGTTTTTGTTTCTTTTTTGTTGATTTTTGTATAGGTTTTTTCCTTTTTATCTTTTTTTGTTGCAAACCTTTAACGTTTGGTTTTTTTGTGTTTTTTTATACAGTAAGAAGCAATAAAACGGAACATAGAATTTTCTCTATAAAAAAAATAAGGTATTCCCCCCAAAAAGAACAGTTTCTTTTTTTTAATAAAAAAGGGGGGAGAAAAAGAACAAATATCACTAAAACAGTTACATTCCACCTAGTAACACGTTCAGTAGCACATGAGAGAGAGAGACAGAGAGAGAAGAAAAGAGAAATTGTCTTCCCAAATGTTTTTCCCCCAGATGTCCACCATAATAGCATGATTTGAATCTAAAAAGAGATAAATACTGTCAGTTCTCTCTCACTCACGCACGTAATGGGATGAAATTTTTTTTCCCCAAGTCAATCTTAAAACTAGGTGTTTCCTGGTTTGTTTGGATATATATATATTTTGTTAGTTTGCTTCATTTTTGGAAAGTTTCACAGTATTTTTTTCCTTTTGTTATCTCAAACCCACCTGAACGCTAGAACACAGCAAAAGCAGGAGATAAAATGAGGTCGAGGGGTTTTTTTTCCTTTAAGAAAGGCTTAAAAGTCCTTTTTTAAGTTTGCTTGTTTAACTTTTTTTCACTCTGTCCTTTTTGTACATTTGGTTTGTTAGTTTGCTTGCTTGCTTGCTTTGTTTTCTACCAGATCGCTGTAAATGCCATGGCTAACTTCCTTCTCTGAAACAGCAAGACTTTGGTTCACAGGAGTTGAAAATAAAAGACAAATATTCAAAGAGCCCCCAAAATAGCAACTCAAACCCCTTAAACACAACAAAAGAATCCCAAAGCAACCAGCGTTTTTTTATAAAGTAAAACAGCAAAAAAAAAAAAAGACTAGAAAAGGTTAAAAACAAAATAAAAAGAGCGTTTTTGAGAAGCCGTATTTAAAGCTTTCCAGACTTCTGGGAGGAAGTTTGAGGACTTTCTGTTCTTTGCCTCCCACTTTAATTGATTTAGTTTATTTCTTTATTTACTTATTTATTTAGGTCTCTTTGCCACTTATAAAATGTTGGCTTCTCAATGCAACTTTCCATGAGGTATTTTTGTTCAGGACAGAGAAAGACGGTTGAGCCATTTGTCTAACCAGAGAAAGTAAAGATTTCCCCTTTATTTTCCACATGTCTTCATCCTTTCTTCTTCAGTTAAAAGTTCATTTGTTTTAGCTTTCTTTGATCACTTGGTTGGTTCTTTTTGGTTAAAAAGTTTCTCTCTCGCCTCCCGAGTCTCTGCAGGATCCACATAAAAGGGAGTATTTTCACCCCTCTTCTGTGGTGTTTTCTTAAATCTTATTCATTTTTATTCCCCGGTGGTCTTCATTATGTTGTTTTCTGTAGTGATATCTATCAATTTTTGGTATTTTTCTGGAAAATGTAAAGAATACTGAAATTCCCGTTTGTTTTTTGTTTTTGTCAGGCACTGAAATATGAGCATATATTTTTTTACAGAACACAGATATAAAAATAATAAAAATTACACATCCCCTGTTTTCAGAAAAATAACCCCTGATAGGAATTCCAGGCAGAAATCAATTCTAAAAAGAAATAAAAAGATATAGACAGGAAAGTAAATGTTCAAGTGGAGATAATAAAACGTACATGTACTCCCAATCCTAAAAATTGGTGAAGACTGAGATTTTCAAGTAAGGGCTCTTGTCCTGACCAGAGATTAGGATTTACATTTTGTACCCAGCAGGTCATAATAATGTTCCTCCTAACTGAATCCCAACTAGAACATGAACCATAGAAGAAATTGTAGCCCTATGGCAGGTATGCCAGAGTTCCATCTTTCTTGGACACCTTCAATACCATAAGTCAAAATTGCAGGGAGGTAACCAGGGAGGGAAATTGCATTATTTTTTCCATGTATGTTCCTCTTTAATTCAAGCCACATCTGGTTAACATGGGTAGGCATGGGTTGGCTAGCAAGTTGGCCAAATTATGTTGTGATTGGACATTTTTAATGGCGCTTGTACAAACAGGCAGAAGAAGTCATGATGCTAAAGTCATGGCAGGATATCAATTTCCATAATACAGTAGTGGGAAACTATTTAATTTCCATTAGAGCCTTTGAAAATCCCAGCCTTCGTATCTAAGGAGAATCTCCATAAAATTAAAAAGTTTCTTATTTCTATCCAAAAAAGGGGGAGGGAGAAAAAGAAAGAGAGAGAAAATAAAAGGATTATTTAACATTTAAGTAAAGGAATATTTGCAGCGCAAACCTGAAATTAAACCAACCCACCCTCCCAACCCAACCCCATTTAGATCCCAAAGAAAAGAAAAAGAATAAATAAGTATAAATAAAAAGAGTTTTTGAAAGACATTCGACCAGACACAGAAGTTAGAAAAGTCTGTAAAAAGCTTTGGGTGAAGCTAGAAGTGGTGATTTTTGGTGTGAGATTCGTTTCCCCTTAAGGATTTTAAAGGTGTGTTTTTTTCGTTTTTTTCGTTTTCATTTACAAAAAAAAAAAAAAAGCCACATAACTCTATCCCCATTTCTTTGTTTCATTTCTGGTTCTGTCCAGAAAACTAGGAGATGAAAACAGAAAGAGAAATTAATCAACGTATTTCAAATAAGTGACTGGCAGTCACCTTTGGCAAGATGTTTGTTTTTTGAGTATCAGAAGGGAGGAGGGGGAAAAGGGGGGGGGAAATGTACATTAACAGTTTGGGGAATTCTTTTTGGTTTCTTCCTTTAGTCCCTTTTTGCTTTGCTTTGTTTGGTTACTTTGGGTTATTCTTCTTATTATTATTATTATTATTTGGTAGGTTTCTTTTTCCGTTTGGCTGTTGCTGACGATTCTTTGTTTGGTTTGGTTCTCTCTTTTATTTTATTTTTGGTTTCGCGCATTGGGTTTGCAGGTCCACTCTTTGCCACCCCCACCGTGTCAGGAAAGGCAGCGCCAGGGGGGGGGAGCCAGCCTCCTCCGGCCCTCACTCCGTCTTGGCGTCAGGCTCAGTGGATCCGGGGCCAGCCTGCCCCAGAGTCTGCGCCACATCGCTGGAGGAGCTGCATGAAGAGCAGGAGGAGGAAGAGGAAGAAGAAGAGGAGGAGGAGGAGGCCAGGGTAGGAGACTTGGTGGGCATAGAGACAGCCACTGCAGCGGCCGCCGACACCAGCCCCACGCCTCCCGGGGCAGCCGTCAGCAAAGGCAGGCCTGCATGGTTGAGGAAGAGCGGCGAGGTCACGATGCTCTGACTTCCAGTTGTACCTGCGGTGGTCGCCAACAACAGGTTGCCACTCCCATCAAGGCTGGTAATCGGCAGACTTCCACCACTGGCCAACGCTAGAGGGGGAGAGAGAAACACAATGGTTAGGATACATCTGCATTGGGTTGTCTTTTGGGACCACACGACCCCATGGACCTGGACAATCTTCTCTTGAAGGAGCACCTTATGGGGTACACAGAAAGAGCCTACTCATAGATTGTGGTACTTTCGAATCCACAATCAAGCGTGCCCTGATAATGGCAACCTTGTGTTGCTGGCTAATCTTTCTCACACAAGGCCAAGCGAAAGGAACGGCAGAATGAACTCGCCAAAAGGTGCCTTCATTTTGGCACTTTCACACCTGGCCTAGACCCGGAAGAGGAAGTAGAAGTAGTAGGATGGAAGACCGAGTCAACCTTTGGTTTTATCAAAACCAAACCAAACAGGAAGCAAAGCAAAATGAAACAAGGCCAATTTTCCAAACTGGAAGTCATCTTCCAGTCATTTATGCGGAAGGACTGTCGCTTAGTGATATACCCACATGTTTATACATGGGGAAAAACATCAGGTTCAATCCCCAGCATCTCTAAAACTTCAGAGGCCAAGATCTGTCTGTTGGAGGTGATAACTTTGGGTTAGAGAGACCAAAGGCCAGAAGGCAACTCAATCAGCAAAAAGTAGGAAGTTCTCATGTTCCTACATTCACTTCTGGATTGATGTGGAGTAGTTGCCACAGTGTGGGGAGGGGGCTGTCAGAGATTCTTAGAGCTGGAAAATGGCCCTGGGACTTCCAACGTTTACCCACCTCATTCTTATATTCCAAGGGATCTTGGGCGGTGTGAGGATGTGTATTGTTGTGTTCTAATGGTTTTACCTTCCACATGAATTACAATGTATCTGAGCCAATGTAACCTTGCCTATAGCAACAATGTAACCTTCAGCTGTATCATATAAACCCTGTAATAGGACGCGAGCTAATGACCACCAGCTGGCAGCAGCGAGCGTCCAAGCTCTCTTGGTCCGAACTCATCAAAGGCAACAGCGCGGGAAGCTTTCCCGCCACCACCTACACCTGGACAAGAAGGGCGTGACCCACAATGACGTCACGCAGACAGTAGCCAATGGGCTACCATGGCACCACGTTCAAATGTATTCCTACCGTATATAAAGAGCTATTGATCCGCCATTACCTCATGTTCCCTCTGTCCACGATGCAATAAACCTGAGTTAACCCAGCCCGAGGCTGTGTCCTGTGTCTTAGTTTCATACACTAAATTGGCGACGAAGGTGGGATCAATGGATTCCCAAGGAGCAGCCAGGGCACAGAGCGGGTTCAACATCACCAAACCGCAAGACTGGGAGCTGCTTGAGATGGACTTCCATGCGGCGCTGGTGGAGCTCAAAGTCAAGGAAGACGATGAGGAGAGGAAGAGGGCCATCCTCACCCGCATGCTCGGAATGGAAACCAAGCGGACGCTGGTGGGCATCGTCGCTCCAAAGAAGGTGAGCGAATTTAAGGCGGACGACATCATGAAGCTGCTACGGGAGCGCTTCCAACCCGCGAGGGCGATGTTTCCCGCTCGGAGCGCGTTTTGGAGGCGAGTCCAAGCGCCTGACGAGTCGGTCGAGGCATTCGTGGCCGCCATGAGGGTAGCCGCTGCCCCCTGTAAATGGGGCAGCATCCTAGAAATGGCCCTCAGGGACGGCGTGCTGTGTGGCCTGAAAGACAAGGAGGTGCAGCGCAGCTTGATGAATAAGGAGCCGCCACCCACGCTGGCAGAGGTCGTCGCGGCCGCAGAAGCCGCAGAGTCCACGAATGCTGGAGTGGACGAGATGCACCAGTGGCGTGAGTGGCGTCCCAGAGCCGGCAAGGCGGAAAGGTCGGTGCACGCAACTCAACGGGCCTCAAAGTCGTCCTCAGAGAGCAGCGACGGCGAGGAGGTCCAGAAGGTCCGAAAAGGGGGGCGCCGCTGCGATGGTTGCGGAGCGGCCCACGAGCGTGCGAGGTGCCCGTTTAGAAAGGCCGAATGCTACACCTGCGGCCGTCGGGGGCACATCGCCAAGGCATGCAGAAAACGGAAGGAGGGCCGGAGGCAGTCACCAGACCGTTCGACCAGGCCGGACCGTTCAGCGAGGCCCAAAGATGGCGTCCAGACCACGAGGAAGCAGGACGGCGTGGGCCGCGTCTCGGACAGCAGCGAGGACGACGTCCCAGTGCTCAGTGTGTCCGCGGAACAGTCCCATTATTTCGTTGAGGTACTAGTACAAGGGGCCCCCATCAGGATGGAAATTGACTCGGGGTCCTCCTATTCCATAATTCCCCAGAAAGAGTTTTTAAAAATCGACCCCCACGTGCGGCCCAAACTTAAAACTTTGAGGTCCACGCTACGAGATGTACAGGGGAACAGCATTCCGGTGTTGGGGGTCGGGAAATTTCGGGTTGAGTTTAAGAGACACTCTGCGGAGCTGCCCTTAGTTGTCCTCAAGGGGGGGAGTTGTAGCCTCCTAGGGACACAGTGGTTCCAGCCCTTAGGCCTGTTTATAGGGGGAGTACATGCAGTGGGGGTGGACCCAATACAAGCGGTGTGCGATGCGCATCCCGCCGTTTTTGAAAAAGGACTCGGAAAATTCAAGGGACCCCCTGTAGCCTTCGACCTAGATCCGGAGGTCCGCCCGATAAGACTCAAACCGCGCAGAGTGCCCTTCGCACTAAAGGACAAAATAGAGGCGGAACTGGACAAATTGGTGGGCCAGGGGATTCTTATTCCTGTTGATTCCGCGGAGTGGGAAACTCCAATTGTAACAGCTCTGAAGGCTAACGGGGAGGTGCGCATTTGCGCTGATTATAAGTGTACGATTAACAAGGCGATCCGCCCTAATGCTTATCCGGTGCCGGTGGTCAGCCACCTTTTGGCTAGGCTAAATGGGGGAAAGTGTTTCGCTAAGCTCGACCTGGCACAAGCCTATCAGCAGCTTCCCGTAACACCCGCCACGGCCGCGGCACAAACGATAGTCACACATAAAGGAGCGTTCCAAGTGTCGCGGTTACAGTTCGGCGTGAACTCGGCACCCGGCCTTTTTCAGTCGCTAGTGGAACGCCTCCTGAAGGGGCTGGAGGGGGTGTTACCTTATTTTGATGACGTATTAATAACAGGGGGGAGTGAGGCCGAACTGGCACGGAGATTGGACAAAGTACTAACTGTGTTCGAGAAAGCGGGGCTGAGACTGAGGAAGGACAAATGTGTTTTTTTCGAAACCGAGGTCGAGTTCTTAGGGTTCAGGATTACACCCGAGGGTATCAAGCCATCCAAATCCAAAGTAGTAGCCATCAAAAAGGCCCCTCGCCCCACATCCAAAACCGAGCTACAGTCATTCCTGGGGCTCCTCAATTTTTACCATACATTCCTTCCGCGGAAGGCGTCAGTGGCCGAACCGCTTCATCGGCTGCTTAAAAAAGAGGAGACTTGGGTGTGGGGTGACGAGCACGAGAGGGCGTTCAAAGAATTAAAACAACTCTTGACCTCTGACGCAATTCTAACGCATTTCGACCCCAAACGGCCGGTGGTCCTAGTCTGTGATGCGTCACCGGTGGGGGTGGGGGCAGTACTTTGCCACGTGTTGGATGACGGAAGGGAAGCCCCGGTTGCATTTTATTCAAGGTCCCTGTCCCAGGCAGAGCGAAATTACGCACAAACCGACAGGGAGGCATTGGCAATTGTAGCGGGGACCAAAAAGTTTCACGATTTTTTGTATGGCCGCCCGTTCAAAATCGTGACGGATCACAAGCCCCTGTTAGGGATTTTCACGGCAAGCAAGCCCACCCCGCAGATCCTATCACCGAGAATGCTGCGATGGGCCATTTTTCTCAACGCTTACCAACACGAGTTGGTGTACCGGCCCGGAAAAGAGATCAGCCATGCTGATGCACTTTCGAGATCCCCTTTGCCCTTGTCGGACGACCAGAAGGCTAGAGTAGGAAGAGACCGCCAGGTGTTACTAATTGAGGTTTTAGATGCACCCCCAATAGTACCAGCCGATATTGCGAGGGCGACAGGCAAGGACAGGACACTCGAGAAAGTCAGCTCATGGGTACAAAAGGGGTGGCCGGCATCGTCCCCAAGCACGGAATTCGACCCATTCTTTCGGAAAAAGCTAGAGTTGTCCCTAGAAAGGGGGTGCCTATTGTGGGGCCAACGGGTGGTGGTTCCTGCAGCCATGCGGCCGAGGGTGCTCAAACTGCTGCACGTCAGCCATCCGGGCATCGTTCGTTCGAAAGCGCTGGCCCGCAGTTACTTTTGGTGGCCACAGCTGGACGCGGACATTGAGCACATGGTCGGCACTTGTGGGGCTTGCCAGGGATCCCGACCAGAGGCGGCCCGCCTCCCGCATAGGGAATGGGACACAGCAAGGGGGCCGTGGTCCAGAGTACATGTAGATTTCGCTGGCCCATTCCGAGGAACCATGTTTCTCCTGGTGGTGGATGCGTTCTCCAAGTGGCTGGAGGTTATCCCAGTAAAGAGCACGTCCTCCGCCACAACAATTAGCCAGCTACGGAGGGTCTTTTCCACGTTCGGTTTACCCGACACTTTAGTCAGCGATAACGCGAGTTGCTTCACCTCCTCGGAATTCGAGGCATTCATGGGAGCAAACGCCATTCGGCATGTCACATCCGCGCCGTTTCACCCGGCCACGAACGGCCAAGTGGAACGGTTGGTGCGTACAACGAAGGATGCGTTGCGGCGCATGGGCCCGGGGGACCTAAATCACCAAGTATGTCAGTTCTTGTTAGCGTATAGGGTGACCCCCTTAGCGTCGGGGTACTCGCCGGCAGAACTCTTGATGCGGCGGAAACTGACCACACTTCTGACCAGGCTGGACCCGACGAGAGTCGAGGATAAAGGAAAAAACATAGGATTGGCAGTCTCGAAAGGGTTCGCCGCCGGCGACCTTGTTTACTGCAGAAACTATGCAAGCGCAGGGCCAGCCTGGGTGCCAGGAACAATAGTAGAACAAACAGGGCCAGTGTCATATCGGGTGGAAACGAGCACCGGCCTCCTCTGGAGGAGACACGCTGACCAACTGAGGCGCCGAGTGAGTGAAGGGCCGGTCAGTGGGGCACAGCAACAGGATTCAGCGATAGGGTTCTCCCCCACCCGTTTAGCCCAAGGGGGAGAAAATGAGGGACATCAGTCCGAATCCGGGGGGGAAAGCAGTGATCCCGACTCATATCCTTTTGATACCCCAGTTCTATCAGAGCCCGGGGGGAGGGAAAAGGAATGTGCGGCCGCCGCCGCGTCCCCCGAATGTAATTTTGATTTTGACTCTGGTCTTGCGAGCCGGGGGGGTTTTCAGGAGTGTTCCCCCACCCTTCCAAGCGAGAAGAGGGGTTTTTCGTTAGCCCCCAGTGCCCCCGGTTCTTCCCCGAGAAAGAGCATACCCCCCAACAACGCCGTGGAGCCGCGGCAAGTCACTAACAAGTCTCCCTCTCAAATTACAGGGCAGGAAACCAGGGGACAAAGAGGAGGTAGCAAACCCGGGGAAGGGCAGCCCGCATCGAGACCCCAGCGTGTTCGAAATAAACCATCTTGGCTGAGAGACTTTGTCTCCTAAGGGGGGGAGTGTGTTGAAGTGTGGGCTCGAGACATTGTCTCGTCCTAGGGGGGAGGGGTGTTGTGTTCTAATGGTTTTACCTTCCACATGAATTACAATGTATCTGAGCCAATGTAACCTTGCCTATAGCAACAATGTAACCTTCAGCTGTATCATATAAACCCTGTAATAGGACGCGAGCTAATGACCACCAGCTGGCAGCAGCGAGCGTCCAAGCTCTCTTGGTCCGAACTCATCAAAGGCAACAGCGCGGGAAGCTTTCCCGCCACCACCTACACCTGGACAAGAAGGGCGTGACCCACAATGACGTCACGCAGACAGTAGCCAATGGGCTACCATGGCACCACGTTCAAATGTATTCCTACCGTATATAAAGAGCTATTGATCCGCCATTACCTCATGAACTCGCCAAAAGGTGCCTTCATTTTGGCACTTTCACACCTGGCCTAGACCCGGAAGAGGAAGTAGAAGTAGTAGGATGGAAGACCGAGTCAACCTTTGGTTTTATCAAAACCAAACCAAACAGGAAGCAAAGCAAAATGAAACAAGGCCAATTTTCCAAACTGGAAGTCATCTTCCAGTCATTTATGCGGAAGGACTGTCGCTTAGTGATATACCCACATGTTTATACATGGGGAAAAACATCAGGTTCAATCCCCAGCATCTCTAAAACTTCAGAGGCCAAGATCTGTCTGTTGGAGGTGATAACTTTGGGTTAGAGAGACCAAAGGCCAGAAGGCAACTCAATCAGCAAAAAGTAGGAAGTTCTCATGTTCCTGCATTCACTTCTGGATTGATGTGGAGTAGTTGCCACAGTGTGGGGAGGGGGCTGTCAGAGATTCTTAGAGCTGGAAAATGGCCCTGGGACTTCCAACGTTTACCCACCTCATTCTTATATTCCAAGGGATCTTGGGCGGTGTGAGGATGTGTATGCTCTTCAAAAATGGCAGCTGCACATGGAACAGGCAGACAGAGCCATTGTTGAAATGGCATTTCCCCGCCACTCTGCTAAACATCGCTCTCTCCCTCCCCCAACCATGTTTTATGCAGAAAAAACATACGGTGTACAGCAAGAAAGGATGAACAAGGGGTGATTAGCAGGCATGATGTGTGTTATGGAACATGATGTCTCTACTGCTACAGGTGGGCTGATGATGGGATGGAGATGAGACCTTAAGAGGAATGAGGGAAAGGTCTGTGGGATCCACTGGCTTGCTATGCTCTCACACATCCATGCCCCATTTGCACATCACGTCTCATACATTTTCACTTGGACACATACAGCTTCAATGACAGCTTGTGCTTGACTTCATCTCATTGTCTGTAAGATGCACTTAGCCCGAACGTTAAGCAGGGACTCTTTGACTGGTGGCAAACTGCTACTCTTGGTGATGTCATTCCTGCTATACTTGCATGCTACGCAACAGGATACTGGCAATTTCTTTGACTTCTCTCTCACTAGTGCTTCTTTCACTTATCCAAAATTCCTAACAGTAGGACTGCTACATTTACAGGTAGATAAGTTATTAGGAAACTGTCTGAGTACTAGAACATCTGCAAAGAACAGATAGTAAATTTTTTTAAAAAATAAATAAATAAGCATTCCCAACACAATGGGGAAACATCAATGTTTCCATACTGACTATGTCTGCTCTAGCTCATATTATCATCTAAAAACAAAGCAAATCGACTGTTCCATTTTAAAAGATTTTTCTCCAATGCAGATGTATGCAGATTTTACTGAAAAGGATGAGTAATAATTTATAATTGCAACCAATTAATGTTTATGTTTATTTGATTTATACCCCGCCCTTCTGAGCACAGGGCAGACTGCAGGGGTTCCAAATCTAAGATCTGGCCCATGACACCATTTCATGTGCCCTCCCCCCAAACCCCCTCCAAGGGCATTCAAAAAACAAAATGCCCACCCCTTTGAAGCTGTTGAGACAAAATGGCCACCCCCATAATGCAGGCAGGGCAAAATTGCTGTCCAGCCCTCGAAGCTGACTAAGAGGGCATGATCCCGGCCCCCGGCTTGAACACGTTGGGAACCCCTGAATTAATGTAACTTCTGTCACATGACAATTTTATTTTATAGCTTGGCATGTGAATCCTTGCAGATTTTCCCTGAACCCTCACAATACTTTCTCCAGATAGTCAGCAAATGTTCCCATTTTGTGCACGCAACACACAAGTCACACCCATTTCCTTTCCAAGGTGTGGCGACCATACCTATCAACCTTCCCGATTTGGCTGGGATTACCCCGTAAATTGAGGTCAATTGAGGTCATAACGCGGCCCCCGCTGCCAAAACCCCGTAATTTGGCAGCGGGGGAAATGCTTTCCGCGTATGCGCAGAAGTGCTACACCGCTTGCGCAGCCCCTACGCAAGCGGCGTAGCATTTCCGCGGATGCGTGGAAGGGTTTTCTACCCCTTCCACGCATGCGCAGAAGCGCTACGCTGCTTGCATAGGGGCTGCGCAAGTGGCGTAGCGCTTCCGCGCATGCGTGGAAGGGGTAAAACCTTTCCACGCATGCGTGGAAACCGACCTGCGCACAAGCGATGTGCGCAGGTCCCGTTTTTCCGGAGCCACGGGTTGACAGGTATGGTGGCGACCAAACAGCCACCGCACATGTGCACACCTACACTTCATCCATTTGCACAGACAAGCCAGTGAAGTGAATGGCAGTCATGCTTGTGTTTCTTTTCCACAAACCTTGTATGGTGGCCAGCGGGTTGGTGGCCATTAGCGCTTGATTTAACCCTGCATTCACCCCTAGCACTGTGCTTCTGAAATCAAACCAGAGGCAGCAAGTTAAAGGGAGGGAGGTCTGCAGTGGAAAACACGAACGTAGGGATCAATGCGACAATTCTTTTCCGCACTCTTTTTGAAAGAAAATTGCCCCCCCAAAATTCAAATGACTTCCAATTCAGAACAGAAACAGGGTGTGAAATCCAGTCACACTACATGGCCAACGTAGTGTACGTTGTACAATAGGATTTAAGCCAGTGTGAGTGTTTCAAAAATTCTGATGTGTTTGATGTTCAACTTTGTTAGCGGGCTGAATTAGAGAAGCCACATCTTTAGCTTTCTGAGAAATTCCTCATCCAGGAGGCAAATACACTTTACAGTGGAACCTTGCTTAACAAACAGCTCGGTTAACATAAAAATTGCATAACAAAAGGAAACCCATAGAAAATAGTGGATCGGTTTATGGAATTTTTTTCAGAACAGATTAATTGGTTTTCAATGCATTCCTATGAGAAACTGCTATTCCTATGGGAAACTGCTATGGGAAACTATGCTATGGGAAACTCCATAACTGCTATGGGAAACTCCTATGGGAAACTGCTATTCCTATGGGAAATTCCTATGGGAAAGGTATTTTGGTTTTCAATGCATTCCTATGGGAATTTCGGTGAAAGTAATTTTCGCTGTAAGAAACGTCCCGGAGAACGCATTAATTACGTTAACCGAGGTTCCACTGTAGTTCTCTCTGGAATAAAAAATACAGTAGAACCTCGGATAAAGTCCAAACTCCGTTCCACAAGTTTGGACTTTATCTGATTTTGGACTTTATCCGAATCAAATGAGCAATGCATCGGATAGCATCCAAAAATGGACTTTATCCGAGGTTCACATACCAAATACCTTGGATAATGTCCATTTTTAGCGGTTTTGGACTTTATGCGATGCATCACGTGTGCATGAAAACCGCGACTTTATCTGAATCGGACTTTATCCGAGGTACCACTGTAGTTGATTTAACCTGGTGCAAATAGAGGAGAAATTCATTTCAGTTTATTGAAGAGTTTATAAAATTCTGTTCATTTTTTAAATATTTTGGGTGGAAATAATATGTGGTTTTAAAAACCTTGAATGTGATATTTATTTATTGTTTATTTATTTAGTCGTATTTATATATGCCGCCCACTCAGGCAGAACCCGACTCAGGGCGGCATTACAACAAATTCTAAAAACATATAAAACACTTTAAAAAACCCTTATCCCACCCACCCATCCCACCCACTCTAAAAAAGGAAGATAAAAGCAAAACTGACAGATTTCTCCATACTTACACATTACATACTTCCCAACTTTTCTCTCGAGTGTACCTAGGACTGCAATCACAGGGTACAGCTTTAAAACGCCCTTAGGTAAACGTTGCCCTAGCTCAAAAGCCAGTTGTATCTGACTCTAGAGGTCGGTGCTCATGTCCATTTACAGCCAAAGAGCCAGAGCTGTCTGTGTCTGCAGATGTTTCCGTTGTCATGTGGCAAGCATGATTAGACAATGGAGTGCAAAGAATGCTATCTTTCCTGCTGAAGCATTACCTATTTATCTACTTGCAATTTCTTGCTTTCAAACTGCTAGGTTGGCAGGAGCAGGGACAGACGGTGGGTGCTCACTTGATCGCACAGTACTTGGGTCTCAAGCTGCTGACCTTCTGACCTTCCAGCCAATCAAACTCAGCATCTTAACCACTAAGCCACTGGGGCCCCTAAAATGCCCTAAGTGGGCATAAATCTCATTGGATTCCACTATCTTCTAGACTTTCAAAGCCACTGCCGCCTAATCCTATGAATGCTAGCAAACCTCAGAGACTTTTCCCACAAAGATCTTTTTCCTTTCTCACAACTTACCCTGTACTAGGATTCAGGCCTTGCAAGCTGATGGCCGGGTGACAGCTGCTCTGGGGGCTGGGGTTTGTGCTGTTGCTTGGGGGCGGTGTGACCGAGTTAAGGGTGGTGCACCCAGCAACCACCGCTGTCCGACTGGGGGTCAGGGAGCAGATCGTTGGGGACAAGGTAGTAACTGTCCAAAAGCAAAGCAAAAGAGGTTAAGTTGGGTCACTGGCCTAGGAGTCCAGGCAAACCATGATGACCATATATAGCAGTGATGGCAAACCCTGGCACTCCAGGTGTTCTTGGACTTCAATTCCCAGAAGCCCAGGTCAGCACTCCTGTTGATCAGGGCTTCTGGGAATTGAAACTCAAGAACAGCTGGAGTGCCAAGGTTCACCATCCCTGATATAGAGTTACTGTCCATCCTGCTTCTTCCTCACTATTAGGAGTGCCATCTTTAACATCATGCTGAGCTTTGAAGGCTCAAAAAAGTGTGATGCAGCATTGTGGCTCCAGGTTTTAGGAATGCTGTGGTCTCTGTTAGTGCTTCTTATAGGCAAAAGGGTCTCTCTTGCTTGAAAGCCAACCGTGTCCAACTCTAGGGTTCGGTGTTCATCTCCGTTTGCAGCCAAAGAGTCAGCGCTGTCTGCGTCTGCAGATGTTTCTGCAGTCATATGGCAGGCATGATTAGACGCCGGAGCACACAGAACACTGTCACCTTTCCTGCCAAAGGGGAACCTATTTATCTAGTTGCAGTTTCTTGCTCTCGAGCTTCTAGATTGGCAGGAGATAGGACAGAGATGGGAGCTCACTCCGTCACCACCACTTGGGTCTCAAACTGCTGCCCTATCGGTCGTCATGCTCAGTGTCTTAATCATTAAGCCACAACAGCGCATAGTGCTTCTCATAAGCAGAATCAAAACCCCTGCCAAACATTTATGGTTGAGGAAGGATCTGCAGTCTTTTCTATGAAATCAGTGGCTTCCTTCTTACACTCACCAATGGTGTCCACCATTAGACTTTAGAGCAGCGATGGCGAACCTTTTAGAGACCAAGTGCCCAAACTCAGCAGCTGGGCACAGGGGCAGGGAGAACTCTGTGCTGGGGGGAGGGAGCAAGCACTCCCATTGGGCTGCTGGGAAGAAGGGTGGGGCAAACCCTGTGCTGGGGGAGGGAGGAAGCGCTCCCATTGGGCCAGGGCCACCATCAGCGGGGGACCATCAGAACTCCCATCCCGGGCCCGGAGATGATGGGGGGCCGGCAGCACTGGGAAACCACTGATCTGTGCATGTGCAAACAAACGATGCATGCGCAGGAAACCCCAGGGGCATGGACAAAATGAGGGGGGTGCATACCGGCCCGGAAATTTCTGATGCCGGCCCTGCATTGGGCTGCTGGGCAGAGGGGTGGGAAGAACTCTGTGCTGGGGGAGGGAGGAAGTGCTCCCATTGGACTGCTGGGCAGAGGGGCAAGGAGAACTCTGTGCTGGGGCAACAGTGTATGTGCCCACAGAGAGGGCTCTGAGTGCCCCCTTCTAGCATGCATGCCACAGGTTCGCTACCACTGCTTTTGAGTGTTATTGGCTCCTTTGTCTCCACTTCCTGGATACTTCTTCCATTCCGCAGCAATATGGTTTGGCGGTGGCATGTTTTATATATGTGAAGCAGCTGGCTATAAGGATGCTACAAGTCTTCAAAGCAGGGACTCTCAGAAAGCAAACACCCCAACTACCCAGGACCATGATCTCTCGGTGTCCTGTGTTCAGCTGGGCTAGAAAGCATTAAAGCAGAAAGAAGGAGATGTAAAACTACCTGTTGTGCTCAGACTGCTGGAAGCCTGGGAGAGGGGCAGATTTGCACCTGGGCTGGTCACCTGGAGAAACACAACAGTGTGGGAGAAAAATAATGTCACAGAGGCACAATGGAAAGAAGAACATCACTTTCTTCCCACCTTGGACTAAGTATATCTTCTGAAGGCAGCAAAATCCTCCAACCATTCCTGTCTCTTGAACACCTAGTCTACCAACTTCCGTACACAGAAAGGTCCATCTTGTCCTCTGAGACTGGTTGCAAAAAATCCTGGCCTTCAGCTCTATAGAAAAGTGGTCGATAACAATTTCGCTATCGGCTGAGCAGAAGGAATGGATATCATTTAGAGCAACCTTCAGGCCGTGGAGTGGTACAAGGCAATGGGCTGTCTCGAACTGGGCCACAGGGGTGGGTAGTACTGAGAGCCTCAATAGCAGCCTTCTACTTTCATAGTGCCCCGCCAGGTCTGCCCAGCGAACGTAGTGAGAGCCATACCCGCCAAACGCGGTTCCGCAGAATACGGGAAATTACTGCGCATGCGTGGACACGTATGCATAGTAACCCGTTTGTGCATGCGCACCCTGGCCACGCATGCACAGTTACCCCTTTCTCCACCATTCAAATATGGGACAGCAGCGGGGAAAGGGGAGGAATGAGCGCTGAAAAACGGGAAATCCTGGCCAATACGGGATACTTGACAGGTATGGTGAGAGCACAGGCCTTAGACACAACAGATAGGCAGGTAGCTAGGCCCCTCCTCCACAATGCTTAACTACAGTGGGGCTCCGTCCCCCCGCCTATGTGCAGTGTGATACCTCACAGCCCAAGTCGAACAGTGTGGGTGGCAGGCGGCTGGGCCCCTCCTTGTTTTTGAGGTACAACCAAGCTCCTCCCCCTGCCTGTGTGCAGGCTCCTCCCCCACCACCACCTGTGCGCAATGAGGTATCACACTGTCCACATTCAAGCTGTGACTGAGAAACAAGTTCAGGGCTATCAACTAATTCCGCATTATGTTGAGTTGTATGTTATTGTAGTGTTCCACAAATTTGTCCTCGAGGCCTAGTAACAGGTCATGTTTCGTGTATTTACTTTTGCATTAACATTAGTTACATAATAAGCTAAGTTGAAAAATAATTATATATGTAATAAATTATATATTATGCACTTTATCGAATTCTTTTTTATGCGCTTGCACAGCCCAATCCCACCTCCACCACTTACTGGTCTGTGGAAAAATTGATTAGCATGACACCGGTCGGTGGCACAAAAAAAGTTTGAGTACCCCTGATTTAGAGGGCTACATGGTGAGAATAAATGCAACGGTGGCTGCAGGGAGTAGGGTGAGAAAAGGGTTGGTTTTGTTTTTTTGTGCCACATTTAGCATGCACAGATGACTTTGGTGCATCTAGGGGCCAATTCTGCATCCCTGCTGTGAGTCATTAAAGGAAGCAAAGCTCACTCTAATTTTTCGTTCCAATTACTGCCAAAACACAGCTGCACAATTTGCTTCTGAGTATCAGTGGTATCAGGGCAAGGAACTGCTTGTGGCTCATAAAATGTACGTTGCCCTCCATAAGGCATGGGTAAAAGGTAAAGGTTTCCCTTGCTCAAAAGCCAACCGTATCCGACTCTAGGGTTCAGTGCTCATCTCTGTTTCAAAGCCGAAGGAGCCAGCGCTGTCTGCTTCTGCAGCCCGTTTCCGTGGTCATGTGGCAGGCATGACTAGACACCGGAGCGCACGGAGCA
Source organism: Bradypodion pumilum (assembly GCA_035047305.1). NCBI lineage: Eukaryota > Metazoa > Chordata > Lepidosauria > Squamata > Chamaeleonidae > Bradypodion > Bradypodion pumilum. The sequence continues at coordinate 6,295,046 of JAWDJD010000007.1, forward strand.
CTGTTACCTTCCCACCAAAGTGGTCCCTATTTATCTACTTGCAATTTCTTGCTTTCAGACTACTAGGTTGGCAGGAGCTGGGACAGACGACGGGAGCTCACTCCATCGAGCAGCACTCAAGTATCGAACTGCTGACCTGCCAACCTTCCGGTCATCAAGACTAGCGTCGTAACCACTAAGCCACCGCAGTCCCTGGAGGGAGAGGCTGTATCGAAGTGAAATAAGCATGCACCATTGAAAAGTGACTGAGCAGAGGAACATATCAGGCAGCACAAAGTGAAGCTATAACAATGGCATGGTTTAGCCCCGTGATGGCGAACCTTGGCACTCCAGATGTTCTTGGACTTCAATTCCCAGAAGCCCAAGCCCCCGTGACATGAATGGGTTTGCTGCGATTCATCCAGCCCGTGCCGCGCCACCCTCGTCGCTCCCGGAAGCAGAAGTGAAACACCCGTACAGGCGCTTTTTACTTCCGCTTCCAGGAGTGATGAGGGCGGCGTGGGCCGGATGAATCGCAGAAAACCCATTCATGTGGATTCACAGGGGGCTTGGGCTTCTGGGAATTGAACTCCAAGAACATCTGGAGTGCCAAGGTTCACCATCACAGGTTTAGCCTAAGGTGGAGTTTTGCCAGAGTGGGAGGAAATTATATGCATTATATTGCATATTGCATGCGGAAGCTACAAACTGGGGGAACTGATACAAGGCACGACATGCTACAAGGGATCTCTTGCAGTTTGTACAGGAAGGCAGGAGAAGGATAATATAGGTAGGACTGTACCATGTGAGGGCTGTAGCCGGGAGGCTTGACCTGGACAGGCAACATAGGAGCAGAACTGCAAGGGTTGATCCGCTTCTCCTTCTGGCGACGGTTGCAGAACCAGACGCGAATCACCTCCTTCTCCATGTTCAGTTGCTCGGCAATAAGTAGGATCTCCTCTGAGGTAGGCTTCTGGTTCTGCGGGGGGGGGGGAGGGGGGAGGACAGGATGGTGTGACATCATACATGTGTTGGGGCAAATGAAGCGCTGGGGTTCAGTGCTCATCTCTGATTCATAGCCAAAGAGACAGCGCTGTCTGCTTCTGCAGACATTTCCATGGTCATGTGGCAGGCATGACTAGACACCGGAGCGTACGGAATGCTGTTTACTTTCCCACCGAAGTGGTCCCTATTTATCTACTTGCAATTTCTTGCTTTCGAACTGCTAGGTTGGCAGGAGCTAGGACAAAGACAGGAACTCATTACGTCCTGCAGTACTCGGGAATCGAACTGCTGACCTGCCGCCTTTCTAGTCAGCATCTTAGCCACTTGAGCCACTGCAGTCCCTCAGATCACACTAAAGCACACTAAAAAAGTATCATTTAAGTGAGGAAGAATCACATGCTATGACAGTCATTTTTCACCACTTAGACAAGCCCCTTTTCTAAACAATGCTAAACATATCACCAGATTCTAGTGTACAGTAGTTGGCTGAAACTGCCAGTGATGCAAAACTTAAGGTGATTTACACCGACTCCAAGTGGATGAAAATGACTTTCAAAATAGCCAAAAGTATTAAGGAATCAGCCTTGGGTTTGAGTAGCCCAAGTTTCAAATCACAGGGCAGTAGGTCTGAAGTTGCCTGGATCCAGAGGAGGGGAAGTGATGGTGTCATTTTGCGCCAGGCGTCGGGAACTTACCGCGAGAAAGCTTTTTTCCAATGCAAAGCGGACATTGGTCTCAATGCTGGTCCGTTTCTTGCGGCGCCGGCCTGGCAGCCCATCGAAACCTAGGTTAGGACTGTTCAGTTGGTTGGGGCTGGGAAGCGTGGAATCCACAGACATTGTCTCTGTAATGTTGGGAGAGAAAGCAGAGTTATTCCCTTCTAAGCACAGCACCCAGATACCTTCCACAGCACTCATCAGGTGTAGTGCATGACCCCTTCTCCCCCTTCATCTTCCTCTTAGCCAGACCTAGTTTCTACCCCTATACAGTGACCCCCTGCTTTACGGACAGCTCTTTTACCAGAAAACTCGCTTCAAGAAAAGAAATCCATAGGAAATGACATTTCACTTCAAGGAAAAAAATCGCTATATGGAACGGGGTTTTGGGTGTTCTGACACTTCCCATGGTGTTTGGAGCATTTCCGCTCAATTTTTGAATTTTTTCATTGGGTTTTGGCACCCCCAGAATCATTCCCCACAACCAGGAAGTGTGGAAATTCCCCCATTCCTTCATCAGCTGTTCGGCAGGTACTTTCCCTACAATTACCAGGGATGGCCACAAGATGGCGCTGTCAGAAATGTGCTGAATATGCACTGCAAAGCAAAAAAATCAGTTCCAGAACGCACTAGAAAGCCAAAAAAAAAAAGAGTATCTCTTCCGCTCAAAACTCTTTCCAAAGTACAGTTTGGAATTTTTTTGCTGTGTTTTCGCCACTTTAGAAAGAGCTTTGAACAGGGGGGGGGGACACATTTCCTTGGCTCCTTTCTAACCTCTGGAATGGAAACAATGGTTTTCAGTGCATTCCTATGGGAAACGGCAGTTTTCTTTAAGGAAAAATCCCTATAAGGAAAACCTGTGGAACGGGTCAATTCCATAAATTGGGGATTCACTCTATTTTCTTTTGCTTTCTTTTCTATTTTCTTTTGCTTTCTTTTCCAGCTGATCACCTCAAAGACTGACCTCTTCCAACAGACCTCAGTGTCTTCCCTAGTTTCCGCTTACCAGCATCATTGAGCCATTTCTCCAGCAGTGGCTTGAGTTTGCACATGTTCTTAAAGCTGAGATTGAGCGCCTCGAAGCGCGAGATGGTTGTCTGGCTGAAGTCGTTCCCATAAAGCTTCCCCATGGCCAACCCCACATCACCCTATGAGAGACAGAGACGGGGTGGGAAGAGAAGGAGTTACTGAAAGTACACTTAGGGGTGAATGTTTCACAACTGCATGTAAATCTAGAATAGAATATAAACATTACTCAGTGCCCTAAAAATCTCACCTTCCATGTAATCCAGGGGTTCCTAACCCTTTCAAGCCAGGGGCCATGTCATGCTCTCTCAGTCAGCTTTGAAGGCCGGATGTCCATTTTGCACTGCCTGCACGATGGGGGCGGCCGTTTTCGCCCAACAGCTTCAAATGGGTGGCATTTTGTTTCTCAAATTCCCTTGGAGGGGGGCACATGAAATGACATTGTGGGCCGTATCCAGCCTGCAAGCCTTAGGTTGGGAACCCCTGATGTAATTATTTAGGCCAGTGGTTCCCAATGTGGGGCACACACCCCACAGGGAGACTTCAATTCCCAGAAGCCTAAGTCAGTACACTGGCTGATCGGTGCTTTGGGGAATTGACTTACGCTTCTGGGAACTGAAGGCCAAAAAATCCAAGTTTGAGAAACACTGTTTTAGGCTCTGAGTATAGTTTTAAAACCAAAGTTTGAAAAAATTATCATACCTGTCAACCAGGACCTGCGCAGAGCGGTTCTGCGCAGGTCGCCTTCTATGCATGCGTAGAAGGGTTTTATGCTTGCGTAGCCCCCTTCTACGCATGCGTAGCCTTCTACAAATACGTAGAAAGGTTCTACGCAAGCGTAGAAGGTGACCTGCGCAGAAGGGCTGCACAGTACCTACTTTCCCCCGCTGCCAAATTCCGGGATTTCGGCAGCGCGGGGCGGAAAATGGTGCAAATCGGCGCCGAAAACCAGGAAATCCCGGCCAATCCGGGAAGGTTGACAGGTATGAAAATTATTGTTTATTGCTCTTTTTGTTTGAATTGTAGCTCCCATTAGCTAGACTAGCTAAGGGATTTAGAGAGACATAATCCTAAAGGTAACTTTTCAAAACTCTTCTTGAAGCTGTGTTGAGAATATGGATATACAATGAGAACAGGAGGCAACTTCCCTCCAACTCCCCCCCCCCTTCAAATTGCATATGGATATGTCTATGTATGAGTTTTCTAACCTATGTAAACTGTTCAGAGTAGCCATTGTACTAGATGGGCCATATAAAAGCTCCATCCATGTATCCTAAAATATTCAATAAAAATCCTGAAATACATATGTATTTCTATGTGACATTACCAGAGCTGGCCACTAGAGACCACTGCCTGCAAAGTAAAATGTAGGGGTTTGCTATTATCTGCAGTTTCAGGTATCCACAGTAGGTCTCAGAATATATCCTCTGTGGATATCAGAGGTGACCTGTACTTCCAATGAATATTTCAGTCTCAGTTCCCCAATAATACCTCCCCCGCTAAAAATGTTTGAAGAAGAACATTCAACACAACACTAATGGAAAGCAATACCAAATGTCTGCGTCTACGAGCAAGGCCAAGCCAAGGCCAACAGTCTCTACCTGTGTGAAGCCCAGCTTGATACGCCGCTGCTTGAAAGTGCGGGCAAACTGCTCCAGCTCCTCCAGGTCGCTGGGCTCCTCGGGGTGTGAAGGGGTCTCCAGGCCTTTGGGCGGCTGCGAGTGAGCGAGGTGAGACTCGGGGAGGCCAGGCCGAGTCACTTGCTGAGGATGGAGAAGCAAACGTAAAAAACATAGTTTCTGCCAGGGTAAAGTTAAAAGTCGCCCTTGCTCGAAAGCCAGTCGTATCCAGCACTAGGGTTCAGTGCTCATCTCTGCTTATCACCAAAGAGCCAGCGCTGTCTGCGTCTGCCGACGTTTCTGTGGACATGTGGCAGGCATGACTAGAAGGCTGCTACCTTCCCACCAAAGTGGTACAGTGATGCCTCATACAATATCCAAACTTGGTTCCACAAGTTTGGACTTTATACGGATTTGAACTTTGTATGAGGCATGCAAAATCCTAGCCGCGAAGCCTCATACAACGTCCAAATCTTTGCCGCGATGCCTCGTACAACGTCATTTCCATAGAGATACATTGTACTGTTAACAGCACAGATTTCAGGGCAAAGCCAAGGAAACAGACAGGAAACTGACAGAACTTTAAGAAAACATTGTCTGAAGGCTAAATACATTACAAAAACATGTCAAACAACCCTGATTGTCCAAGAACCTGAAGAATGCTGCAAAAATCCCAGGAATGCTTCTAAAAATTCTGATGAAAAAATTCAAAAAAAATCCAAAATCGTGCTCAAAACCACTCCTAAACACTCTTTGCCTTGTGCAAAACCCACAAGAGGAATGTATGCATGTGTCCTACCTTTTATACTGCCTAGGCACAATGCAACCTGGGGAAAACCCCAATGCCTCATACAAAGTCGCAGCGACTTTGTATGAGGCAACTTTTTTCAAGGAATTAGGCGATGTTGTATGAATTCGATGTTGTATGAAGCGGTCTTTGTATGATGTATTACTGTACCTGTTTATCTACTTGCAGTGTCTTGCTTTCAAACTGGTAAGCTGGCAGGAGCTGGGACAGAGACGGAAGCACAGTCCGTCACGCAACACTCAGGTCTCAAACTGCTGACCTGCTGACCTTCCAGTCGTCAAGTTCAGCGTCTTAGCCACTAAGCCACCGCAGTCCCTTCTGCCATCTGCCAGGGTATCGATGCACCAAATGCGAGCCGCACAAGCACAGGGTGCAAAGGAGGTCTGATTGTGACAAATGGAGGCTTTCCCTCGCGCAAAGTGTGCATTTTCCACCAGAGCTTTCATCAGCCACAGAAAATGCCTCTCCTTTAGCGATGGTTGACTAAAAGTGTTTGCTTATGGAAGGCAAGAGCAAAGATTGCTCTGAACAGGCTTTGTAGCACCAACATTAGTGGTGAAAGAAGGCAGACAGCCTTTAAATTTATTTTCTCCATCATTTTACTTAATAATGCAAATCTACATTTACTGTCTTCTATTGTTTCACCTGATTTATCTAACTCATTATCAGCAACAATGTTACAATTCCCATCCAGAATAATCCTTTCTTTAGTCCCTTTTTTGTGTTAATTTAACAATTTTTGTATTTAAAAAAACCTTTGTTTATCATTGGGTGCATATACAATAAAACCCTGACTTACAAATGCCTCGAGTTACATAAAATTCAACTTACATAATGATTTTGTGCTAAAACCATGGTCCGAGTTACACAATTTCCTATGGGTTTGCTTCGAGTTACATAAAGATTCTTTTTCCTGTGGGTTTGCTTTGAGTTACGTAAAAATTCATTTTTTCCTATGGGTTTGCTTTGATTTACATAAACATTTCATTTTTCCTATGGGTTTGCTTTGAGTTACGTAAAAATAATAATTTTTCCTATGGGTTTGTTTCAAGTTACAAAAAAATTCGATTTAAGCAAAAGCCTACGGAACGGACCTTTTTTCGTAAGTAGGGGTTTTACTGTATATTTATTAACAAGATTTCCCCTCCTTTAAATCAACCCTGTATCATTAAATATCTACCCTCTTGGTCCTTTGTTATTTTCTCCATTTTAAATTCACATCTTTTTGAGATCAATAGGGCAATTCCTAATAGATCCCTAACAAGTACCCAGCATGTTGGGGGCATAATGCTAATTAACTTGTGAAACACCTTGCCTTGTTAGCTGGAAGGCTGGCAAGTTAGCAGTTCAAGACCCGGGTACTGCATGATGGATTGAATGCCCGTCTCTGTCCCAGCTCTTGGGGACGCGAAAGGAGCCTCATTTGGGCGCTTCCTGAGCGGAGTTTCTTCCGCAAAAAAAAAAACCTTTCAACCCAGAATAATTTCTGACATGAAATTATTATTATTTCACTTGAGCCATCCTCCTAAACCTCAGAAGAACTTCCAAATCATGCTTCTTAAAAGCAAATGTGGGCAAGCGAGTCCAGTACTGATAAACCAGCCATCATGCTTTCACTCAGCACATCTGGAGCTGCTCAAGTGGCTGGATGGGAAGCCAGCATGAATTCCATGACAGACGAAAGGTGATGCGCAAGAGTATGAAATAACTAAAGCCCTAGAAGTCTAAGAAAAATGAGAGCACTAAATAAAGACCAACAATATTTGCTTGACAGCAAATTCACACACACACACACACACCAAACTAATGAATATCTGTGAACATTATGCACAGAAATTCCCTCCTTTGTTCACCTGTGCTGGGAGTCCTGAACGAGGCTGGTTCGTCAGGAGACTCCCTGGATTTTGCTGAGGTAGCTGAAAGAGATTTGGTGTCGAGAGCAGCCCTGTGGGGAACAAAAGAGGAAACAAACAGCTCGGCTTCATTCCACATGGATTTCTGAGCATATCTATGCTATAAAGACAGAAGGTGCCATGTGATGGTTATGGCCCATCCGACCTAATGTTATGGTTTGGTGTCTCTGTTACAGAGCTTTAGCACTGCAGTTCAAGGGTATGCACTAGAGATGTCTAACAGAGGAAATTTGGGGACTTCTTAAGCACAAATAAAGGGCCATGGTGGCTTAGTGGTTAAGATGCTGAACCTGATCACCAGAGGGTTGGCAAGTCAGCAGTTCGAGACCCGAGTGCTGCACGACAGAGTGAGCTCCCATCGTCCATCCCAGCTCCTGCAAAGCTAGCAGTTTGAAAGCAAGAAATTGCAAGTAGATAAATAGGTACCACTTCAGCGGGGAAAGGTAACAGTGTTCCATCATGCACTCTCTGACATCTAGTCCTGCCTGCCCCATGACCACGGGAACATCTGCAGATGCAGACAGTGCTGGCTCTTTGGCTGTAAATGGACAGGACGCTGTTACCTTTCCCGCGGAAGTGGTACCTATTTATTTACTCGCAATTTCTTGCCTTCGAACTGCTAGGTTGGCAGGAGCTGGGGCAGACGACGGGAGCCCACTGCGTCACACAGCACTCGGGGCTCGAACTGCTGACCTGCCGACCTTCTGGTCATCACGCTCGGCATCTTTGCCACTAAACTACCACCGCCCCTGGATGCCAGCTAATGAAAGAAGAGACAGACCCGTGTGTGCATCCTTCCTTACCTTGCTGTCCCTGCTGAGCCTGTGGCAGCAGGAACTGTGCGGGTGGCTGGAGGTGATGTCCTGGAACCAGGACTAACTGCTGGAGTTGGAGCAGCTGCTGGATGTCCTAAAGCAAGAAAAAGAGAAAAGGACACTTATAGGTATGTCTGGCGGCACAGCTGTTAAGCTGCTGTCCTGCAACCAAAAGGTTGTGAGTTTGATCCTGACTAGGGTTCAAGGTTGACTCAGCCTATGGGGCAGTATAGAAGTTCAAATGCTATTGCTACTGACCAGTACTATGATTTCGGCTTCTACAGTGGATTCTCTTTAATGTGTAGTTTGACCCCAGGACTGGTCCTGACCAGGTTTCACCAAGCTGGCCTTTTGCATAGGCACCAAAGCCCTTACCTGGGCAGTGAGCTGGATCGGCTGCGACAGGGCCAGCTGTGGCGTCTGGGGCTGGTTCTGTGATGCCGGCAGCTCGGCCCCCGTCTGCTGAGAAGAGGCGGCGGCGGCGGCGGCGTTGGACTGCTGCACAGCCGCTGCCAGGAGCTGCGCTTGGGCCTGCTGCAGTAGCAGCTGCTGTTGAGCAGGCATCAGAGCTGTGAGCTGAGGTTCGGGAGAGGGCAGAAGAGACACATACAGAGAGCAGAGAGGCAGGGAGCAAGCCAGGAGGAAGGCCGTCAAGAAAAACGCGTTGCAAGGAGGGATGGAGGTGAGAAAGGGTCAGAAGAGAGGGTGAAAAGAAGGAATAAAACAGGCAGTGAGAAGAAAAAGCAGGTTAATTGAGCCCCACCCCTCTACCCCCAGCAGAAGCATGCCATAAGTCAGGGGCATAGCTGTCAAGTATCCCTTATTGGCTAGGAAAACCCCTTATTTTACCCTCTTTCCCGCCATCATCCCTTATTAATTAGACTGCAATGCCCTATTGCCGCCATTGGAGGGCAGCACAAGATAAGCATAACTGTCAAGTATCCCTTATTTTCTGGGAAATTTCCCTTATTTCTAAATCCAAAACTTGACAGGTATGGTCAGGGGTTCTCAACCTACAGCCCATGGGCTGGACCCAGCCTGTGGCACCATTTCATGTGTCCCATGCCACCGCTGCCGTCGCCAGAAGCAGAACCGTTTTACGACAGCTGTAAATGCGCCCATGTCTGTCATAAATGCATTTAAAACAGCCGTAAATGCACCCACGGTGTCGTAAATGCACCCGTGTCTGTCATAAATGCATTTACGACAGCCACGGATGCGTTTTACGCCAGTGTTTACTGCAGGAGGGACCACCAGTCGGCCCGCTCAGTTGTTTGAGGTGGCGTGGTCCGGCCTGCAGCTTGTAAAGGTTGAGAACCCCTGCTAGAAGTCAAAACGGACAAGAATTAGAAGCGGAACTAACTTAGAATCATAGAATGACTGGGTTGGGAGGGGGCTTTGAGGCCATTGAGTCCCACCCCCACCACCCCTGCTCAAGACAGGAATCTGATTCAAAGATAAGACAAGATGATTGTCCAATTCTCTCTTGAACATTTCCGGTGTTGGAGTGCTCACCAGAACTTGAGGCAGCAGGTTCTGTTGTCGTACTACTCTAACCGTTAAGATCCCCCCCCCCGATATTCAGCCTATATCTGGCTATACTTTTGTTAGTGCAGCCTAATAGGATCTTAAGCACTAAAGGATGGCTGGTGGGCCTCTTATGTCTTTCGCAGTTTCTTGTGCATACCTGTCAAGTATCCCAGGTTGGCCAGGATTTCCCATATTTCCGCGCCGATTTTCGCCATTTCCCGCCCGGAGCTGCCGCTACCCCGTAATTTGGCAGTGGGGAAAAAGGAGTTACTGCACATCTCTTCTGTGCAGGTCCTTTCTACGCATGCGTAGAACCCTTCTACACATGCATAGAAGTGAGCTGCGCAGAACGGTTCTGCGCAGGTCTGTTCTACGCATGCGTAAAAGCCTTCTACGCAAGCGTAGAATGGACATGCGCAGGTCCTGTAATCTCCAGAGCTGCGCTTTACAGGTATGTTCTTGTGTCACAAAATTAGCTTACTGTGGTTCAGCGACTGGTCATGGGAAAGGGGACAACATAATAATGAGCTCTTTTTACATGCTTGCCTGTGCAAACACAGGGTGCAACTAGCAGGGGAAGTGAAGCTGATCCAATTTTGTGGGTCAAAGACTTTTGTTCTTCTGTGTGATCCATTTGTCTCATGTTTGAACGATCCTTGCATTCACGTCGGAGATATTTCTTCCCTCACGAGAAAGATCCAGACTGTACTTCAGGTTGGCCTGGCTTCTCCCCCTTTTGATTATTGATGCTTTCTTCTCTGCCCCTTCCCTGCTTTTTGATACCTGTGGGAAGTGCTCCCCTTTTTTTGATGGATATTCCTCCCAACAAATCAGTGCTGTATCAGACTCAATAAAAGATCTCCCTTGCTCGAAAGCCAGTCGTCTCTGGTTCTAGGGTGTGGTGCTCACTCTGTTTACAACTGTCTGCATCTGTTTCTGCGGTCATGTGGCAAGAATAACTCGACACCAGAGTGCACTGAGCGCTGTTACCTTTCTCTCTGAAAAGGCACCTATTTATCTACTTGCAATGTCTTGCTTTCGAACTGCTAGGTTGGCAGGAGCTGAGACAAAAACGGGAGCTCACTCCGTCGTGCAGCACTCGGGTCTCAAACTGCTGACCTGCCAACCTTCCGTCATCAAGATCAGTATCTTAACCACTAAGCCACCACGGTCCCTCCCTATCTGATTCAATCCAAGTACTGAAAGCCACTTCCAAAGTATCTAGAATTGCAGCCAGTGATGCACTCCAAAAAATTGTTATTACCACCTTTGTGGGTGGGGCCAAATCTGTGGGCAGGGCCAAATCTGAGGGCATGGCCAATGCAATGGCTATTGTGGTGGGCGGTGTGGCCGGCCAGGTGGCCATGGCCTGGAGGAATTTCCATGACCAGCCCGGTGAACCACATGACTGACCCGCTGAACCATGTAACCGGCCCACGGCCCAAAAAGTTTAGGTGCCCGTGTACTAAAGCAAGTTATTTCCTAGAAGAGGCTCCTAGGCCTCCACTACATGGCACTTCTGGGTGTGGTGGAGGTGGTGGGGAGCCACATGAAATTGCACAGTGGGCCACGTCCAGCCCACGGGTCACAGGTTAAGAATCCCTGCATCAGGGTAGCATCTGACATGGGCCTAGTTTCCCTCTCCTTGGAGGAATAAAGTTTATGCAACCAAGAGCCGGGAGTTGTCTTCCAAGGCTGCTTTTATCCTAAATAATGAAAAACACCCAAACTCCTCAACCGTGCTTCCTGGAAGCTGCTGGCACGGGTCACTGGCAGGTGATGCTGAGCCTGGTCTTTTCGCACATGATTTCTTAAAAGGGTACACTTAAGAGCCGTGTTGGTTCTTTTACCCTGGTGTATGCTTAGAAAATAAATCTAAAATGCAACCAACTACTGCTTGGAAGAGGTTATTTAAAATTCATGGATGCTCATCAAAATGCCACTCTTAAGATTGCGGGCTGCTTTCTGCCAGACGTGTAAAATGGTCGCCAGAGAGACTATCTCTGCCATTTGTATAAGATGGTGAACCTTGGTGCCCCAGGTGTTCTTGAACTTCAATTCCCAGGAGTGCTGACTTGGGCTTCTGGTAATTGAAGTCCAAGATCACCTGGGGCGCCAAGGTTCGCCATCACGGGTATAAGGAAAGGCAGGTTGAAGAGTTCTTTGTCCAGAATGGTTGCAGGTCTCGCTGTCTTCAGCTTCCTCATTTGAGTCCGCTTACAGCCAAAATGAGTGGAGAGCTTTTCATCCCAGGAAAACCACCAACACTGTCATCGATGTCCAACCCCATGAGTGGCTTCCATCAAACTTCAAAATCCATGCCCAGGAAGTGCCATGGCAGGTGTAGCCTCCACTTACCCCAGCTAACTGGCTGCCCGCTAACATCAGCTGAGTCTGGGGTAGGTGCGTCTGCTGTTGAGCTGTAGGTACCGGAGCCGGAACTGGAGCTGGAGGCATTTCTGTGGCGTCTTCAGCTTTGATCTGAGAAACAGGGTATTAAAGAGAATCATTGCTAATCAATTTCCAGCTCTGTGCATTCAACATTCGTATGCTTCTATCGCTACTCTCTTCAGTGATTTTCAGTGTCAAATCTGAGGCATACCTGTCAACCGCGGCTCTGGAAAATCCAGGACCTGCGCAGAACAGTTCTGCGCAGGTCGCTTTTTACGCATGCGTAAAAGCCTTCTACACATGCGTAAAAGCAACTTGCACAGAACCATTCTGCGCAGCTTGCTTCTACGCATGCGTAAAAGCCTTCTACACATGCGTTAAAGTGACTTGCGCAGAACCGTTCTGCGCAGCTCACTTCTACGCATGTGTAGAAGGCTTTTACGCATGCGTAGAAGGCTTCTACGATCCCCTTCTGCACAGAAGCCTTCTAGGCATGCGTAAAAGCCTTCTACGCACGCGTAGAAGTGAGCTGCGCAGAAGGGATGCACAGTAATGCCTTTTTTTTCCCCGCTGCCAAATTCCGGGGTTTCAGCAGCTCCGGGCGGGAAATGGCGAAAATCGGCGCCGAAAAACAGGAAATCCCGGGCAATCCGGGAAGGTTGACAGGTATGATCTGAGGTTCTTTGCATTTCATTTTTTTCATTCCAGAACTTCAACATCCCCTTTCCCTCAGTAAACATCCACATGTAAGTCACCACTGATGGGGAGACGCTTCAAGAGAAAGCAAAACCAGGTTAAGACTGATTCTCGCAGCACAAGCTGAGCTGATGGTGGACAGAAGCGCCGTGTTTTGAGAAAATAAACTAAAAATCCCATGCAACGGCTGAGCAAATTCTGCCGCTTGACTACATTATGCTGAGTAATCACCTCTGCACATGTCCCTGAGAACTGTTTGGAGGAACGAAGAAAGAAAGAAAAAGGCAAGACATCAAATTCCCGCCCACTGACCACTAGAAGATGATGCTATCTCTCTGATACACCACTGTTCTGTTTCCTGTTTTGCTACTGGTTTGGGACGCAGGGAATTCCCCCTCTAAACCAATCTTGATTCACAAGTTTCTATTGTGCAAAGGAGCACTCAACAAAGGTCCAGCATACCTTTTATGTAACTGCCTTCTTCTATTTTATTTTACAGTGATACCTCATACAACGTCCAAACTTGGTTCCACAAGTTTGGACTTTATACGGATTTGGACTTTGTATGAGGCATGCAAAATCCTAGCCACGATGCCTCATACAACGTCCAAATCCTTGCTGCGATGCCTCATACAACGTCGTTTCCATAGAGATACATTGCACTGTAACAGCACAGACTTCAGGGCAAAGTCAAGGAAACAGACAGGAAACTGACAGAACTTTAAGAAATCATTGTCTGAAGGCTAAATACATTACAAAAACATATCAAACAACCCTGATTGTCCAAGAACCTGAAGAATGCTGCAAAAATCTCAGGAATGCTTCTAAAAATTCTGACGAAAAAATCCAGAAAATCCAAAATTGTGCTCAAAACCACTCCTAAACACTCTTCGCCTCATGCAAAACCCACAAGAGCAATGCACACATGTGTCCTGCCTTTTATACAGCCCAGGGACATTGCAACCTGGGAAAACCCCAATGCCTCATACAAAGTCACACGACTTTGTATGAGGCAACTTTTTTCAAGGAATTAGGCGATGTTGTATGAATCCGATGTTGTATGAAGCGGACTTTGTATGAGGTATTACTGCATTTTATTTTATTTTAATTTTTATTTGATTGATTGATTGATTAATTGAGTGAGTGAGTGAGTGAATGAGTGAGTAAGTATTCTGAATTCTTCCCCACCACTATCCCAACGCAACTGCATGACTTACACCAGGAGTTCTCAACTTTTTTAAGCTAGGGGCCTGGTCACGCTCCCTCAGACAGCTTCGGGGGCCAGATGGCCAGATGTTTTTTTATGATATGTGATATGTTTAACTGCTGTAATTGTAATAATGATTATTGTATAATTATGCTTGGTGCTATTTTGCATCACCTGTGTTCGCTTTTGTATTGATTATATTGCACTTATATGCTGTACTGCTTGTTTTGTGAACCGCTTTGAGTTGCTCATTGGGTGAGTAAGCGGTATATAAATTAAAATTTCAATTCAATTCAATTCAATGGCCATTTTGCCCTTCCTCCACCACATGGCCCTTCCTGGTGTGGTGAAGGTGGAGGGGCACATGAAATGGTCCCGTGGGCCGCATCTGGCCCACGAGCCGCACGTTGAGAATCCCTGACTTAGACAAGCGATTATTTAGCTGGCAGTGTTGGAGAGTTGAAGTTCAGGAAGGGAATGATCAGAATTCTGCCAGATACTTCTGTCTCTGATTCTTCTTCTTCTTTTTTCGTATCCAGATCAAACTTTGGACTGTCAAAATGAAGCCACCTTCTTGGCTTTCTCATTGGCCAAACTTAAGTCCTCATCAGTACTGTATATGTTTCTGGCAGTAATTGGCAGGCCAGTAAATAAGCCAGATTGTGTATCTCTCTGTCTCTGCTAACATTACAGCAGCAAATGGGTCAAACACCTGTATGTTCATTACCATTACCCTTTGAAGTACATAAAGACTCCTTTTGTGGGATACCAGTTTAGAATTGGGAAAGAAAATGTGCCTCCAGTGGGCATCTATTAAATTGGAAACAAAGTTCGGGGGAAACTGGGACTTACCTTGGTGCCTGTGCTGGTTGGGGAGGGAGCGAACGGGGAAGGTTTGCTCTGCTGGGTCTGCAAGAGAGAAAGGGCTTCAATAATGATGCCATCTTAATTCATTTTTTTCAGATGAGAAGCAACAACTTTCTCACGTTTTCTCCCCTGCACTTTGCCATTATCAATTGACTTGCGCAATAAACTTGACTTGCGCAATAAACTTATTGATCGATTCTTGAAGTTTTCATGCTTATTTTGCATTTCAACACATTTTTGGTGTTTTTAACTGTATTTTGCACAGAAAACCGTGGAACTTGTTGCACAAAACATATTTTCATCCAAAAAGTACAGTTTTTGCTAAATAAAATTAAACAAAATGAATAACACTGGTGAAAAAGTTTAACAGACTTTTTTTGTTGTTGTTGTTTCATGTAAGAGCATCAAATCTTGCAACAGTTGACCATAAGGTATCTTGATGTGTTAGACATGCAGGATTTAACACCAGGACTGCAATGGACTACCACAGCCTTGAGGATATTAACAAGGTGTGCCTTCACAGTCAGTCCATCCGGCAATTTTTCTACACCATTTTTCTACAATTTTTCTACACCAAGTTTGAAAAAATTCACCTGCATTCATTACATCCGTGATATGGACAGTGTGCCCCACTTTATGCTAAAACCTTTTCCTTGCCCCACTCTATCCCTCCTGCTTCTGCCCAACTTTTTCTCACCTGGTGGTTTGTGTCGGGCCCATTTCTTTCTGTATCTAGAACCAAAGAAGACAAAATCATTGTGACAGCTCCAACCACCTCAATTCCAGTTGCACTGAACTTTCTCTTTTGGGCCCACTTTCACCAGCAAGGGTTCCCACCAGTTGCCTGTTGAACATCTGGTGGTTAAACTGCTGCACTGAAACCAGAACATTGTGAGTTCAATCCTGACCAGGGGTGCACGGAACGCTGTTTACTTTCCCACCGAAGTGGTACCTATTTAGTTACTTGCAATTTCTTGCTTTCGAACTGCTAGGTTTGGAAGGAGCTAGGGCAGAGATGGAAGCTCACTCCACCATGCAGCACTCAAGTCTTGAACTGCTGACCTGCCGACCTTCTGGTCATCAAGTTCAGCATCTTAAGCCTGACTTAAAACTGAGGCTAAAGCAGCCACTACCAGCAGAACATGCATCATCCAGAGAATCAGCCTTCCAAGTAGTAGAACAAAGGATGAGCTAGACAGCAGGGATTTTCAACCTGCGGCCCATGGGCCAGATGCGGCCTGTGGCACCATTTCATGTGACCCTCCACTGCCTCCACCACACCAAGAAGTGCCATGTGGTGGAGGGAAGGGCAAAATGGCTCTCTGTCCCCCTGAAGCTGTCTGAGAGAGCGTGACCCGACCTCTGGCTTTAAAAAGTTGAGAATCCCTGAGCTAGAGAGAGGAAAAGGCAGATGTGCACAGAAAGAGGCATCTGCACACCATGATAAGGCATAATTGATGAAAAATTTGGATTCTCTTGAATGAGCAGGGAGGTTGGGACATGATGCCCAGGTGTTGCCAGTTTTGTGTCTTCATCAGATCCTAACATGACAAAGGACTAGAACTCAAGCCAAGACTGTACAACTGAAGTGGGGTCTTGCTTTCAATCTGCTAGGTTGGCAGGAGCTGGGGCAGAGGCAGAAGCTCACCGTCATGCAGCACCCGGGTCTCAAACTGCTGACTTGCCAGCCTTCCAGCTAACAAGGTGAGCTTCTTAACCACTGAGCTAGTTCCGTGAGTAGCATTTACAAATATCTCGACATTCCTTCCTACCCGTGCGCTCCTCTTGCAACTCCAGCCGTGCCTTTTCCAGCTCCAGGGGTTTAGACATTCTTACTTCTAAAAGGAAACAAAAAAGAGAGGAAGGGAAATTGGAACAGATTGTAAATGCACGGTGGGATGAGCACTGAAAATAATTATAAACTGCAGAATTATAAACCAATGTTGAGCACCTGGAACGAAAGGTCTCACACTTTTAGTAAAGGTAAAGGCCGCCCTTGCCAAAAAGCCAGTTGTATCTGGCTATGGGGTGATGGTGCTCATTTCTGTTAACTGCCAAAGAGCCAGAGCTGTATGCTTCTGCATACATTTCTGTGGGCATGTTGCAAGCATGACTAGATGCCAGTTACCTTTCCCGCCAAAGTGGTACGTATTTAGCTATATACAATGTCTTGCTTTCAAACTTCTAGGTTGTCAAGAGCTGGGAGAGATGACAGGAGCTCACTCCATCACGCAGCACTTGAGTCTTGTACTGCTGACCTTCTGGTCATTAAGTTCAGCATCTTAATCACTAAGCCACCACAGTCCCTCTCACACTTTTAAGACTAGGCCATGGGTTCCCAACCTTTTCATACCAAGGGCCGGGTCACATTCTCTCAGTCAGCTTTGAGGGCTGGATGGCCATTTTGCCCTGCCTGCACAATGGGGGTGGCCATTTTGTCCCAATAGCTTCAAAGGGGTAGCCTTTTTGTTTCTCAAATGCCATTGGAAGGGTGGGGTGGCCACATGAAATGGTGCCGGAGGTCAATCCGGCCTGCAGGCCTTAGGTTAGAAACCCCAGGACTAGGCGATTGCATCAAATAAACCGTGCAATTGAAATTGTACAAAATGTACAAAATTGTACAATTTGTACAAAATGTGGAGGTACATTACTAAAATGAGTCAGTCATCCCAGTGCTTGTCTCAAACTGTGGCAGATAAGACATTGATAAGTAGTTAACGTCTATTGCACAATAAAACAATTATCTGGGAAGGCACTTAATAGTAGCAGTTCAGTGTTTCGAGGAGAGAGGCTTCCACAGCCTTGTTTAATTTAGGCTTTCCTGGGCAGAAAAGCAGCAATTCACTCAGCACATAATTAATTAATCCAAGAAACATGCTACCTTGGGATGCAGCAAAAGCCATGGACTTAAGGAGCTCTAAGGTGGGGATTTAAAAGAGAATGTTTGTGGAGAATCCTAAATTGAGGCAGTAATGGGGGGAGAGAAGTCACTTGCTAGAGGGAGTACATAGAGGAAATGGCTATCAATGACCACTGAATCTGATGTCTACATATTGCCTACAGGAGACTCAATATACCAGTTCCCTGGAAATGTGAGTGGGAGGGTGTGGTGTCACAGCCCTGCTTGTGGGCCTCCCTCAGGCATTCCCCCCTTCCGAGGGAAAGAGAATGTGGGACTGAATGAATCTATGATCTGGCCCAACACACTGTTATTTTGAGGTTCTTCTGCCTTAATTCTGGGTTCCCCTAAGGCAGGTGTCCCTAACCTTTCCAAGCCGGGACCTGGGTCACATTCTCTCAGTCAGCTTCAAGGGCTGGACAGCCATTCTGCCCTTCCTGCACAATGGGGGGGGGGGCATTTTGTCCCAACAGCTTCAAAGGGGCAGCAATTTTGTTTCTTGAATGCCCTTGGAGGCGTGGGGGGGCATACCTGTCAAGCGCAGCTCTGGAGATTACGGGACCTGCGCAGAACGTTTCTGCGCAGGTCCATTCTACGCATGCATAGAAGGCTTTTACGCATGCGTAGAAGGCTTTTATGCATGTGTAGAACGGACCTGCGCAGAACCGTTCTACGCAGCTCACTTCTACACATGCGTAGAAGGCTTTTACGCATGCGTAGAATGGACCTGTGCAGAACCGTTCTGCGCAGCTCACTTCTATGCATGCGTAGAAGGCTTCTACGCATCACCTTCTGCACAGAAGCCTTCTACGCATGCGTAGAAGGGTTCTGCGCATGCGTAGAAGGGTTCTGTGCATGCGTAGAAGGGTTCTGCGCATGCGTAGAAGGGTTCTGCGCATGCGTAGAAAGGACCTGCGCAGAAGGGATACACAGTAACTCCTTTCCCCCCTGCTGCCAAATTATGGGGTAGCAGCAGCTCCGGGTGGGAAATTGAGAAAATCGGCGCAGAAATATGGGAAATCCCAGCCAATCCAGGAAACTTGACAGGTATGGTGGGGGGCCATATGAAATGATGCCGGGGACCAGATCCAGCCCATGGGCCTTAGGTTGGGAACCCCTGCCCTAAGGCAGTGATGGCGAACCTTGGCACTCCAGCTGTTCTTAAACTTCAATTCCCAGAAGCCCAAGTCCCTGTGAATCCACACGAATGGGTTTACTGCACTTGCGCAGGGACTTTGGCTTCTGGGAATTGAAGTCCAAGAACAGCTGGAGTGTCAAGGACTTAATGGTCTTAATGGACTTAATGGTCTTTTGTTTAGCACATCAGATATCTTTGTATATCCAGAGAGCATCTGCTCACATTACCAACAGCCCATGTGAGGAAAATTAATATCTCAACTCCCATCTTCAGATATGCCCCCATGGCTAGAATGGACCCAAGTACCATCATAAGGCAGGTTAAAAGAGCCATTTTGGTTAAGAAGAAGTAAATCTCTGAATGTTGCTTTTGCCAACTACTGTATCTCATTTTTTTGACTGCAAGCTCATTTCTGCCTCACCATGAGAACAACACAATATCAGTGCTGTTGTTCTTGTTGCTTAAACCCACGTAGGGCGTCCCCACTTCAGAAGCATTTATGTCAGCATTTTCACAATGCATATTATCTTTGTACACACTTTTCTTAGTATGTGCACTTTTTGCAAACATTTCCCTTACTATAATTTTTGGGTTCATTGTTTCTCCTATTATGGATAATTTTGTTGCGAACTCTCCCTTTTTAAAAAAAGACGCTCTTTTAGGGCACTTTGGTTCTGCGCCAGGTTGCAAAAATCCGAAAGTTGCAGATTTGGGTATATAAAGACATTACAGTTCCTTGATTGATTCGGCAGGTCTGAATTTGAGACATTTGTGCAACAACAAAAAATTCAGATCCAGCAAATGTGTTTTACATCTCTTATTTTAGGCACCAAATATTAGCCCACTGACACAGCAAAAGGTAGGCGGTTCTTTAAAATTTGTGCTAGGTTTTCCCAATAAACTATGTTACTAGTCATTAGTTCAATGGGCGAAACAGATAGATGGAACCTCCATGTCTAGCGGTAGTATACGTCTAAATACCAGATTTTTAAAAAAAAATTGTGTGAGGAGCACACAAAGGTGCTTTCTGGGTTGAAAAGATTTTTGCTAGAGAAACTCCGCTCAGGTGGGACAAAGACGGGCGCTCATTCCATCATGCAGTACTCGGGTCTTGAACTGTTGACTTGCTAACCTTCCAGCTAACAAAGCAAGCTTCTTAACCACTGAGCCACTGAAGAGAATCAACAGACGGATATTCTTCTATATCCTTCTTGTGAAAGTATGCAGAAGGATTTGCCTAGTTACTGTTTGAAGCAAAACGCTGAACTAGGTTGACCTTTTTGCCTAATTGTCACAAATCTTTTTATTATTGGTCTGGATAGATTTAGGCACTGTTTGGGTAGGAGCATCTTGCATGCTTTTATTAAGTGCCTCGCCAGATGATTGTTTTATCGTGCAATAAATGCCCAATCATTTCCTTGTTCCACTTTCTTATGACAGAACGTCTATTGTGCCGAAATCAATTTTTCCCCAGCAATAAATCACAAATGTTTCCTTTTCTTCTTCCTCTCTCCAAGCCGGTATGTTTATTGGTATTTGGAATGTCAAGTGTGTTTCGCTGACGGTTCACTAGCTTTTGCACAAGGACCACAAAAATCGACAGGCTAATGACTGTGGTATCGCTGGCCAAGCTATCAAGCTATTCTGCTGTATCCCTGGCTCATCATTTGGAAAAACCCTTGACACAATTTTTCCACAATCTCTGGGATATTTCCTTTCCCAGGTACTTCAATATGACCAGAAAAGCTGGCCATCTGACACTCAATCTAGCAAAAAAATAAATTAATCCATATGTAGTTCCCTTCCTCCTTCTCCTCCTCCTCCTGCCATGTTGTTGTTCAGTCGCACAGTCGATTCCGACCCTTTGCGACCCTATGGACCATCGTTCTCCAGGCACCTCTGTCCTCCACCATCCCCCTCAGTCCTCCCAGTTCTGTGCCCATTGTGTCTACAATACCATCTATCCATCTCATCCTTGGCCTCCCCCTTCTTCTTTTGCCCTCCACCTTTCCCAACATCACGGCCTTCTCAAGTGAATCCTCCCTTCTCATTTGATGCCCAAAGTATTTTAGCCTCATCTTTACTATTTGACCTTTCAATGAGCAGTCAGTGTTGATTTCTTCTAAGATTGACCTATTTGTTCTCCTCGCTGTCCAGGGTACCCTCAAAACTCTCCTCCAGCACCACATTTCAAAGGCATCTATTCTTCTGCGTTCAGCTTTCCTAATTGTCCAGCTCTCACATCCGTACATTACCACTGGGAATACCATTGCTTTGACTATTCTAATTTTTGTTTCCAAGGTGATGTCTCTGCTTTTCACCATGTTCCCCAGGTTTTTCATGGCTTGTCTCCCAAGAATCAGTCGCCTTTTTATTTCATGGATGCAATCTCCATCTGCAGTGATCTTAGATCCTAAGAATGTAAAATCTGTCACTGCTTCTACTTCTTCCCCATCTATTCTCCAGGAACTGATCGGGCCAGTTGCCATTATCTTGGTTTTCTTGATATTGAGTCTCAAGCCAGCTTTTGCACTCTCTTCCTTCAAACCGATCAAGAGATTCTTTAGGTCTTCCTCACTTTCTGCCATTAGGGTGGTATCGTCTGCATATCTCAGATTGTTTATGTTTCTCCCAGCAATTTTAATCCCATATTGTGATTCCTCCATCCCTGCACTGCGCATTATGTGCTCTGTGTATAGGTTGAATAAGCATGGTGACAAAATGCAGCCTTGTCTTACTCCTTTTCCTATTCCAAACCACTCTGTCATTCCGTGTTCTGTCCTAACTGTTGCTTCTTGGTTCCTGTACAGATTTCTCAGGAGGCATATGAGGTGCTCTGGAATTCCCATCTCTTTAATCACTTGCCACATCTTGTTGTGATCCACACAATCAAATGCCTTAGTGTAATCAATAAAGCAAAAGTAAACTTGTTTCTGGTATTCCTTTGTTTTCTCCATGATCCAGCGTATGTTGGCAATGTGGTCTCTAGTCCCCCTGCCTCCTGCCATATCCAATTCCAAATTTTGGCGATCATCATGGCGATCAGCCATGGAAGACTGTCCTGAGAATTTAATGCAGTGGCCTTTCATCTGCTTTCCGCATCGCAGCATGACCTCCGTACCACTGATCCAGTTCCACGAGTCACTTTCTGCTCCTGAGCCCTGTTGGCACACAAAGTCCTCATCAGCCCCAAGCCAGGATTGATGAAGCTGCTGCCCTCCATCAAGATGGATTCAAGTTGGATTTAATCCACTTGGGGACCATCACCTTTCCCTGTGGACGTCACCACCCAAGGCCGCTAGTACTCAGGGTGGTCAGGTTAGTTAACCGCCACATGACGCTCAGCGTTGAGTCACTGGCAGTAGGGTCTACTCCATACCAGGATAACCTGGGCAGACTTTAGCCTTCCACTAGGCAAGTTATAACAACCAGCAGATGTAAAACTGGGAAAAGAATCAGGTAACACTTAAATTCCATACAGATATACCCCCTTGCCCACCCAGCGCTTCACCATAGGTGAACAGAATGCCCAACAACTAATGCTTAACCCTGATTAGCATGACCTCAGCATTAAGAAGTTATTCTCTGTGAATTGTTCTCTGAAGCAGAACCATTTCTTAGCAACTGAAATCCGAAAGTGGAACCATGGCTTATTCTACCATGAACCAGGCGGCTGCAAATGGAATGGGAAAGAAGAAAAAGAACTGACATAACAAATTTAAAAAAAAACAGAGCCTTAAAACCGCAAAGTCATAATTGATTCCAGTCTCTTGTCCTCAAGGTCCTCAACAAATCAATATATATGATTTGTTGAATGTAACTAATTCAGATCACAGTGACTGTGATGTGCTGTCAACGGAAGAGGCTGTCAACGGAAAGCTAACCACTATTATATGCCAGAGAGAAAAGATTTTGGCTAAAATTATGAGGAGGGTGAAATGTAGAAGTTTGGTTTCAATAATCTTAGAACTGCACAGCTGGAAGGGACCCTGTGGTCCATCAAGCCCAGCTTCTCTCCAGGAGGCACAGTGGGGAATCAAACTCTTAACCATGCCTAGGTCACTGAGCTATCCAGCAGTTCATAAAGGTCCCTTGTGATTTTTGCCCCTTAATTCTAGTGCTGGCGGCATCTTAGCTTGAACAAGGAAGGAGCCACTTTCCCCATACTAAGTAGACTCAACTGCACAACCCAAATATAACTATTTCAGACACGGCTGGGCCTACGCTCTACCTTGACTGGAAGCAAATGCTTCATTCTTTATGATGGAAAGCGTTAGCGAGCAAATTTCCACTACCATCCGCCTCAAAGAACAACTGCTTTACTACGGTATTATTTTTCCTTTCTTTCTCCTCTCTTTGTTCGGCCGAATTCTCTGCCCTAAATGGCTCTCCCTCTCCTACCTGGACCGGACCAGACCTTTGTGGTGCAAATAGAGAGAAGAAAGTGTTGCTTTCCTCTATACTCTGCTATGTGCATTCCTCCTGTATCTGGTTCGGAGCCTTATCACCACTGCTAACTCCCTGATTTGCATAAAGCTAATGAGTCACACGCTAATAAAGGAGATGGAACCGTGACGAAGTTAGATCTCAACATGGGATGGGCGATAACAGAAAAAGCTGAGCCATAACCCCATCTAATTTGGTTCTTGGGTTCTCTGAACCATTTAGATTCCACTTTGCCAAGAGTCATCTACTATGGTGGTTGTATCTGTACACCGAGACATCGTTTTGTCACCTTCTGTTGGCAAAAGGACAAAAACATCATTTACACAGGGACACTATTCCAGAGGTAGTTTAGCCACCTTCATGAATGACACAGAAGTAACACCACCAGAAATGGGTAGAAGGCAACTTATGTCAAATACTGTACTAGGACCCCGATTTAACATTCATGGCCAAGAGCACACCCCAATAAGAGGGTGATCGCAGGGGTGGTAACAGTCCAAATAGGAAAAAGGTCAGAAATTTCTGTAACTTCCGATAAAAAATAACAGGGAAGCAGAAATCGGTGTCGGCAAAGGGCAGTTAAAGTGGTGGATTGCGGGGGGGGGGGGGGGGGCTCAAAGGAAATTTTCCATAGTGGTGTAAAAACCTAGATCTGAGTCTAAGGTCTTTCAAACACCTCTTAGAGCAGGGGTACCCAACCTATGCCCTGTGGGCTGGCCCCGGCCCACAGCACCACATCATGTGGCCCACCTCTGCATCCACTGCACCCTGAAGTGGAAGCGGGAGTATTTACAACAACCGTAAAACATGCCCGTGCATGTGTAAACACCATTACTTCAGCCGTAAATGCGCCCATGGCTTTTGCAAATGTGGAAGTGAGTGCATTTATTTCTGCTTCGGGGGGGGGGGTCCAGCCCACTCAGATGTCCAGTGGGCATGGCCAGGCCCGTGGCATAAAAAGGTTGGGAACCCCTGTCTTAGAGCTTCAATATATCACTTCTGCATACTGCTAATGCAATATCAAAAAATAGACTAGAACTATTTTTAAGTGAAATTTGCCTTTATCCACAACAAAATTTCAAGAAATTCTCAAATGCACTGGATTTTAATGACCAAACATCATCTAGGATTGATGTCTCTTAGCAGTGCTTCTGTAACAGGCAGAAACTTAACAGAGAAAACATTTCCTGGAATAGAGACGTCTTGAGAGAAAAAAAACATTTGTCACTAAACTTCTGCCTGCCATACAGTTCTAAATTCAATTATTACAGAATATTACAGAATTATTAAGCACAAGTGCTTAAGACACAGAAACCCAGTCAAAAGGGGGGAAATAGCCTCCAATTGACTGAAACCCCAACTAAAACTTCAACTATATTCTCCCTTCACTGCTTTCCTAGGGATGGGAATAATACTGTCGGTAGCTGAGTTCTGCGGAAGGCTGCCTTTTCAGGATTGCAGAAGAAAAATGCATCAGGTGAAGCTATTGTTTTGGCAGGTGAGGAACATGCTCTACCTTCTAATTTTCTGTGTGTGTCAGTTTTGTGCAGGAGGTATCAGTAGTTATGCATGCATGTGTAAGATCTTTGGTTACATTTGTACATGCATGAAGCAAACAACAGATATGTGTCTAAAATATATTATTAGAAATAGTTTGCAGAATGTGCCTTGATCTCTTCTAGGCTCTTCGACAGAAATGTCAAACTATGCCCGCAAAACTTTGAGACTGAACTTGAGCCAAGAAAGCTAACATTAAAATACAGCCATTAGTCTTTAAAGTGCCACAACATTTTTGTTTTTTGTTTACTCTGATATGCTTGAATCACAGATTAATAATGCTACTATTCCCAAAAAAAAATATCAACTTTTAACCAATGTAACCCAGAAGAACAGATTCCAGCTGTATCTCCTGTCCTTCTCATGTCTCACTGCTGACCCTCTGTACAGCTTTGCAGTCCGATAAATCTGACACATCACTGTTCCATCAGAGATGGGACAGCAACAGATATGTCATCTGTTTCCCAAATTGGTTAAAAGTAAAGGTATATTCTCCGGATTACAATCTGACTCTTCCCCGATTTATCTGAAAGTAACGAAAGAATCCAATATCTGCAGCATTCAAATGTGCTCTAAGGTTAGCAAAATGTGCTGGGGTACACAGAAAAAGCTTCCTCGAAGATTGTGGCATTTTTGAACCATAATCAGGTGTACCCTGGTAACGGCAACCTTGTGTTGCCGGCTAATCTTTCTCACACTAGGTCAGGCGAAAGGAACTGCAGAATGAACTCACCAAAAGGTGCCTTCATTTTGGCAACTTAACGTCTCGCCTCGAAACGGAGGAAGAAGAAGAAGAAAGATGTGCCAATCCTATAAACCTAACCAGCACAGACATTGCTGAGAAATTGTGAAAATTTCAGTTTAATAACATCTGGAGGGTCACATTGTGCTCACCTCCACCCTAGAGCACTAGGGTTCAATGGAGAAGGGGTCTGCCTTTGAAGATGATGAAGAGAATATCAGTTAGTGAAAAGGTAGCCACTTGAATGTTGGTGGGGCTGGGCAGTCGCAACACATAGCCAACAATGTTCTGGCCCTAGTGTGGAGAGCTGGCATTATGGTAAAATCGGAGGCACTGATTCTACCATAATCCTTCCGCCCTCCAAAGTGGCTGGCCTCCCTTTGCTGGCTTTCACTTCTGCTTCCCTTTCACATTTTTAGATGTTTTAAAAACAGCCTCTAATTTACTGAAACCCCAGCTAAAAACAGAAGCCCAGAAACCATTCGGCAGATCCGAGCAGGACTCTTCTCTTCTCAGTCGGCAGCCTTTCTTCTTCGCCCTTTTCCTTACTCGCAGTGGTGCACCCAAGCAAAGCTGCAGTTGAGAGAAGTTGGGACATCTAGATGCAGCGGGGAAATGTGGCTCCTAATCCTTGTAACTGTTTCAGCCGAAAGGATTTTTAAAAACTTTGCATGAAGAACTCTGCCTGTCAAATCACTCTCCTGGATGCAAAAAAAAAAAATCATAGGAACTTTCTCTTCATCTGCATTTGATCACTCCGCAGGTACCAGTTTTCTGCAACGTTCCCCAATAGCCAGGGCTGTAAGTTAAGCAAAGCCTTCCCAGGACCTGTGCCTCCAAAGTTAATCTGCAGGAATCCACAGGTAAAACATTTCACACAAAGGAGAGACACGTTGTCTGCAGATGAACATATAAGTGAAATGTTTGCAACCTAGAATATGCTACTGAGCAACTTGTGTTCCAAAGCAAGCTCCCTGTGAATTTCTACAGCTATCTCTATCTCTATCTCTATCTATATCTGGATATAGGTATAGGTATAGATATAGGTATAGGTATAGGTATAGGTATATAGATAGATAGATAGATAGATAGATAGATAGATTTCCTTTTCCTTTTCCTTTTCCTTTTCCTTTTCCTTTTCCTTTTCCTTTTCCTTTTCCTTTTCCTTTTCTTTTTCCTTTTCCTTTTCCTTTTCCTTTTCCTTTTCCTTTCCCTTTCCCTTTCCCTTTCCCTTTCCCTTTCCCTTTCCCTTTCCTTGGTTGAGCCTCTAGGTGGGTAGTAGGGATGATGATGTCTTGTTCAATGTCTCCCCTATAGGCAGCTTTCTGGTGCTGGAATTCTGCTTGAAAAAAGCCAATGCAGTATACCGATATCAAACATACAATTAAAATTTACAATCTACTTTGCAATCTACTGACTGGTATAAAAAGATTATTATTATTATTATTATTATTGGAACAGTAGCCGTGTTAGTCTGTGTTTCGGACATATCAGAAAACAGAAACCAAAACACCGCAGCACTTTAAAGGCTAACTGCTATATTTTTAATGCGAACTTTCGTGGATCAAGTCAGAGACAGCAGAAATAAAATACATCCATCTGTTGTTACATGCTGCTATATATTTTGTATATTATACTTTGTCATATTGTACCACCTTCACAAACTTTCCTGTAAAATTCTCTTTCACACCATGTCTCACAGGATGTGTTTACACAGTAGTTAAACTCATTAGCAAATGTTCAATGCCAGGTGTTTGTTTTGTATCTCCCCACTATTTAAAACTGAAAAGGGGACATTTAGAGCTAATCTGAAAAACAACCAGAGATATCTGCTACTGCGAGCTGTGGGAAGCTATATTGATATGCATGCTTATCTTTCATTCTGCTTGATGATTCTGTGCCTCTGTATCTGGTGTATATAAGTTCATGCCTTGAAGTTTCACTCCTATGTCTGATGAAGTAGACTTGATCCATGAAAGCTCACATTAAAAATGTAGCAGTTAGCCTTTAAAGTGCTGCAGTGCTTTTGTTTTCTGAAATGTATAAAAAGATATGGAATATAGTTATAAACAATAAATAAACATGTGAACTAAAGCTTTAAGAGTTATTAGTAAAAAGAACCCTGACTTTAGAGAAACATGGAGAGAATTTTTAGATTATGTATTAGTGAAAAGGTACTGCAGTGGCTCAAGTGGCTAAGATGCTGACTGGAAAGCCGCAGGTCAGCAGTTCGATACCCGAATACTGCAGGACGAAATGAGCTCCCGTCTTTGTCCCAGCTCCTGCCAACCTAGCAGTTCAAAAGCAAGAAATTGCAAGTAGATAATTAGGGACAACTTCAGTAGGAAGGTAAACAGCGTTCCCCACACTCCGGTGTCTAGTCATGCCTGCCACATGACCACAGAAACGCCTGCAGAAGCAGACAACGCTGGCTCTTCGGCTTTGAAACAGAGATGAGCACTGAAGCCTAGAGTCGGATATGACTGGCTTTCAAGCAAGGGTGACCTGCTTATTGGAAGGACAAATACTGAAGATGAAGCTCAAGCACTTTGGCCACCAAATGAGAAGAGAGGACTCACTTGAGAAGGCCTTGATGCTGGGAAAGATTGAAGGCAAAAGGAGAAGGGGGTGGCAGAGGATGAGGTGGATGGATGGAATTGTTGATGCGATGGGCATAGATCTGGCCAGGCTGCGGACGGACGAGCCTGGCATGTGGTGGTCTGTGGGGTCGCAAAGGGTCAGACTCGACTTTGCGACTGAATAACAACAAATTCCCAACCCAATCCCTCACTCTTGGCTTTGAGCATCCTGGAATGTTCTTCCTGTAACTCTACCCTCTTCTCATTTCTCCTTTGCACAGGATTTCCACAGAAGGCAGGGCTTGAGGTATACAAACGTGTGTGTGGTGTGACAGAGGCACAAGCTTTTTTCTGCTGCTTCTGTCTCACCGATATAGCGCAGATCACAAACA
Organism: Bradypodion pumilum; assembly: GCA_035047305.1. Classification (NCBI taxonomy): domain Eukaryota; kingdom Metazoa; phylum Chordata; class Lepidosauria; order Squamata; family Chamaeleonidae; genus Bradypodion; species Bradypodion pumilum. The sequence continues at coordinate 6,323,371 of JAWDJD010000007.1, forward strand.
GTCAGAAGCCTGAGACACCCCTAAGCCATTTGTTATAGAATGAGCATCGAAACCTTTGGTGTATGCAAACCAAGACACGGGACACAGCCTCGGGCTGGGTTAACTCAGGTTTATTGCATCGTGGACAGAGGGAACATGAGGTAATGGCGGATCAATAGCTCTTTATATACAGCAGTAATACATTTGAACGAGGTGCCATGGTAGCCCATTGGCTACTGTCTGCGTGACGTCATTGCAGGTCACGCCCTTCTTGTCCAGGTGTAGGTAGTGGCGGGAAAACTTCCCGCGCTGTTGCCTTTGATGAGTTCGGACCAAGAGAGCTTGGACGCTCGCTGCTGCCAGCTGGTGGTCATTAGCTCGCGTCCTATTACAGGGCTTATATGATACAGCTGAAGGTTACATTGTTGCTATAGGCAAGGTTACATTGACTCAGATACATTGCAATCCATGTGTACAGTAAAACCATCAGAACACAACATCCCTCCCCCCTAGGACGAGACAAAGTCTCGAGCCCACCTTAACACACTCCCCCCCCCTTATGAGACAAAGTCTCTCAGCCAAGATGGCTTATTTCGAACACGCTGGGGTCTCGGTGCGGGCTGCCTCTCCCTGGGATTGCTACCTTCTCTTTGTCCCCTGGTCTCCTGTCCTGCAATATGAGAGGGAGACTCGTTAGTGACTTTCCGCGGCTCCGCGGCGCTGTTGGGAGGTGTGCTCTTTCTTAGGGAGGAACCGGGGGCACTGGGGGCTAACGAAAAACCCCTCTTCTCGCTTGGATGGGTGGGGGAACACTCCTGAAAACCCCCCCGGCTCGCCAAATCAAAATCAAAATCACTATCGGGGGCAGCGGTCGCGAACTCCTCTCCCCCTTCCCCGGCCCCTGCTAGAGCTGGCGTATCAAAGGGATATGAGTCGGGGCCGCTGCTTCTGCTTCCTTCCCCCCATGCTTGGGACTGTTGTCCACTGCTGTCTCCCCCTTGGGTTAAGCGGGTGGGGGAGAACCCTAACGCTGAATCCTGTTGCTGAGCTCCACTGACTGGCCCAATCACTCGGTGCCTCAGTTGATCTGCGTGCCTCCTCCAGAGGAGGCCGGTGTTCGTCTCGACCCGGTACGACACTGGCCCCGTCTGTTCTACAACCGTCCCTGGTACCCAGGCTGGCCCTGCGCTGGAATAGTTCCTGCAGTGAACAGGGTCACCGGCAGCGAAACCTTTCGAGACTGCCAACCCCACGTTTTTCCCTTTATCCTCGACTCTCGTTGGGTCTAGCCTGGACAGGAGCGTGGTCAGTTTTCGCCGCATCAAGAGCTCTGCCGGCGAGTAGCCGGATGCCAAAGGGGTCACCCTATACGCTAAGAGGAATTGGCACACTTGGTGATTCAGGTCCCCCGGGCCCATGCGCCGCAGCGCCTCCTTCGTTGTACGCACCAACCGTTCCACTTGGCCATTCGTGGCCGGGTGAAACGGTGCGGACGTGATATGCCGAATGGCGTTTGTCCCCATGAATGCCCCGAACTCAGCGGAGGTGAAACAACTAGCGTTATCGCTGACTAAAGTGTCGGGTAAACCGAACGTGGAAAAGACTCCCCGTAGCCGGCTAATTGTCGTGGCGGAGGACGTGCTTTTTACCGGGATAACCTCCAGCCACTTGGAGAACGCATCCACGACTAGGAGAAACATGGTTCCTCGGAATGGGCCAGCGAAATCTACGTGCACCCTGGACCATGGTCCCCGTGCTGTGTCCCATTCCCTATGTGGAAGACGGGCCGCCTCAGGGCGGGACCCCTGGCAAGCCTCGCAAGTGCCAACCATGTGCTCAATATCCGTGTCCAGCTGCGGCCACCAGAAGTAACTCCGGGCCAGCGCCTTTGAACGAACTATGCCCGGGTGGCTGACGTGCAGCAGTTCGAGCACCCTCGTCCGCAGGGGCGCAGGGACCACCACCCGTTGGCCCCACAGAAGGCACCCCCTCTCTAGGGACAACTCTAGCTTTTTCCTAAAGAACGGGTCGAACTCCGTACTCGGGGACGAACCCGGCCACCCCTTCTGCACCCATGAGCAAACCTTCGCCAGTGTCCTGTCCTTTCCTGTCGCCCTAGCAATGTCGGCTGGCACTATTGGGGGAGCGTCTAAAACCTCAATTAGCAACACCTGGCGGTCCTTTTCTGCTCTCGCCTTTTGGGCGTCCGACAATGGCAAGGGGGACCTCGAAAGCGCATCAGCATGGCTGATCTCCTTTCCGGGCCTGTACTCCAACTCATGTTGGTACGCGTTGAGGAAAATAGCCCATCGCAGCATTCTCGGGGACAGGATCTGCGGCGTGGGCTTGTGCGCCGTGAAAATCCCTAACAGCGGTTTGTGATCGGTCACGATTTTGAACGGGCGGCCATACAAAAAATCGTGAAATTTTTTGGTCCCCGATACGATTGCTAATGCTTCCCTGTCGGTTTGCGCGTAATTCCGCTCCGCTTGGGACAGGGACCTTGAGTAAAATGCTACCGGGGCCTCCCTTCCGTCCTCCAACACGTGGCACAGCACCGCCCCCACCCCCACCGGGGATGCATCACAAACTAGGACCACAGGCCGTTTGGGGTCGAAATGCGTCAGGATTGCCTCAGATGTTAGGAGTTGCTTTAGCTCCTTGAACGCCCTCTCGTGCTCATCACCCCACATCCACGGCTCCTCCTTTTTCAGCAACCGATGGAGCGGTTCGGCCACGGACGCCTTCCGCGGGAGGAATGTATGGTAAAAATTTAGGAGCCCCAGGAAAGATTGCAGCTCGGTCTTGGATGTGGGGCGAGGGGCCTTTTTAATGGCTGCTACCTTGGATTTAGACGGCTTAATCCCCTCGGGTGTGATTCGGAACCCTAAAAACTCGACCTCTGTTTCGAAAAAAACACATTTATCCTTCCTCAATCTCAGCCCCGCTTTCTCGAACACGGTCAGTACCTTGTCCAACCTTTTCGCTAGTTCAGCCTCACTCCCCCCTGTTATCAACACGTCATCAAAATAAGGCAACACCCCCTCCAGGCCCTTTAGGAGGCGTTCCACGAGCGATTGAAAAAGACCGGGTGCCGAGTTCACGCCGAACTGTAACCGCGACACCTGGAACGCTCCCTTATGTGTAACTATCGTTTGTGCCGCGGCCGTGGCGGGGGTCACAGGAAGTTGCTGATAGGCTTGTGCCAAATCGAGCTTAGCGAAACACTTTCCCCCATTTAGCCTGGCCAAAAGGTGGCTTATCACTGGCACCGGGTATGCATTAGGGCGGATCGCCTTGTTAATTGTACACTTATAATCTGCGCAAATGCGCACCTCCCCGTTAGCCTTTAGAGCCGTTACAATTGGAGTTTCCCACTCCGCGGAATCAACAGGAATAAGAATCCCCTGGCCCACCAGTTTGTCCAATTCCGCCTCTATCTTGTCCTTGAGTGCAAACGGCACCCTGCGTGGTTTGAGTCTTATCGGGCGGACCTCCGGGTCTATGTCGAAAGCTACAGGGGGTCCCTTGAACTTTCCGAGTCCTTTCTCAAAAACGGCGGGATGCGCGTCGCAAACCGCTTGTATTGGGTCCCCCCCCACGGTATGCACCCCCCCTATGAACAACCCTAAGGGCTGAAACCACTGTGTTCCCAGGAGGCTACAGCTTCCCCCTTTCAGGACAACTAGGGGCAGTTCCGCAGAATGTCTCTTAAAATTGACCCGAAACTTCCCAACCCCCAATACCGGAATGTTGTTTCCCTGTACGTCCCGTAGTGTGGACCTCAACGCTTTAAGCTTTGGCCGCACGTGGGGGTCGATTTTCAGGAACTCTTTCTGGGGAATTATGGAAAAGGAGGACCCCGAGTCAATTTCCATCTTAATAGGGGCCCCTTGTACTAATACCTCAACGAAGTAATGGGACTGTCCCGCGGACACGCTGAACACTGAGGCGTCGTCCTCGCTGCTGTCCGAGACGCGGCCCACGCCGTCCTGCTTCCTCGTGGTCTGGGCGCCATCTTTGGGCCTTGCTGGACGGTCCGGCCTGGCCGCGCGGTCTTGTGATTGCCTCCGGCCCTCTTTCCGCTTTCTGCACGCCTTGGCGATGTGCCCCCGACGGCCGCAGGTGTAACACTCGGCCTTCCTGAACGGGCATCTCGCGCGCTCGTGGGCCGCTCCGCAACCCTCGCAGCGTCGACCGCCCTTCCGGACCTTCTGGACCTCCTCGCCGTCGCTGCCTTCCGTAGACGACTTTGAGGCCCGCCGAGTCGCGTGCACCGACTGTCCGGCCTTCCCGTGCACCGAATTTTCCGCCTTGCCGGCTTTAGGACGCCACTCACGCCACTGATGCATCTCGTCCACTCCGGCATTCGTGGACTCTGCGGCTTCCGCGGCCTCTATGACTTCGGCCAGCGTGGGTGGCGGCTCCTTATTCATCAAGCTGCGCTGCACCTCCTTGTCTTTCAGGCCACATAACACGCCGTCCCTGAGGACCATCTCCAGGATGTCGCCCCATTTACAGGGGGCGGCGGCTATCCTCATGGCGGCCACGAATGCCTCAACCGACTCGTCTGGCGCTTGGACTCGCCTCCAAAACGCGCTCCGAGCAGGAAACATTGCCCTCGAGGGGCAGAACCGCTCTCGCAGCAGCTTCATGATGTCGCTCGCCTTAAAGTCGCTCACCTTCTTCGGAGCGATTATGCCCACCAGCGTCCGCTTGGTTTCCATCCCGAGCATTCTGGTGAGGATGGCCCTCTTCCTCTCCTCGTCGTCTTGTTTGACTCTGAGTTCCACCAGTGCCGCCTGGAAGTCCATCTCAAGCAGCTCCCAGTCTTGCGGTTTGGTGATGTTGAACCCGCTCTGTGCCCTGGCTGTTCCGTGGGGATCCATTATCCCATCCTCGTCGCCAATTTGGTGTATGCAAACCAAGACACGGGACACAGCCTCGGGCTGGGTTAACTCAGGTTTATTGCATCGTGGACAGAGGGAACATGAGGTAATGGCGGATCAATAGCTCTTTATATACAGCAGTAATACATTTGAACGAGGTGCCATGGTAGCCCATTGGCTACTGTCTGCGTGACGTCATTGCAGGTCACGCCCTTCTTGTCCAGGTGTAGGTAGTGGCGGGAAAACTTCCCGCGCTGTTGCCTTTGATGAGTTCGGACCAAGAGAGCTTGGACGCTCGCTGCTGCCAGCTGGTGGTCATTAGCTCGCGTCCTATTACAGGGCTTATATGATACAGCTGAAGGTTACATTGTTGCTATAGGCAAGGTTACATTGACTCAGATACATTGCAATCCATGTGTACAGTAAAACCATCAGAACACAACAAAACCTATGAAGAGTGGCTCTTCAACATGCCATGCATCACCCATCAGAGATATAGTCAACAGAACAACCAGTTGTTAACTTTGCTCTGAAAGAAGAGGAGTCTCAAAGAGGAAAGACAACAGTGTGTACGGGTGAGAGTACTGGCAACACACACTCACACACACACACAAAGAAAACCACAGCAGCACATGGAAAGAAATCTAATAGCTCAGTTCCACCTAGAGATACCTACCTGCTGCCCACAGTCCCAAGTTCACCATGGCTATGGTTCTTCTGGTGTAGAAAAGAGGACATTGGAAGGCTCTTCCTGCGACTAACAGTGGCTGCCTGTCTCAGGGAGGGGAAGAGCGGGTGGTGGAGAACCAGTTGTGTTAGGGCAGGACTGGGGGAGTCCCTCGTTGCTTGAGAAGCAAGAACAGTGAAGGCGGCAGGAAGCAGCTGAGAGGAAGCAGCCGTGGCGGGTGTGGAGTAAGTAGTGAAGAACGCTGTGAGGGCCAGCACGCAAGACAACACACACACACGCATGTACATGGGACTCAACATTCAATTGCTCTCCTACCCACAGATATCCACGTTGGGTTTGCTGTGCTAAGGACTAAAGTCTAGTTGCTTCCCACCCTCCAGGGAAGCCGTGAAGGACTGGTGCGAAATGCATGTGTCAGAAGCCCGTGTGTTGTGCTACCTACCTGAGCATCAAATCAGAGCTTTCTCCTCCATTTTATTAAGTAGGATTGGGGCCATCAGTGTCTTTGTGGCCATATTAGATGAAAGGGCAACAGCCTAAATTGTATGCCTTGGATTGTGGAAGGTAAAGGTCACCCTTGCTCAAAAAGCCAGTCTTGTCCGACTCTAGGGTTCAGTGCTCACCTCTGTTTATAGCCAAAGAGCCGGCCCTGTCTGCATCTGCAGACATTTCCGTAGACATGTGGCAGGCATGACTAGACACCGGAGTACATGGAATGCTGTTTACCTTCCCACTGAAGTAGTCCCTATTTATCTTCTTGCAATTTCTTGCCTTCGAACTGCTAGGTTGGCAGGAGCTGGGACAGAGACAGGTACTCACTCCGTCATGCAGTGCCTGGGAATAGAGCTCCAACCTTCCAGTCAGCGAGTTCAGCATCTTAACCACTTGAGCCACCACAGTCTGGATCAAACCCGTCAAGCCATAGTTTTGGAAATCCGGGAGCTGGGACACATGCGCAGTAGGTTTCCAGGCGCTGGGCAGGAAATGGGTTACTGCGCATGTGTGGCTGTCAGAGGCAGTGGCACGCATGCACAGAAACCCCTTTGGCCAGGAAATGAGTTACTGCGCATGCGTGGCCATCAGAGGCAGCGGTGAGCATGTGCAGTAGCTACTTTCCCTGCCATTCAAAATACGGGATGGCGGCGGGAAAGGGGAGGAACAGGCGTGGAAAAACGGAAATCCCGGCCAATACGGGGTACTTGACAGGTATGGTCTGGATTGTGGAACTCCGGTGTAAAACCTCCTCTCCCCTTCCACAAGATCTTTGGGGCCTCTCTGAGATAGACATGTAACTTCTCATAGCTTCACCAGTCAACCAGAAAACCAACCACTGCAAGGTGTCTTGAAAACGTAACTTCACTGGGGCCGGTTGGGACCCATGACTTCCTGGAGCTGATGACACAAACATTTACCTCTTAGCTGTTACTTCTTTATGGGTCTGTTTCTATTTTTCAGCATGATGATCCTCCACTTGTTACCCCATTCTGCTCTTGAACAACTGCAGCACATTTACTAATGTAGGTCTGAGAAACCCCCCCCCCAAAAAAAAAACACATGTTTGGCTGATGCAGGTTAAGTGCTGTCCTAAGCACCCACCTAAAGGTCTCCAGAGTGTGAAGCACAAAGCTTGTAAAAATTGCTCCACTGGGCAGCTTTGGGAGCTCTAGTCCAAAATACAGACGGTGCCAAAATGTATAAACAAATTAAGAGATGTTACCTATGTCTTACTTTTTTGAATTGCAATAGCAATATGTAGTATGATGTTTGCTCAAAAGAATTAATGCTAGCGTCACCATGCAGGCAGAACAGTCAGAGAAAACGGCAGAAGAGAGGTTCGAGGAGTGCAAGACCATTTTGAAGTGGTCTTTGAAATTCGAACATGTTGTGGAAGAACTTGAAGCAGGGGTGGCCAACCTTGGTGCTCCAGGTATTCTTGGACTTCAATTACCAGAAGCCCACATCAACACACCTGCTGATCAGGACTTCTGGGAATTGAAGTTCAAGAACATTTGGGGACACACCACATCCTTTAAGGTAGCGGTGGCCAACCTTGGTGCTCCAGGTGTTTTTCAACTTAAATTACCAGAAGCCCAAGTCAGCATACCTGCTGATCAAGACTTCTGGGAATTGAAGTTCAACAACATCTGGTGACCCACCACATCCTTTAAGGGAGGGGTGGCCAGCCTTGGTGCTCCAGGTGTTCTTCGACTTAAATTACCAGAAGCCCAAGTCAGCACACCTGCTGATCAAGACTTCTGGGAATTGAAGTTCAATAAAACCTGGATCACCGAGGTTGGCCACCCCTGCCTTAAAGGATGTGGTGTACCATAGAAAACTGGCTACAATGGCAGTATTTCAGGAAGGAATTGAAACGGCATGCACAGCAATACATGTGGACACTTGGGTCAATGATGTGCAAGCAGTAGTTCGCCGTAATCAGAAGTGTCTGGACACTAATGGCAACCATTTCGAGCACTTCTTGTAACTGCAGAAGTCAAATGTGACTTGTATTTATCTTTTGTTATTGGTTTCTATTGCATATTACAATTTTAATCATTTTCCCTCCCTTAAAATGTATAGACGTTGTTTTTTGCACCCTCTGTAGTAACTGTTGTAGCAATACCAATTACACTTATATACCGCCCCATATCGCTTAGTGCACTCTCTGAGCAGTTCACAAGTTACAGTAATTAGCATTTTGCCCCCAACATGTTGGGTACTCATTTTACCGACCTGAGTCAACCTTGATCCCTGGTCAGGATTGAACTCACAATGTTCTGGCTGCAGTACAGCAGCTTAACCACTGTGCCACCAGGGCTCATTGCAAATCAGGTCCATTTCCTCAACAAGAAGAGAGCAAAAAAATCAATTTGACACTGAGAGAACATGTTTTAATATACAATCTCCATACTAAGTATTCAATGTGTCTAAAAGTCAGCCGGTGTACAACTTTGTCGGAAAAATCCTTCATCAGAGATTACTTTTACATTCCTTAAAGTTTCTGTAAAACAGATAATAATTTTTAAAATTTATAAAAAAAAACATTTAAAGATTATCAAAACCTTAATTACATGCATATATCAGGAGAATGAACCCACCTAGCAACATTTTTTTGCCACATCATACACTCAAGAGCTGAATGCCAGTATCTGAAAGGTGAGCCTTCATGTGGGCAAAGATTTTAAAGTTTTCAAGAAGACTGTGGATATTTCCAAATGCCACCACAAATCAAAATGCAACGTGCAGATAGTCTGTCCATGCACATCTTGTAATATTGTGTATGCTTGTGTGTGTAGTAAGAAAGAAAACACAAGAAATACAGTGGGAAAACAGAGAAGGATATTGTCCGTATCGCCTGCGGAAGTCAGCGAAAGAAGCAAACACTTATTCTAGTACACCCAACCTGTGGTTCACAACCCCCAAAGAGTTTGCAAAGTATCTTCTGGGGGATGTCGTAGACTGTTAAGAATGACATAAAAACACTCAACCATTAATTTTGAAGTTGTTTGCCCAGGTGAAAGTAGAACCACCATAAGAAATATTAGGTTAAAATTATATTATTTTTTAAAAAAATCTATTTTAATGTGTTTTCTTTACTCCATTAAATTAAAAAGGATCTGCGGTGGTTCAGTTATTAAGAAACTCGCATTGTTAGCTGGAAGGCCGGCAAGTTGGCAGTTTGAGACCCGGGTACTGCATGACAGATTGAGCACCCGTCTCTGTCCCAGCTCTTGGGGACATGAATGGCGCCTCATTCGGGCATCCCCTGAGCAGAGTTTCTCCAGCAAAAATCCGTTCAACCCAGAATAATTTCTGACATGAAATTATTATTATTACCCCATTAAAATGTATTTTTATGCCAATGTGACATGGGGTCACAAGTTACTTGGCTATTATGAAAGGGGATCGCAGCTCAAAAAAGGTTGGTATGCGCTGATTTAGACGGTCTCAACGACAGCTACTGGATTTTAGCAAAATGGACTGCATTTTTGCGTGTTTGCCACTGGGTGGAAGCAGAATGCCACCAGTTCTCGCGCTCAACCTGTGGCAATGTGGCCCACTAGAGTCTAAAGACAACAATGTTCATAATGCCAGGTGATTTTCACCCAGGATAGCTGTCATGTTTGTCTTAAGCATGCCACTGGGGGTATTCATATGGGCACACAGACATAGGAGTCTCTGCGTATCCGCTCAATACAGTCCCCCATATGAATATGGCAGACAGACAACCACTTCTCACTTCTATCTCCTTCTGGAGTTAGGCTTGAGATCATTCATTCAGAACACGCATGGATCAACCCACATAATGCCACAAGCAAGATGGAAGCAACCAAGTTGTACACGTAGCCCAGGACAGCAGTTACATCTACATCGGCTTAGTAAGGCCCAGCAGCTTAAGAGCTAGGAACCACTATAAAACAGATGCTACTTAACAAGGTCAGATTTCACCACGGCGTTACTGCTTGCTAGCCCCTAAAATATGTAAAAAAACAATCTCTCACATGAATACATACATATAGCATACATATAGCAAAGGTAAAGGTCACCATAGCCAAAGAGCCAGCGCTGACTGCATTTGCAGATATTTCCATGGGCATGTGGCAGGTATGCCTAGACACCGAAGTGCACGGAACTTTGTTTACCTTCCTCCAAAGTGGTACCTATTGATCTACTTGCAATTTCTTGCTTTCGAACTGCTAGGTTGGCAGGAGCTGGGACAGAGACGGGTGCTCATTCCGTCCTGCAGTACTCAGGTTTTGAACTGCTGACCTTCCGCCTCCCGGTCAGCATCTTAACCACTTGAGCCACTGCAGTCCAATACATACATATTGAGACAATCAAAAATGCTCACCCTGCTACCCATTCACATAACAAACACTCAGAATGAAAAGTTATCAAGAGACAGAATGGTTTATTTCTGCAAGGGTACAGAGGCAGCTACTTTTATAGCATTCAGGATCCTGGGATTGGAATAACGGCTAGATATAGGTGGGCAAATAGACAGAACAGTTCACGTATACTTAGCACCTTACCAGCATCAGTGCAACACAACCCAGTGAAAACCACAGCAGGTGAGTTGCAAACAGAGGTTCGTTGGCAAAGAAACCTATAGATTTCAAAGCTTTCATATGCAATATTTGTATTTATTCATTTATGTATATTATTTATACGTCACCTTTCTTCCGATAGCATGCTGCCTGGCTCAGCGGTTTAGGTATCTGGCTGTGGAGCCAAAGGGTAGGGGATCGATTCACCATTGCGCCTCCTGACAGTGTAGCCTTGGACAAGCTGCACTGTCCCAGGATGCCCCCCCAGAGGAAGAGAATGACTAACCAGTTCTGGTATTTGCTACCTAGAAAACCCTGAAAAGGATTGTCCTAAATCAGAATTGACTTGATGGAACACTACTACTACTACTGCTGCTGCTGCTGCTGCTGCTGCTGCTGCTGCTGCTAGTAGTAGTAGTAGTAGTAGTAGTAGTAGTAGTAGTAGTAGTAGTAGTAGTAGTAGTAGTAGTAGTAGTAGTAGTAGTGGTGATGGTGGTGGTGGTGATGGTGGTGATGGTGGTGGTGGTGGTAACAACAACAACACCATTACGTAGTAGTATTAGTAGTAGTAGTAGTAGAAGATTATTATTTCTCTTTTTAGGGCAGATCCATTCTTATGAAAATACTCTTGGGCTGGTGAATAATCCAGGTTCAGTGCTTAGCATGTTCAGTTAAACAATCTTAGCGCCAAAAACAACTCCATTTGAGAGCTACTGCAAGTCAAAGTAACTTGTACTGGGCAGGACAGTTTCCACAAAAACAGCTTTGTTCATTTAGGAATATGGTTAGTGAGCCCCAAAAGCTTAATATTTAGAGATGGTGGATAAATCGTGGTCCGTCTGTAAGCAAATCTGGCAACCTTCATTCCTCAACTGCTTCACATGGATGTTGTGAATGATCAACACACCATAGTTGACAGTGTCCTGGCCAGCTTAACTCTGTGAAATGAGGCCATTGCTGGAATGATTTTGGGAGAGAGGTCTATTCAAAAGCAAGAACTAAGCTGCGCCCCAAATATGTTTACTTGGAACAAGTTGTTCTGAGCATAAAGGAATCTAGGACTGCAGCTTAAGCAAGCCAAGCTGCCTGGCTTCATTTTGAGTGTACAATGAGCTTGGGTCTAATTCTTGGAAGGGAAGTTCTAGAATCAATGTGGAAAGTGTGCTTTCTAGCAAAGGGTCTCTGTGTCCAGTTCCGCTCGTGGCATCCTTAGCTGAAGCATAAAAAGAAGGCCTACAGCTGTCAATAGCAGAAGTCATAATGGCAGGTGTTGAACCTTGACTTGAGTATTCAAGTTACCAGTCAGACCTGTGAGATGTGACCCGGTTTGAGGATGTGACCTTAGGTAGTCTTTCCTTCAACCCCAGATGCAGTTCAGGGTAACTCTTGCCACATTTTGCTTTTTCAGTCTGGAAATTAGGGTCCCTGACTGTCAGTTCAACAGGCGGGGGGCTGATGCCATGCCACCCTGAATACTAGTCTCTCTTTCAGCAACAGGTTGAAACTGCAAGACGCAAACAGAGCTGGAAGGCAGATTTATTAATGAACCAGCCACATCATCCCAGGTATAGTATATGAGGAACCTGTGGCTAGAATAGCAATTGGGCTATAGGTCAGCGTTGAGGGGCAACAGCCAAGTTGTCCTGCCTGGTCCCTGTCTCCCTGTTCCCATGGCTGGCTGAGGCGGGCAGTAATGAGAGGAGACGGCCGGTGTCGCGGGCGCTCCCCCGGGGCTGTGGTTATTGTATGTGACGCGCCGGCTCCATCGCGCTGCTCATATTTCTCCCCCGATCAATACTTTTGACTCCCTACAAGACAATAATCGCTTGTCCGCGGCCGCCAGTCGATCAAATACATTATTAGAGTGTGCTCCCGGGGGAGCATGGAGCAGGGCGGGCGGGGGAGGGGAGCAGCAGGCAGGGGGGAGTAGGAGCAACATGGCAGGTTGGGGGGGGGGTGTTAGTAATGGCAGAAGGCAGGACAAGTTTTGGGGTGGAGTGGTAGCAGGGAGGAGGGAATCACTAGGTGCTTGTCCAGGTCAATATTATTTCTTCCACTGACTCTAATGGCTACTTTCCACCTGAATGTTCACAGGTGCGCACCAGGGGTCATCCCACCTTCATTCGAAGCTAGACATTACCGAACAGATCTCCAATGAGATCTACCAAAAGTTCCCCAAGGAGCTTCGTCAGCTCAGTTGAAACTTCTGGCTCTCCACAAAACGTTGCTCTTGTTTTGTTTTTAGAAGGACTCTCCAAATTTCGGAGCTTCAACATTTGTTTACGATGGGAATCTGGTGACTACCGAAAAACTGTTCAGAAGCCCTCTAAAGGATTCCACATGTTTCATTAAAAACTCTTCTAAATTCTCTGAGGTTTCATGTCACAGCTGCACAAGCTCTTCTTGTCAACTCTAGCCTCAGGTGAAGTTTCAACGGTGAGCCTCCTTAATGAACATATCTGGACATCCTGATAAATGAAGAATTGGTAAGTGGTGGCCCTCCAGGTCATTAATGGACTACAAATCCCAACAAGTCCAGAAAGCATAGTCAATGATTAGGGATGAAAAGAGTTCCAAGCTAACAACATCTGGAGGCCACAGATTCCTTATCTTCACACTTAAGAAGCTCGCCTTGTTAGCTGGAAGGGCGGCAAGTCGGCAGTTCGAGACCCAGGTAACTGCATGACGGAATGCGTGCCTGTCTCTGTCCCAGATCCTGCCAACCTAGCAGACTGAAAGCAAGAAATTGCAAGCAGATAAATAGGGACTACTTCAGTGGGAAAAGATCTTGGGGACATGAAAGGAGCCTCATTCGGGCGTCTCCTAAGCAAAAATCCTTTCAACCCAGAATAATTTCTGGAACGAAATTATTATGGCTCACTAGACATTTGAATGTGGTTCAGTCTTGAGGACTTTTTTTGAAGCAAAGTCTTTTCCCACTATAAATTCTATTTATTGGGATTTGTCTTCATGTTGCTCAGACCAGAGTATTTCACCAGAAGACCATTAATGGAAGTTAGCCATCTTATTCGACTTAAGGATGTCCTCCTTACCTGTTTCAAGTTACTAGGGATGTAAATAATAATTTACTTGATTCCTACAGGAGGGACGAAAACCTTTAAAAAGTTTTCTTCCATTGAATGAGTTTACAAGTGTTTTTTATGCGATTTCTGAATTTTAGGAGTTTTTTTGGGAGAGAGAATCTGCAGAATGTGGTTGTGGTACAAAAACTTGTATTTTGTGCAAAAACTTTGTATTTCACACACACACACACATTATATTTTGCATTCAATACATCTGGAGTTTGTAAAACATACTCTCTTTTTTTGGCAAAAACTCAATCTTTTGCTAATGCTGCTTAAGAAAAATCCTCGACCTTTTTGCTTCCATACAGGAGTGAAAAATCTAATAGTGGTTGACAGTATTTTTAATGGAGTATCTCAAAGTGTTGAGACACTCTTTTCATCAAGGATGAGAAAGTCTGTGAGCATCCATTATAGCCTCACACATTATGCTTCTGTTCCTAACCAACATCCACTTTGGGTTTCAGTTCTACCAAGGGCTCAGCTGACAGGTCATTTCTGGCTGGTTATTTAACGCAATGGTAATAATCATTGGCGTTATGTGGCTTGTGCTGTCATCTTCACCTACCTTGCTACTTGAGATCACGAAATCAGAACGGAGGCACACAGATTTTTTTTTTTAAAAAAACGTAAGTTCCTTTGCTTTTAAAAAGTCATCTACACACACACACAAAGGATTTTTGCACATTTTTCAAGTTATACATAGGAGAGGGGATTATCACTTATTTCTCACTCCAACCTGGCACATTGCCCCTCAATGAAAGGTAGAGGTTCCAACCCTTTCCTTACACCTGTTCACCTTAGAAATAGACTGCAGGGTAGAGGTTCCTAATGAAAGAAGAGGCAAAAGAGGTCAAAATGGTCTTTGGACATTTAACAGTTGTGCAGATGACGAATTCTGGCAGGTCACCCATGGAGTAACTATGTGCTTGTCAAGGACAAAAAATGGATCTTCTGGAGGAGTTTGCATTCTAGCTCTAAATCATCATCATCATCATCCATGGACGCCTCCGTCCTTCCAATCCTGGAAGAAGATAGGTGGCCTTGTGGTACTAAAGAAGAACCGCTTAGTTAGGGCATAGTTTTCAGCATTTGGCCCTCCAGATGTTTTGGACTTCAAATCCTAGGAACACCATTGAGCATGGGCAATTGTCAAGGATTCTGGGAACAGACCTCACTAGCACTTTGAACATCAAATGAGAAGAGAGGATTCACTTGGGGAAGCCTTGATGCTGGGAAAGGTGGAGGGCAAAAGAAGAAGGGGACGGCAGAGAATGAGATGGCTAGACGGTATTGTTGACGCAATGGGCACAGAGCTGGGCGGGCTGAGGAGGATGGTGGAGGATAGGGGTGCCTGGCGTGCAGTGGTCCAGGGGGTCGCAAAGGGTCGGACTTGACTATGCAACTGAACAATGCAACTGAACAAAGACAAAAGCACCAGAAGGTGAAAGGCTAAGAACCACCACCTTAAGAAAAAGACTCCTTATATCTTCCCGTACATGAAAGAAGGGACTCTTCCCAAAGGGAATCTAAGAACCGATGGATTTTTGATCCTGCAGGGAGGAGGCAATGAATATTCCTCAACTTAATTTTTTAAAGCCTTCCACAAGTGATCAGTTCAGTCCTCTGGCAATGGCAGACAGTCTCCTGATGGCCTGCTGGAAGGCAAAGAAGCAAGAGAGATACACAGAGTAGTAGTTGTTGTTCAGTCGCACAGTCAATTCCTACCGTTTGTGACCCTATGGACCACCGCCCTCCAGACACCTTCTGTCCTCCGCCATCCTCCTCAACCTACCCAGCTCTGTGCCCGTTGTGTCTACAATACCACCTAGCCATCTCCTCTTTGGCCATCCCCTTCTTCTTTTGCCCTCTAACTTTCCCAGCATCAAGGCTTTCTTGAGTGAATCCTCCCTTCTCATTTGATGTCCAAAGTACTTCAACCTCATCTTTCCTCTTGACCTTCCAAAGAGCAGTCAGGGTTGATTTCTTCTAAAATTGACCTATTTGTTCTCTTCGCTGTCCGGGGTACTCTCAAAACTCTCCTCCAGCACCACATTTCAAAGGCGTCTATTCTTCTGCGCTCAGCTTTCCTAATGGTCCAGCTCTCACAACCATACATTACCACCGGGAATACTATTGCTTTGACTATGCGAATTTTTGTTTTCAAGGTGATGTCTCTACTTTTCACTATGTCCCCCAGGTTTCTCATAGCTTGTCTCCCAAGCATCAGTCGCCTTTTTATTTCATGTCTGCAATCCCCATCTGCAGTGATCTTGGATCCTAAGAAAGTAAAGTCTGCCACTGCTTCTACTTCTTCCCCATCTATTTTCCAGGGACTGATAGGGCCTGTTGCCATTATCTTGCCATTATCTTGGTTTTCTTGATGTTGAGTCTCAAGCCAGCTTTTGCACTCTCTTCTTTCAACCTAAGCAGCAGCTTCTTTAGGTCTTCCTCACTTTTTTGCCATTAGGGTCGTATCATCTGCATATATCAAATAGAGGGGGGAAAGGTGGTCCTTGCTTTGCCATATTCCACAGATAGGTAGACCACAGGAAATTATCCCTAAAGGATTATGGCATTTGGCAAAGATAATACAATCTACCCTTGTTCTGCATGGAGGGTCTATTGGTAAAAAGTTCGGTTTCACTTACCAGTGATAACTTTCGTTCTTCGAGTATATAGTTTGTGAATACACACTCATGGGGTTATGCGCCTGCGCAGAACGGCCGATCGGAGGCTTGAAAAGCTATTGGTCAAAAGTTTTGGCGGTAAGACCGCCCACCGTACCGCCCACCCTGAGGCGCCCGCGCGCCATTTTACCTCAGTTCCATACTTAAGCCAAGCACAGGATAAACCAACTGATCTCATCCGTGCAGCTCAAGAGGGGAGGCAGGGTGGGTAGTGTGTATTCACAAACTATATACTCGAAGAACGAAAGTTATCACTGGTAAGTGAAACCGAACTTTCTCCTTCGTATAGTTTGTGAATCCACACTCATGGGAGATTAGCAAGCTCACACTTACTTGGTCGGTGGGCAGTCGGATGAGATGATCCCACGATGAGCTGAAGAACCCGTAGGTGGACCCGTCAGGGGCGTTGAGTCCGGAGCCCTCTGGTGAGGACGACACGGCCAAGCCTGGCGTCCGCAGTGGCTCTGGTGTCCACCCTGTAGTGCTGGACAAATGTGGAAGGTCTGGACCAGGTGGCAGCCTTACATATGTCCTCAAGCGGTGTGCCCTCCAGAAAGGCAGTGGATGTGGCAACCGCCCTGGTGGAATGCGCCCTGACATGCGGTGGAGGTGGCAGTGAAGCTGACTCGTAGGCCAGGTAGATGGTAGAGGTGATCCATTTGGAGAACCTTTGAGCAGAGATGGGTTCACCCTTGGACTTTCCCCCATAAGCCACAAAGAGGCGTTGCGACTTCCTGAACTCCCTTGTCCTGCTGGTGTAAAACAATAAAGCTCGTTTCACATCCAGCGTGTGCCAAGTCCTTTCTTGGGCGTTAGTGGGGTTCTGGAAGAAGGTTGGCAAGGAGATAGTTTGTGCCATGTGAAACTTGGAGACCACCTTGGGTAGGAAGGTGATGTCCGCTTGGAGGACGACGCGGTCGTTGAAGAACTGGAGAAAAGGTGCGTCTGCTCGCAGGGCAACCAGCTCACCAGCTCGTCGTGCAGACGTGATGGCCACCAGGAATGCCGTCTTCCATGTGAGGAGACGAACATCGGCGGTAGCCATGGGCTCGAAGGGGGTCCTGGTGAGCGCGTTAAGAACGGTGGACAGTGACCATTGAGCCGTCGGTGTCCGGGCCGGCGGAAAAGCGTTCTTTAGTCCCTTGAGGAAGCGCTTTACCGTTTGGTCGCGGAAGGCCCCGGAAGCGGGCGAGCCAGCAGGAGAGTGCGCTACCACTGCTGCGAGATGCACTCGGATGGAGGTGATGCTGAGGCCAGACTCCGCCAGCTGGAGGAGGTAGGTTAAAATGTCCTGCAGTCCCACCTGCGTGGGGGGCGTTTGCCGGGCGGCCAGGAAAGCACAAAAACGCCTGTATTTGGAAGCGTAGGACTTCCTTGTGGAAGGGCGCCGCGCTAGTTCAAGGATCCTGGCCAGTCTGGGGTTATCCTCCACGCGGTGAGGTGGAGGCTGGGCAGGTCCGAATGGTGCAGCTGGCCCTGCTCCATTTGGAGGAGTGTCGGTGATTCCGGCAGTGTGCGATACTGCGACGACATGCGCAACAGTAGCGGAAACCAGGGTTGGCGCGGCCACGCCGGTGCCACCAGAATTGCATTGGCTCTGTGTTGGTGCATCCTGGTGAGTACCTTCTGGACCAGAGGAAACGGAGGAAAGGCATAGAGATAGTCCTGATCCCACCGTTTCATGAAGGCATCGCCCTCGGAGTTCAGTCCGATGCCTGCTCTGGAGCAGTACCTGCTGAGTTTCCTGTTGGACTCCGATGCAAAGAGGTCGATGCTCGGCGTCCCCCAGACCTCGCACAGGGACTGGAACACTCCGTCGTCCAGCTCCCATTCGTGGGTCGTGGAGGTGAGACGGCTCAGGTGATCTGCCAAAACATTCAGCGTGCCCTGAATGTGCACTCCAATTGGGAAAATGTGCCTCTCCAGACACCATTCCCACAACTGTACTGCAAGGTACAGGAGGGTGGTGGACCGTGTTCCTCCCTGCTTGTTGAGGTACGCCACCGCCGTGGTATTGTCCGAGGCCACCTGAACCGCCTTGCCGGTGAGCAGAGTCTCGAAGGAACGTAGAGCCTTCCAAATGGCCAGCAGTTCCAAGTAATTTATGTGGTACACCGTTTCGTGCGGTGTCCAGGTGTCGTTGACCGTGAGAGTCCCGCAAGCAGCGCCCCAGCCGAGGTTGCTCGCGTCGGTCAGTATCTGCAACGAGGGTTGCGGGGGGTAGAAACTCTTCCCCGTGGCCACGTTGAGTGGTGTAGACCACCACAGCAGTTGGTCCCTCAGTTCTGGAGATGGGGTCAACCGTTTGGATTGGCTCTCCCGAAGTGCGTCGAACTCGTGCAGGAGCCACGATTGCAGGGACCTGAATTTCAACTTGGCATGGGGGATCACTGCCGTCGTTGAGGCCATCAGGCCTAGAAGTCTCTGAGCCTTCTTCGCCCGGATGCACGGTTTCGTGCGCAGTTCGCTCACCCCCTGCGCAATGTCCCGTAAGCGTTTCTGGGGGGCGTAGGCTCTCGTAGTAAGCGAGTCGAGTACCGCTCCAATGTACTCGACGCGCTGGGAGGGAGTCAACTTCGACTTGGTGAAGTTGATCCTGAGGCCGAGACTCTCCATGAGGTGAACCGTGTATTGTGTGTCCCGAACGGCCGCCGGTTTGGTGGGGGAGACGATCAACCAATCGTCGATGTACGGGAAGACCCTGATGCCCCGTTGGCGGAGGAATGCAGCCACCGGAGCCATGCATTTGGTGAAGACCCGCGGTGCCGTGGCCAGACCGAACGGTAGGCATCGGTACTGGTACACGGAATGGTCGATACGGAAGCGGAGAAACCGTCTGTGTTCCTCGAGGATGGAGACGTGGAAGTAGGCATCCTTGAGGTCTATGACTGTGAACCAGTCCCCTTTGTTGATGAGGGGGAGGACGGTCTGCAGGGTCACCATCCGGAACTTCCTGGTGTGGATGCATTTGTTCAGGCGGCGTAGGTCCAGGATAGGGCGAAGACCTCCGTCCTTCTTCTGGACCACGAAGTACCTCGAGTAGAAGCCGTTGTCCCAGTCGGACGGTGCTACCCGCTCGATGGCTCCCTTGGAGAGAAGGGTTGCTATTTCTTCCTCCAAATGGGGGGACGAGGTGGTGAGACGATGTTTTCCTACTCGAGGCACCCGCACGAACTCGATGGCGTAGCCAGAGGACAAGATCTTTAAGACCCACTGGTCGTCCGTGATGCCCGACCATGCCTGGAGGAAGTTCCGGAGGGGGAGGTACGGGATGTGGAGCGAGAGAGACTCGGCCGTCGCAGCTTCAAACGCGGGGCTTGGGCCTCGCGGTCGAACGCTTGTCCTGTCCATAGGGCCGGTAGCGGGGTTTGTGTTGTCGCCGCTGTTTATAGGAGCTGGATCTAGGCTGCTCCGTCGGTCCCTGCTGCTGTGGGTTGCCCTGGAACCGCCGTGTGAAGGGCTGGAACCTCGGCCTGGTGGAAGTTGCCGGCGTGGTGAGCCCCAGGAACTTCGCCGTGGAACTGGTCTGGCGCATCTCATTCAGGACCTTATCGGTGTCCTGACCGAAGAGGCCCTGCCCGTCGAAGGGAAACTCCTCGATGAGCTTTTTCATAGCGTCATCGAGGGAGGTGTCCCTGAGCCAAGCATGGCGACGGAGGTAGATTGCGGAGGCCATGTCTTTTGCCGCATAATCGTTGATATGCCGGGCAGTGCGCATCAGCTGCTCGGCGACGAAGTCCCCCTCGGTGGCCAGCGCGTCAATCCTCTTCTGGGCATCGGCGGGCAGTTTAGCCGTCTCAACCTTCACCTGCTCCCAGAGGTGAGATTGGTACAGGCCCATGGCGGCCGAATAGTTGGCGGCCCGAAAGAATAGGGAGCCGGTGGCGTAAAACTTACGCCCCACCGCGTCCAGTTTCTTTCCCTCCGGCGTCGACGGGACCGGGAATCCGCTGGTGGCCGTCCTATGCTGGAAGGCCTTGACCACCAGGGAATTCGGCAGGGGGTGCGCCTGCAAGAACTCGACGTTCTCGTCCAGGACCCGGTACATGCTGTCGAGCCTGGACGAAACGGAGTGTGCCGCCAAAGGTTTCTTCCACGTCGCCCTCGCCGTGGTCATCATGGAGGGGAGCATGGTTATGTGGACCGGCCGCACAGCACGCCTGTCGAGCTTCGCGGTCATCTGATCCTCACCCTCCAACGGCGGTTGGTCGACCTTCAGGTTGAGGGCGGTGCCGAGCCTCGTGAGCATGGCGGTCAGTGAGCGCTGGTCCTCACCACGCGGTGGGTCCACTGAGCCGATGGCCTGTTCCGGCGTGCGCTCGGCGTCGACGTCTCCCTCGTCCTCCTCCGACGACGAGCTGGACTCATCGGAGGACGAGGGAGGCAGTCTTTCGTCCACGTCCGGACCGCGCCAGTACGGCCTGGGCGGGCCGGCGGGATGGGCGTCCACCGCATCAACGTCCGGACCACACCATGACGGGTTGGGTGGGCCGGCGGAGCGGGTACTCGACCCACGGGAGGTCGGTGGGGCCGCGGCAGAGCCGGGATGCCCGGGGCTTGCGGTGGTCGGAACCGGAGCCGCAGAGGCCGCAGGCGTGGAGGTCTGGAACCTGGTCGCAAACGACGCCATGACCTGGAACATCTCTCGGACGAGGGCCATCTGAGACGCGTCCGAGTCCGCTGGCGGTGGAGCTCCGGTGGCCGGCGGGATGGTGGCCCACGAAACGGTGGGAGCCGAAACGGTGGCCGGCGTCGGTGTCGGCGAAACGGTCGTCGAAACGGTGACGACCGCCTCGTCCGTCGGCGTCCTGGGCCGTGGAGAGACGGAGGCCTGCCTCGGCGAGGAATTTCTGCCCCGAGGAGGAGAGGAGAGCACCTGAAGTGGGCGAGCTGGAGCCCCAGCCCTGCGTCCTTTCTCAGGTGACCCGGAAGACGACCGTCCTCCCCAGATGGAGGATCCCGGAGAAGGACATCGGGCAGTCGAGAACGGCGGCGAAGGCCCGGGAGAGGCGGGTGTGCGCGGAGTGGGGGGAAGCGACCGTCTCTTCTCCGACCCACGCTTGCGCTTCTTCTCACCGTTCTTGTCCTTCTTCTTCTTCTTCCTCATCGGAAGCACGGAGGAAGAGGCCGGCGGTGGTTGAGCGGCAGCGGCGGCCGTGGAGGCGGACGCGGCGGGAGCCAGAGCGAGCTCCATCAGGTGAGCCTTGAGGCGATTGCTTCGGTTCTGCACCGCGAGGCGCGTAAACTTTTTGCAATGCGGGCAAGACTGGCTCTGATGTGACTCTCCCAAACAAAAAAGGCACAGGTTGTGTCCGTCGGAAGCCGGAAACTTCTTAAGGCAAGCCGTGCACTGTTTAAACGCTGCAGCCATCAACCGCGGAAAAAATTCTTCCAGTGGAAGTTTCTGGAGACAAGTACCCCGAAGGGCCGACCAGCCGCCACCCCCTTGAGGGGGGAGACGGTGATCGATGTGAAAAATTGGCTACTGAATCCACTCAAGAGAAGAGACAGAGCCGGGGTGGCGATCCTGCCCGGAGGACAAGATCACCGAGAAAAATTGTTAAGATTTGCCAAAAAGACTTTCCCTCAGAAGGGCGAAAAAATTGAGGAAGCTCTCAACGATCGTCCTGCTGCTACGGCGGAAAGAAGAGAACTGAGGTAAAATGGCACGCAGGCGCCTCAGGGTGGGCGGTACGGTGGGCGGTCTTACCGCCAAAACTTTTGACCAATAGCTTTTCAAGCCTCCGATCGGCCGTTCTGCGCAGGCGCATAACCCCATGAGTGTGGATTCACAAACTATACGAAGGAGAACACGTGTTTCTGCATACAAAAGTAAGTTTGGCCATAGGTTATCTGTCAGATGTAGTTTGGCACTCAGAACAACAACAACAAAAGGAATACTTCTAAGGTGGCGCATTTGAGTAGCACATGTTGGTGTGGCAGTTGGCACCTCCACAAGACAGGGAGAAGCTCCCTCCCATAAAAAAAAAGTTCACTCACCATTTTTTTGCCAGTGAGGTTTGTGACAATCAGGTTTTCCAGCTGCTGCTGCTGAGGACAAAGAGAGGCTACAAATACCCACTTCAAAAGGCTTATTGAGAACATAAGGCAGAGCTAAAAGGCTTGGATTGCTTAGACCAGTGAATCCCAATGTGGGGCACATGCCCCAAAGGGGCACTTCAATTCCCAGAAGCCAAAGTCAATACATTAGCCGATCAGTGTTTTGGGGAATTGACTTAGGCTTCCGGGAATTGGAGTCCAAAAACCAAAGGTTGGGAAACACTGACTTAAGACAGATGCAAAGGAGAGAAGGTGATGAAGCAGAAGGACAACATACAGCAAACATGGAGGTTTGAGTACCAAGGAATGCCCCGTGAAGGAGGATCTGAGGAGGACATGGAAAGCAAAAGTATTTCAAAAGAGAAATAACATCATAATGATTGGAAAGAAGACAACAACTGACATGGTAACATTCGTTTTAGAGAGCACAGAGCTTTAAGGAGTTACTTTGGGATCCATTCCTACAAAGAAAGACCCCTGAGTTGATGAAATGGGATGCAGGGAGAACCATATCTCCATATCTCTTTATGTGAGTTGCAAAGCCTAGAGCAGCGAACCTTGGCACTCTAGCTGTTCTTGGACTTCAATTCCCAGAAGCCCAAGTCAGTACTCCTGCTGATCAGGGCTTCTGGGAATTGTAGTTCCAGAACAGTTGGAGTGCCAAGGTACGCCATCACTGAGCTGGAACCTGGAATTTGTGGATGCTCACCATCCTTTGTGGATTGTCCAGGACTCTGTGAAGCTTAGGCTTTTTATGAAATTGTATACCTTTCTCTACACATGTCTACAAAATTGAATACAGACAAGACGCACACATACACACACAAAAACCAACCCAGGGGCAATTCCTATGATACAAGAATGCAAGCAGGTCAGTTATGTGATTAGCTATGTAAATGTACACAGCTGGCTGGATAGCTCAGTTGAGTTAAACATCTGCTTCTGGAGCCAGAAGTTGAGAATGCAGTTCCCCACTGTGTATCCCAGAAGAGCCAGCCTACGTAGTCTTGAGTAAGCTGCACAATCCCAGGGGACCTCTAAAAGAAGGGAATGGTAAACCACTTTTTGATTACTTTCTACACAGAAAACCCAGATTTATGTTTTGTCCAAGTCCAGATTATTTCAATGGGTCTCCGAATTCCAGTGCAGAAACTCTTGTTCCTTACACTCTTGACAGCTTGTGCAGTCTACACCAGGGGTTTCCAAAGCGGGCCGGTCAGGTTGTTGAGCAGACTGGTCATGTGGTTCCCCCTGCCATAAAATGCGTCCGTGGCTGTCATAAACACATTTACGACAGCCATGGGTGCATTTACGGCAGCGTTTGTGCATGGACATTTTACTTCCGCTTCCAGTAGTGTTTGTGCATGCAAAGGTGTGTTTAATGTCTGCTTCTGGTAGCAACAAGGGTGGCGTGGGCCTGATGATTTGGTGCTGTGGACCAAATTTCCCATAGGAATCCATTAGATGCAATTTCCCATAGGCATGCATTGAAAACCAAAATACTTTAACCAAAACGCAGTTTCCGTAAACTAAAAAAAATCCATAAACCAAGCCACTATTTTCTATGGATTACCTTTTGTTATGCGATTTTTATGTTAACCGAGCCGTTTGCTAACTGAGGTTCCACTGTATATGCGTAAGTATAAGATTCCATCATCTTGCATAGGTATTACTTGTTCTTTGCCTTTACACTCCCATTGTGGCCTTATACACACCTGTCCTCCCTGAATTTTGCACACTTCTTTACATCTTTGTTACATACACCTAAATGTGCACAGACGTTCATTGCTCTCGGTTTCCTCTTGCAGTAATGAATGTAAAATTATTTTACTCAAAGTCAGCCACATACCTGTGATTCACACCTGTGTCATCCTTGCTCTAAGTCAGTGATGGCTAACCTTGGCACTCCAGGTGTTGTTGAACTTTAATTCCCAGAAGCCCAAATCAGCACTCCCTGCTGATCAGGAACTGAAGTTCAACAACACCTGGAGTGCCAAAGTTAGCCATCACTGCTCTAAGTAGAACAAACTTTTTCCTTCGAATACACCCTTAAACAGCCTTTGCTTCTTAAACAGACTTAAGGCTTACTAGATCAGCAATTCACAACACAACGCCCTCCAGGTACAACCCCCATAACCCCCAGATAGCAACTGGAAAGTTGCAATTTAACACACCCAACAGGGAAGAAGAAAGGTTGTGCCAGAACAGGTTCTTCCCCAAAGCAATCACACTTATATACCTCCCCATAGTGCTTAGTGCCCTCTCTGGGTGGTTCACAAGTTAATTAGCATTTTGCCCACAACATGCTGGGTACTAATTTGACCGACCTTGGAAAGATGGAAGGCTGAATCAACCTTGATCCCTGGTCAGGATCAAACTCACAACTCACCAGGGCTCCTAAAAGGAGCCAGATCCTGACCAATCTCAGTCTTCCTATACCTGAAGAGAATGATATACACAGAGAAATCTAACTGGGAGAACAGGTATTTTTAAAAGAATTATGTAGTAGAAGGGGGGGGGGTATTGAGGAGGAAGTTTTGTTTTGATTTTGCTGCATTTTCATATTTCACTATATATCTTGGATACCTTTCTCCTATCCTGTGTAGCGTGATTCTTCTCTTCCTTCTATTAAAACACCCTTTATATTTTCTTCTTGTCTTGGTCTTCCTTCTTATTTTCCTATGTTGCTTCTTACTCCCTCCCCACCCACCCCCATTCACCGTCATCAGCTAAATAAGATAGTGAAAAAAGAAATAGTCTATTTGCCATGTTTGTATAAACGACATGTTTTGGCGATATCTCCCTCCCCGACTCTCTCTCTCTCTCTCCTCTCCACACCTTGTCAATAATTACACTGTAAGTGTTTGGACAAGGATGCATCTCTTTTTCAATTTCTGCAAAGCGCTTCGTTTAGTTTAAACACTCTAGGAATAATAAATAATAATCGCAGACTCCACAGGGAAGCAAGCTCTAGGGGCACATTTGCACCCAGGGTGGTGGGGGTCGACAGATACTAATCAGAGCCAAGTCTCATCATGCTCATTTCAACATAGAGGCTTGCAAATATAGACTGATTCTGAAAGAAAGAAAGAAAGAAAGAAAAAGAAAGAAAGAAAAAGAAAGATTGATTGATTGATTGATTGATTGATTGATTGATTGATTGATTGATTGATTGATTGATTGATTGATTGATTGATTGATTGATTGATTGATTGATTGATTGATTGATTGGGGGAAATCATAGGCTCCAGGCGCATAACAAATTCTTTCTGCAAACTTTGGAAGTCTATGCAAAATCTTATACACTGTGGTTACATTTCCTGACGGTGCACCGATGCAGTTTATCCATCCGTACAAGCCTTCCATAGCACATCTCTCTCTTTCACAAGAAGTTACTAATATATATTTTTTTGTTGCCCTGACAGACTCATTTGGAGGCAGTGCAGGCATTACTCATGAGCAAGCGCTCCAGGATTCTGGGTGAAGCTGCAGCCTGGTGCATATTATTGAGCATCTCTACTTGCGGGAAGGGATCCAGTTGACATCAAGACACAGGCCAGGAACCTGCCATATGAATGGGTGCTACGAAGAATGTTTATCTTAATATTGGTAGATGTTTAGCTATAAATTGAATCTGTACATGCATGAAAGAGACGAAAGTCTGCCGGCTAAACGAATAAGGGTACTTACATATTGCTACATTTTCTTCTGTCACTAAAGTGCATCAAACTAAAGAAGGATGTCTTTGTACATGAAGTACAGAGAGAGAGAGATGCATTCACTGTGTGTGACAGAAAATATTTTATAATGTAGCACAACAGCGTAAAAGTGTGCTTAAAAGATATGCATGGGGAAAATACAGGGTCAAATAAGGATTATAATAATTACAAGGCACAAGTATGTGAGCTGAAGAATGTATTCATAGAAGGGTCATTGAGTGGGTGTGAAAATGAGTGGTTATGCACAACTGTGAATTTAGACAGATGGGAAGATGGGTGGATGTCAGGATGAATAAGGAAAGAGGTTGACTTAATATGTACGCCTGCTTGCATAGGGGGGAGAGCATTTATCGTTGCTGATTCAGCTCCGCTACATGGTAACCATTGGGTTTGTGATTGTTTATTTTATTTATTCAATTTTTATACTGTTCAACTAAGTTAAATAGTTACTCTGGATGATTAACAAAGACTCAAAGACACACACAAAACAGAGAGCAATAGAAAACAAAATGACAAGATCATACGGATTATTTCATTAATAAATAAATTTTGTGTCAGAAATTGCTCTGAGTTGAAAGGATTTTTGATGGAGAAACTCCGCTCAGGGGACATCCAAATGAGGCTACTTTCATGTCACCAAGATCCGCCATGCAGCACTCGGGTATCGAACCCTGACCTTCCAGTCTCCAAGCTCAGCATCTTAACCACTAAGCCACTGCGTTGCAACTAACTAGGGAGAGATTTGACCTGGACGTTTGTTAAGGATTAGGTGAGAGATTATTTTGAGTTGCACCAGAAGAATCCTACTGCCTTCACTTCCTGTTCAGGTTTTAACTCTATCAAGGTAGAAATAGCTGGATCGGGCCATGTTATGCATCGCGAAGTGACAAATAGTAGCTACAGAACACAGCCTTCCTTTTCCATGTGTGATTAATGTAAATTGTTCTTTTTCTTCCCACCATGTTCTCAAATCTGTTTGGAAACCTTTGACTGTAAGATCTCATAAAGTCTTTCCCTGGCCCTTCAAAGCTGCCCCCCTCCATCATCCCAACATGAATGCAGAGAAGAGCAAACTATCTCCCATATGATACAATGCAGACGATGTCCCTCAACGTGCACTGAGGAGGGCCTTATGGAAATGCTGTCGATGTGGCCCGATATTGGACGGGGCTTATCTAGCCCTTTTTAATTCTATTTTGTTTTAGATGTGTTAATTTTAGCTTTGTATGTTATTATATGCTGATGGTGCATCTGACACGAATAAAGAAAGAATCCCAACCTAAATTGCACCACATAATCTGGGGCTTGAACTGCACAGTGCATGTTCTGACATGATACACCGCTCCTCAAACCACATATAATTCTCATACAGGATGTGATCGGTACAGAACACTCCACCACATAGAGTGAGAATAAAAGGCAAATAGCCCAAGTTCAATCCCCAGCACATGTCCAGTTGTGACTTTAGATGAATTGGTTGGGGATTTTCTGTTTCCATAATCAACATAGAGTGAAAATAAGACACAAAGAGCTCAAGTTCAAATCCCCAGTACACGTCCAGTTGTGACTTTAGATGAATTGATTGGGAATTTTCTGTTTCCATAATCACAATCTCCCCTACTAAGGAGGATCACATTCGACCCTGAAATAATGCGCTGGAAAGGGTAAAAATCAGAAAAGATGAGGATGATGAAAGGAATCCCATCCTCTTTGCTGCTCCTTAAAAGTCCTGACCGCAAGTAGGGAAGGATGCTTAATACGTGGTTAAGGGGTAACTAATCCATGTTACGGGATCGGGAGTATGCCCCCTCTGATAAGGGGGATTTGAGAAATATCAAGTGTGGGGTGAGAGGGAGGGGAGGCTTCCTATGAACAATGGTCCTCTTCCACAAACTACAGAGGAAAGAAAGGACAGGGGTGTGTGACCAGGTTGTAGGGTTGAGGGGGGGGTGTGAGAGAGAAACAGAAGGAGGAAAGGAGAACAGAAAGGGGGGTACACTGGAATTTGCAGGGAGACATTATTTTAGAAGGATAAAAACTGAAGCAGGGATGATAAATAGGATTAATAGGATGGGGCGTGGGGGAACCAGCCCCCAAGCTGCAGCATCTCCTTCCCCATCCCCCAGTGGCTGTGCTTTGTGAGGGGGGGGGTTTGCATCCGTCAGCCCAAGCGTCTGACAATGAAAATGGTTTCGAGCCACGGCTGCCGATCGATACTGTGCAGGGGGAGAAAAGGGGGGGCCTGCTAGCTATGGCAGGGCCAGGCCTCTCGCTCGCTCACTCGCTGGCTCTTTCGCCCTCATCTCAAACCTTCCCCCCCACCCACCCACCCCCATGATTTCTCCCTTTTCCTCGCTTCAGATGCATTTCATTTTCTTTCCTATTCCATTCCCTGGTTTCTGCGTTGCAGCAGACTTTTTGGGGAGGGGAGGGGTTCAAAAGGGAGAGGGGGGGCAGGTGACATCCCCACCCTGTCTAGTCTTTCCCTCTTTCTCTCTCTCTGTCACAATTTCGCAGTTCTCAGCATGCCTTGCCAAAGCTATAATAGTAATAATAATTTTTTTAAAGCAATAACAGCAGCAAAACCTGGGGGAACAGCTGGACTTCTTTCCTCTCCCCTAACCCCATTAAATTAAAACCTGGTGTCGAGATAGCCAAACCTCCCTCCCTCCCCCTTTTTCTAGCCTTTCCCGGCCTCTCACAAAGGGACAAGGTACCACCGTTGTCCAAGACTGCACAGGTGGAGATGGGCGGTCTGCCATGACTACATAGACTGGGCTCAAAGACAAACCAGTCCCTTCTTCTCTTTCTCCCACTGAACCCCACACCCCGATACATAAATGGGCTTAACTGGGCCAGCAATGCTCCGTTTGCTTCTCTTCCATTAGGAACCCGCGTCGCTACAAAAGTGAAGACGTAACCCAGTTCCTGAGAGAAGGTAGAGTACTAACCCTACTCAGTTGTGTGGGGATCACAATGGCGGGCCCATTTTTGTCCACTGATGCCCTCACCACTTAGACAAGACCACAGGCATCCAAGGAACTGCGGCGGCTTAGCGGTTAAGATGGTGGACTTGACGACCGGAAGGTCGACAGGTCAGCAGTTTGAGACCCAAAGTGCTGTGTGACAGAGTGAGCTCCCATCGTCTGTCCCAGCTCTTGCCAACCTAGCTGTTTGAAAGCAAGAAATTGCAAGTAAATAAATAGGAACCACTTCGGTGAAAAAGGTTAACAGTGTTCCGTGCGCTCCGGTGTGTAGTCACCACTTCCACTTGACCACGGAAACGTCTGCAGATGCAAACAGGGCTAGCTCTTTGGCTATGAACAGAGATGAGCACTGAACTCTAGAGTCAGATACGACTGGCTTTCAAGCCAGGATCTTTACCTTTACCTTTAACGCATCCAGGTGTTAAGTTTAGGGTAGCATGAAAGGGAAGCCAAGAGCTGGTTATATTTAATTGATAATTTCAATTGACCATACGGAACAGCACACCATTTGGATTTTCAACCTTAGGTACCCCGGTTTCTGAGCAATTATATTATAGGATACTTAATCACCTTTGGTGATTAACACAAGCAGGAGGGGGTTGGGAATAAGAGAGAATGGGGTACACAGCGCCAATCTCAAGCCTACCTGTGCTACTCTGCTTCCTATACTTCTCTTCACGAAACCTACACTCTCAACAGTCCTCTTGCTCTCCTTTTGCACCTTAATTCCTTCCTTCGTCTTCTCACTTCTTTATTTATTTATTTTTGTTCTTGCCTTTGATGACAACAGAACCCTCTTCTTTCTTAATCAGCCAACTTCCCTCCCCCTTGCCAAACCTCCAAATTTAATCTCGTGCTCCATTTTATCCTCGGGTTTCATCATTCCATCATCTCTAGGCATCTTTCGACTACAATCTTCCCTACGACGTAAAGCCAGTCTCCATAGTCTCCTTCCTCTTTCCAGCCAGGGTGAAAGTCTACAACTCCTTTTCTCCCCTCTCATTCTGTGTTGGGCCCAGAGACTGTCGTTTACGCAAGGCCACTTCACGTAAGTTTGATGGCTCAGCAGAGATTTGGATGTGGGTTCTGGCATCCCGTGTCTAGTCATGCCGGCCACATGACCACAGAAGCATCCGCAGATGCAGAGAGTGGTAGTTCTTTGGCTATAATGGAGATGGGCACCGAAACCTTGAGTCAAATATGACTGGCTTCCAAGCATGGGCGACCTTGACCTTGACCTCTGCGTGGCAAAGTCAGCCCACCATTTTCATTCCACAGCAGGTTGAAAGCCCTGCTTGGCGCAACATCTAGACTTGCCTGTCGCACCCTACTTTTAACTCACTTGGCTTTACACTATTCCCCAAAGGTAAAGGTTTCCCTTGCTCGAAAGCCAGTCGTATCCGACTCTAGGGTGCAGTGCTCATCTCTGTTTCAAAGCCGAAGAGCCAGCGCTGTCTGTTTCTGCAGGCGTTTCCATGGTCATGTGGCAGGCATGACTAGACAGCGGAGCGCATGGAACGCTGTTTACCTTCCCACTGAAGTGGTCCCTATTTATCTACTTGTAATTTCTTGCTTTCAAACTGCTAGGTTGGCAGGAGCTGGGACAGAAATGGATGCTCACTCTGCTTTACAGCACTCAGGCCACGTAACTGCCAAGCATCTTAACCACAAAGCCATCACAGTCCCTTCCCAGCTATACCTCCTATCTATAAAGTAGAATTTGCAGAAATCCCATCTTGCTGGTCTATTGGAAGGACAGCCGCATGCTACAAAATGATTTACCAAACCGTCACCACCACCACCACCACCACCATACTAAATATTCCTTCATCCCCTCGGCCACCACCGCTTCCCATCTGGGACCAGGGGTAAAATGCAGCAGTAACAATATAAAATGAAACTTTGCCCAAAAGGATGGGAGAGATGAGTCCCCTGTAGTAGCTGTCCCAGGTCTGTTGGACCCATTCAGCACAACCTTCCCCATATCTGCCCAGGGACAGCTTGGCATACATCCATGACAGCTTGGCATACATCGCAAAACCATGGAGACCTTTTCCAGCACAGAGTCGCCATAACGATGTTCTCCTCTTGCATTTTGCTTCGGCTGGACTTGCTTGGGAGATTATTCCGGCCCCAGGGATCAACATTTCTCTCTCTTTGGTTCTGCTACCTTGAATAGCATCCCAAATCAACCACCTGAGGCAGCAGCTTCTTGGCGATAACCCGGCCTCCCCAGCCTGGATTTCCTTCCCATGGATCTCGGAACCCTGCCCAAATAAGCGCATGGAAATCCATTGATTTTCCAAGAAACTTCCATTCTGGACTGAAGTTGACAAGTGGAAGATTGGAAGGTCAGCAGTTTGAGACCCAAGTGCTGCTCGGTGGAATATGCTCCCGTCTCTGTCCCAGTTCCTGTCAACCTAGCAGTTCAAAAGCAAGAAAGGCAACAATGTCCCATGTTCTCCATCAGCTAGTCATGTCTACCACGTGTGCATGGAAACATCTGCAGATGCAGACAGCGCTGCTTCTTTGGCTATAAATGGAAATAAACACCCAACCTTAGAGTCGGGTACGAGTGGCTTTTGAGCTAGGGTGACCTTTACCTCCCTTCTGGAATATAAGTGGGGGTCACCATGTAACCATATAAATACAAGAGGTCTACAGCCCAACTGTGGACGCTTTCACTTCCTTCTCAGGCAAAGTCTTGGCAGGGCATCAAATTCCCCACAAACACATGCAGCATGCAAAGGCGAGGGCCTGAAAGTGATTCACCAAGACACTGGCCCTCACAAGCTTTTGGTGACTGGGCCTCATGTTAACACCCCCCCCCCCCCAACAAACACAATTTGCCCGATTGCCAGACCTGTCCGTCAGGCCCGCGTCGGCTGCTAGGAGCCATGCTGCGAGGTGGGGACGCTGCACCGTCAGGGGGTCGGGAGTAGGGTCGGGGGGGTCATGGCAACGCCCCTCTTGTAACAAAGGGGGTAGCCCTATCTCCCCACCACTACTGCCAGCAGAATGCAAAGATTTCCAACATCGCTGTGTCAGAGAGGTAGAGGAGGGTACCATACTTCTGCTCTAACCACTAGGTTGATCATAATTTCTTCAGGAAACTATCTAGAATGAACTTGGGGGCCCTCAAAATATATATGTACAGTAAAACTCCGGGTTACGATGGAGGTCCATTCCAACAGCCTTTGTTGTAACCCGAAAAAAATGTAAACCGAAACATCCATATGGATGCATTGAAAAATTTAAAAATGGTCCTGAATTGTAAACCAGAAAAAATACATTAGAAATTTGTAAACTGGGACGGCATTTCCATAGGATTTGACTTTTAAACCGCAGCAAACTTAAATCGAGGCAGTTGTAACCTGGGGTTTTACTGTGTGTGTGTGTGTGTGTGTGTGTGCGTGTGTGTGTGTGTGTGTGTGTGTGTGTTTGTGTGTGTGTGTGTGTATGTATATATATATATATATATATATATATATATATATATATATATATATATATATATATATATATATATATATATATATATATATATATATATATATATATATATATATATATATATATATATATATATATATATATATATATATATATATATATATATATATATATATATATATATATATATATATATATATATATATATATAGAGAGAGAGAGAGAGAGAGAGAGAGAGAGAGAGAGAGAGAGAGAGAGAGAGAGAGAGAGAGAGAGAGAGCGGCCCGTAAATCCCTACCATCCATATGTATTATAATTTTTTTTTCTTCAGAGAAATATGGCCGATTTAAGCCCATTTACACTTGAAGAGCATATTGTGACACGTACGTTGGTACTGACACCCTGGATACAATAAGTGGCAAATTTAAAGAAAGATTCAATAGTGTCTTACATTTGTTTGGTGCATTTATTATTTTTGCCTACTTTCCTATTGTAAAGAGTTTTTTAAAATATCTTGTAAGCCGCCCAGAATGGGAGAATCTCCCAGATGGGTGAGATTGACAGACAGACAGAGAGACAGACAGACAGACAGAGACCTTCTGGATTTGCATTGAAAGGTGTCGTCTCCAACACCCACACTCTATCACCCTTTTTGTTTCAGTAGGCTGGCACTGCAAAATGCTACCTTGCACTTATGTCCAGCTCAGGTAAAGCTTTACCTGACATTTTTTCCCACATCTGAGGGTGCTATTAAAAGTTCAGAAGCAGGACCAGGACAAAAAAAAAAGTGGCATATCTATTATACTTCATGTCCCGTTCTAAAAAGCTAGCTCATTCATTCAGACCTGGACCTACAATCAGAGACCACCACCCCAAATGATCCTGCACCCAATTTCCTAAAATTTCCAGGCTGGCCAATGGCCTCTAAAACCCGGTCTACCCACTTCAAACAAATGGATAATATCAGACCTCTTCTCTATCACAATATGGGGATGAGAGAGAGAGAGAGAGAACAAGCAGATTGGGTTTTCAGGCTAAGGCCGTGATGGTGAACCTTGGCACTCCAGGTGTTCTTGAACTTCAATGGCTAGAAACCCAAGTCTCTTTAAACCAATCTGTATAGCTTCACAGAGACTTGGCCTTCTGGGAACTGAAGTCCAAGAACACCTGGAGTGCCAAGGTTCGCCAATCATTGGGCTAAGGGATTATCACGTTTATGAGCCCTTCCCGACTAACCTCGAATCCTCTTGTCAACCTTTTTTCCTCCCCCTAAGGCTGGCAAGGAAATTGCTCCCCCATCACACCTGCTGTTTCCCAAGCCCTGTCCTTGCAAAGCAAGCTCTGAGTTGCCAGTAATTAAAACCCTGTTAAACTTCATTAAGCAGCTCCACTTTCGACCTCATTAAATTATGATAAGGGGAGAAGGAGGGAGAGAGAAGGGGGAAGCGAGCATGTAAAATGTGATCGCTCAGGAAACCTCAGCTCTATCATTTACTTTTCTACACCCTTCTTTCCTCCCGCCTTTTCCCTTTCTTCTTTCTTCCTTTCCTCTATTATTAAAGGAGCTCGGCGCCCATACGATCTAATTTAAGAATAGAAGGAGGATTAAGTGATATGGTAGACGTACTTCGTACAAGAACTTAGCATTCTTCTGAATAATGGGATGTGGTCCAGAACAGTCACAGTGAGAATTCAGGTATGCCAGACCCACTTTGATGCTACCAAATCCCTAAAGCTAACTTACCAGAGACAGCTGCATGACAGCATTGCAAGAAGGTTGACTCAGTTAAGATTATCCTGGTATGCGAATAGAGTAGACCATACTGCCAGTGAATCAATGCTGACCAAACATGTGGACTAACGGCCGTTGAGTAGTGAAATCCACAGGGAAGGGTGATGGTCCCCAAGTGGATTAAATCCCACTTGGATCCGTCTTGATGGAGGGCAGCAGCTTTGTCAATACTGGCCTGCAGGCTGATAAGGACTTTTGTGTGCCAAAAGGGCTCATGACCAGAAAGCAACTGTGGATCAGTGGTACGTGTGTCACGCTGTGATGCAGAAGGTAAATGGAAGGCCTTACATTATATTGTTCCCAGGACAGTCTTCATGGCTGATCGCCATGATGATAGCCAATGTTCTGAATCAGATACGAAGAAGATGAAGAAGAACCCTACAGATGTGCAGTAGTGTGTAAATGTCTTAGGCTACCACCAGCTGGTTTGGGGAACATTCAATGAGTGATTTTGGGGCCCATAACTCTGACAGCCAAACTCCAAATTTCACCAATCTTGGAGATGGTTTAGGGGAGAGTCAGGAGAAGACTCTCTCCAGTTTTGGTATCACTAGGTAGCTCGGTGCCTGACTAGAGTAGACCCACTGAGTTAACAGGATTTGGATAAGCATTGTCTTATCACCTACCCCCGTGATGGCGAACCTTGGCACTCCAGATGTTTTTGGACTTCAATTCCCAGAAGTCCAAGCACCCTGTGAATCCACACGAATGGGTTTACTGCGATTCATCTGGCCTGTGCCGCCCTCATCGCTCCTGGAAGCAGAAGTAAAACGTACGGGCGTGTTTTACTTCTGCTTCCGGGAGCGATTAGGGCAACGAGGGCCGGATGAATTGCAGTAAACCTATTTGTGTGGATTCACAGGGTGCTTGGGCTTCTGGGAATTGAAGTCCAAGGACATCTGGAGTGCCAAGGTTCACCATCACGGACCTACCATCTTGGACTTCAATTAACAGAAGCTCAAGTGAGCACCACTGAAGTGCCAAGGTTCACCATCACTGAACTAGCCATTAATTTAAATTGCACTACTCTCTAACTGAATCTAACTTCAGGATATTTTGACTTGCTAAATGTCACAGATAACTAAGAGCCTAATTTGGAGTGAGCTGTTTCTCCTATTATTAAACAATTCGGATTTGAAATTTCTGCCGATTTACCACAAATCATCCAAGTGATGCTAATAGGTGCCAGTTTATATTTCACTTTCCCATTTTCACAGTATTTATCTGAACTCCCAGTTTTCTACGTAACAGTCCTTTCATCCCCAACATGTGTCAAATGAAGCATTCTAATCACACAACTTCCCAATGTTTCAGGTACTCAAATACTGAACTAGCTATGGAGATGGGAAACATGGAGATTCTGTAACTAGCAAATTAAAAAGTAACATTTCAACACTATAAAAACTACAGTAACAATATAGACAAACTGGCCTGAGACATAAACCCAATCCTTAGCAGAGCCAAAAAGAACTGGAGGAATTTTAAACACATACCCTTCTTCTTATTTTAACTAATGCCTTCTCACTAGAACTTTAGATGCAAACAACTATCCAAACAATTGCATATACCATATGTTCATTTTTTTCAACTGCAGGACTTTCTCCTCATTTGTGTTCCGCTAAGACGCTGACTGGGAAGCGGAAGGTCAGCAGTTCGATTCCCGAGTACTGCAGGACAGAAATGAGCTCCCGTCTTCATCCCAGCTCCTGCCAACCTAACAGTTCGAAAGCAAGAAATTGCAAGTAGATAAATAGGGACCACTTCGGTGGGAAGGTAAACAGCGTTCCGTGCGCTCCGGTGTCTAGTCATGCCTGCCACATGACCACGGAGACGTCTGCAGAAGCAGACAGTGCTGGCTCTTCGGCTTAGAAACAGAGATGAGCACTGCACCCTAGAGTCGGATACGACTGGCTTTCGAGCAAGGGAAACCTTTACCTTAATGGTTTCTATGCCACCTTCAATAATCTGTCTTTCCATCTATTTGAAGTTGTCTACATGGGCATTTGCCATGTACCACTTTCTCACTATTATATTTTGAAATAAAATCAGCCAAGGCAAGAAACTTTCTTGAACTCAGTTTTTCAATTTTCCGCAAATTAGCAAAAAATTGTTTTAAAGTGAAAGGAGGGGGGAGAGAGAGAGCCTAAACATTGACGGAGGATGTTCTCCTGTGCTGCGGAATTGCTTGTTTTAAATTGTGGCTTTGTGGGAATTTACAGTCTTAGATTCTACAGATGGTTTGAATTTTTGTAAGCCGCCTTGAGAGTCTGGTTATGACGGAAAGACTCACGGTATAAGTGTTAGAAAAGAATAACTGATGCAAACGCTTTACTATTTCTGTCTAGCGAGTAAGAGAGAGAGAGTCTGTGTCTGTGTGTGAGTGAGAGAGAAAGCAACTGGTTAAGTGACTTCACACCGAGGTTCAGTCGTAGCACATGATCTATCCCACCAGGTATGGTTTCCACATATTACTTCAACAAATATGCAGCTCAAGAGTGCATTTCCTGAAGTAATGTTAATACAGGAGGTCACACTGGTAGATGTGGGGAAATGGTGGATGGAAGAAAGGGGTGCTTCTTACCTCCATTTTCATAATACAAGTGGGGAATAAGCAATAACTACAGGAGGGAAGAGGGGGGGGGGGAAATCAGCACATAAGAAAAATACTGATTTATTTATTTTTACTTCAAATCGCTCTTTCGATGTGTTAATGTGGCAGGAAGGCAAATAGGAAGGCAAACATGAAAAGGTTGTGTTGCTTCACAAAACAGAGTTCCACATTAAAGGCTGAGATCTTATGGATACTTACTTAATAGTATCCGTGGGACATCACTCTGAGTAAGCAAGGCGTAGGGTCTGGATGAAAATTAGATGTCTGTTCCGAACATAAAAGCTATTCTTTTGCAGTCACCATTATCCTAAGTGCACCATTTATAGTACTACACCCTTCATAATAAGACTCTGTAAGCTGAATTCTCCAATGTGTGCTGTTCCCATTCTGTCACAATGTTTGACATATATTGTACAATGAGGTATTATGGAGAAAGTAGATTCATTAATCAAATATATGGGTTCTTTAATGGGCAATTGCTTAACTATCTTCACCTTAACAATGCACATAATACGGCTTGCAACATGAGTTGCTATTCCTCGCACCATAGAGAATTCAACCTCTCCTACGTCACTTGGAGGACCCTGAATAGTCTGAGGGTTGGAGTCCCTAAATGCAAGACCAACATGCTCAAGTGGGTGCTGGCGGACAACAGCACACTGCGTGAATGTGGAGAGATACAGAATCTGGT
Organism: Bradypodion pumilum; assembly: GCA_035047305.1. NCBI lineage: Eukaryota > Metazoa > Chordata > Lepidosauria > Squamata > Chamaeleonidae > Bradypodion > Bradypodion pumilum. Next base: position 6,361,061 of record JAWDJD010000007.1, read on the forward strand.
TCATTTGCTGGTCTGCCGATTACTGCCAGAAACATGCACCTATGAGGACTTAAGTTTGGTGAAAACCAAGACCGTGGCTTCATTTTGGCAGTCCAGGGTTTGATCAGGACACAAAAAAAAGACACAGTACAGAGGAGCAACTTAAAGAAGATTACTGAATGTATTGATTATGTATTTATTATTGGCATTTCTATCTAGCCTTTCCTTCAATGAGTTCAGGTGGCTCCAAACCTGGTAAACAGCTGGCGTTCCTCCTCCCCATTTTGTCTTCATAACAATCCTGCCAGCCAAATTAGGCTAACCAAAGGTCACACAGTGAGTTTCATGAGGTCTAGAACCAGAATCCACGTAGGCGCAGTCTAATATTCTACCAGGGTTTCTCAACCTTGGGCCTCCAGGTGTTCTTAGACTTCAATTCCCAGAAGCCCAAGTCAGCACACATGCTGATCAGGGTTTCTGGGAATTGAAGTCCAAGAACATCTGAGTGCTCAAAGTTGAGAAACACAGTATGTGATAAGAGAAGAGTATCTGGAGATGTAAAAAAAAAAAGGCAAGCAATACAACTCCCCCCCACTTGGAACTTTGTGCAGGAAGATCAAAGCCAATCCATACTTTTCTGGGACTGGGGACTCAATGGGTAGCAAAATCTGGCCTTAATTCATTTGCCAGCAAGCTGAGGACCATTCAGAGGCTGAACCCATAGGCTCCCAGAATGGGGCATCATGCCACATACCCTAGCAGCAGAAAAGCAACCCAGTGATGCACTGCAAAAAAAATTACTACCCCCACCCTGGGTGTGGCTAACTCTGTGGGTGTGGCTAGCTCTGTGGGCCATGCCCACTTGGCCGGCCACACCATGGCCTGGGGTAGGGAGGTGGCCGTGGTCGGCCAAGTGGGCATGGCCTGGGGGAATTACTGCTACCGGATCCCGGGATCCGGTGGGAACCTGGAGCAGTACACCACTGAAGCAACCACAAGGAAACTATGTTATCCTACCATTTTCAGGGTGGAGGGGAAGAGTTGAGGTTAAACTGTCCCCATCTTGGACAGGAAAGGAAATGACATCCAATTTATTTATTTTTCCCTCTTCTTCCTTCCTTCCCTCCTCATTACCTTTTCCCTTCTATATTTTGTGTATTAAGTTCAGATTGCTCGTCAACAGAAACATGTGCATCCTCATCTCCCGGGGCTTTTATGCAATTTCTTCAAATCTATGTGGCTGAGAAATCAATGTACGGACGTAACCTGTGTTCATCTCCCAGTGACCAGTTACAAAGCAAAAGCAAGCCAATTTGCAAAATGCAACCTCATGTTAAGATCGAAGGCGGATTTTTTATTTTTTTTACCTCTTCAGGGAGCTCTGCTTTTAATGATCTGCTGACTGTATCATCTCCTTCGGCTCTTAGATTATTGCCGGCAAGGACCATCTTTCAACATCTGCACATCGAACTAGAAAATGTTAGTTGGTCTATAAGTGTTACATAATGATGATGATGACAGAGTAGCTGAGAAAAATAAGCTAGCAGAGGGGTGGCAAACCCCTCGCAGTCCAGATGTTTGGGACTATAAATCTCAGGATCCCTATCCTGTATTGCCAGTGATAGAGAATGTAGTGTAAAGCATCTGGAATTCCAAAGATTGCCATCCTTGGTATAAGGCGCACAAAGAAAACTAGTGTGGCAGGGTGGATAGAGAATAGGACTCAAGAAACCTGGGTTTGAATTCCTACTCTGCCATGGAAACTCACTGGGGGTTAGGAACATGTAAAAATCATAGCTGTCAAGTATCCCTTATTGGCCAGGAAAACCCCTTATTTTACCCTCTTTCCTGCCGTCATCCCTTATTAATTAGACTGCAATGCCCTATTGTCACCATTGGAGGGCAGCACAGGATAAGCATAGCTGTCAAGTAACCCCTATTTGCCAGGAAATTTCCCTTATTTCCAAATCCAAAACTTGACAGGTATAGTAAAAATGCTTTTTAAAGATCACACATACCTTGAAAATCCTATTAGGGTCACTATAAATTGGGCAGTGGGACTGCGGTGGCTTAGTGGTTAAGGCGCTGGACTTGATGACTGGAAGGTTGGCAGGTCAGCAGTTCGAGACCCAACTACTGGCAACCTAGCAGTTCAAAAGCAAGACATGCCTGCCACGGGTCCATGGAAATGTCTGCAGACACAGACTGCGCTGGCTCTTTGGCTATAAACAGAGAGGAACACTGAACTCTAGAGTCAGATGCAACTGGCTTTCGAGCAAGGGTGACTTTTATCTTTACCTTAAGTTGGACAGTATACAACGAACATAGCAATGCACAAAGGGCGAACCTTGATTCTTAATGCCATGGGGAGCAAGACACAGATTATTCCAAATTTCATTTGTGACAAGTGAGTGCTACAACTGGGGACAGTTTTGCTCTGAGGGCAAAACCTGCCACCCACAACCCCTCGGGGAGACAGATGGCATGAGCTTTGCCAACCTGATACCCTCCAGGTGTTTTGGAGTTCAACTCCCACGATCATTCAACATGCGAGTTGACATTCATTAAAGTTGTAGCTCAAATCACCTGTTTAGAGAGGATCCCATGCACAGCTCAATGCGAAGCAGCCCATTTCCCGAGGATCCATTCCAAGCACAGGCCCTCCCTTGAAACACACACACAGAGACATTAGACATATGTGACCTGTCCTAATGGTGGGCATTTTACTGGTAAGTAAACAAGCACAACATTATCGATGGAGCCAGACTGTTCCTGGTTTTAGATTTAAACAAAGACATTTCAAAAAAAAATCATAAATAACATGCCTCAATAGTTCTGTTCTACTAGCAAGCTATACTCATGCCTACAGCTATTTTCCCCCCATGACGGCAAGGAATTCTGTTGCTGGTTCTTTCGTCCATTTCGGCTGGTTCCATTTTGTAAGCTTTCTCTCCACTGCCCACTTCAGTTTAAAGCATCCATGTTTCTGCACATGTTCCCACTTGCCGGTGAACACATTGAGAGCTTCCTACCCTCAAGATCTCTTACACAGTTTGCTGTTCATTATTTCACAAAGATTGGCTTGGGGTAGAGGCGGAGGGCAGTAAGAATTCAAGCCTGAAGAATTACAGCGGGGGTTCCCAAATTTTTGGGGCCGTGGGCCGGTCACAGGGTTCAGCAAGCCGGTCGCCTGGGTCCTCCCACCGGAAGCGGAAATAAAACCCACCTTGCAATCTGTTTTGCAACAGGATAAGATAGATTTTAAGCTGCCATTTTCCCTGCTTAAACCAGGGGTTCCCAAACTATGGCCCCCAACACAAACTCATCCAGCCCACACCACCTTTGTCGTGTTTTGCTTCTGCTTCCGAGAGCGACGAGGGTGGTGTGGGCTGGACGAATTGGCGTTGGGGGCCGGATCTGGCCCACAGGCCGTAGTTTGGGAACCCCTGAATTACAGGATATTCTTTGGGAACAAGGGAAAATTAAATGTTAGCATGTTGAATGAAAACTGTGTATCCACTGCTTAGACTTCTAGCAACTTGAAATGCACACTCATCCCCGAATAACTCATGCACAAAATCAGACCCACCATAAAAACCTGTACATGCAGAACCTCAAAGTAATCCAACAGCTGCTCTACGACCACCAGTGGGTACAAACGATTCTGCTGCAGCCCCTTCTCCATTCAAGAACATATCCCTGCAGCAACTGACACTTCACAATGGATAACTGGTAGCTATTGGCACACATATTCAACCCAACAGACCACAGTCACACTAAGCATAACAATATGTACACCATCACATAGGTTGCCTATCGTCTGAGCAGGAGTCACCCCAAAATGTTGGCGTAAAGCAGCCTGTTGTTCAGATCATAAGCCACTTGTGGCACAAGCTGATTCACAGAAACCTGTATCAATAATATGTTAATCTGTATCAGTACAATAGGGACTATGGTGGTTTAGTGGTTAAAACGCTGAATTTGACGACTGGAAGTTTGGCAAGTCAGCAGTTCGAGACATGAGTACTGTGCAACGGAGTGAGCTTCTGCCTCTGTCCCAGTTCCTGCAACCTAGCAGTTGTAAAGCAAGAAATTGCAAGTAGATAAATAGGTACCACTTCAGTGGAAAGGTAAACACGTCTTCCGTGCACTCTGGTAACTAGGGATACCTGCCACATGTCCACAGCATACCTGTCAAGCACAGCTCCGGAAAATACGGGACCTGTGCAGAACCCTTCTGTGCAGAACCCTTCTGTGCATGCGCATAAGGGTTCTGCGCATGTGCGCATGTGCAGTAACTACTTTATCCGCCGGTCAAATTACGGGATGGTGGTGGGAAAGTGGAGGAAGCGGTGCAGAAATACAGGGAATCCCAGCCAATCCGGGATACTTGACAGGTATGTTCCACAGAAACATCTGCAGACACACACAATGCTGGCTCCTTGGCTATAAACAGAAATGAGCACTGAACCCTAGAGTTGGATATGACTGGTTTTCGAGCAAGGGTGACCTTACCAGTACAATCTTCCAGATCGTACAAGCATAGCTGGGGCAGATTCACATAGTCTAACACCGTGCTCTTTTTCACCTAGTGCAGACTTCTTTTGTCTGGTTTCTTAAGGCCATTGACTACAGTCACAGAGAAACAGCTATGTGAATCAACCACAACTGGACACTGTTGCCTGCGGTGCCATGTGCTGAAAGGCCCGCACATGTCATCATACACATCCTACCAACTTCTCCATCTGATGATCACGTCTCCATCACATGCTCAAGTGGGGGCTGCTGGCAGAAAACTCTGCGTGAATGTGGAGAGAGATGCAGAATCCGGCTCACTTGCTGGTCTACCGATTACTACCGGAAACATGTAGCGATGAGGATTTAAGTTTCGCCAACGACAAAGCCAAGATGATGGCTTTGTTTGGGCAGTTTAAAGTTTGATGTGGGCATGAAAGAAGAAGTGAATCTCATCAATTGCACTTGCATGAGTTAAATATCCCAAGAGACATTTGCAAAATCTTGTGAGCTACAAAAAGGCTTATGCTCTCACTGCCAACAATAAGCTCCCTATCTTAAACAAAAGCCAATTACCAAGGTTCAGGGCCCATTCAAATGTGACTCAGAAACTCAGGGTGCAGCTATGCAAAATGCAAGTCCAACTCTGCACTCAGACACACACACACACACACACACACACACACACACACACACACACACACACACACACACACACACACACACACACACACATGTATACAGTTCTATGCAACAAAGCAAAAGGCCTGCCGCTCACTCTTTTTGGGAAAGGTCTGAGCCATTCCAAAAGTTTGCTACCTGAGCCAAAGGACAGACTGGTCGCCCTCCATTCCATAGTCAGAAGAAGACTTCTTCTTCTTCTTCTTCTGCCATATCCAAATCCAAAAGTTGGCGATCATCATGGCGATCAGCCATGAAAACTGTCCTGAGAATATCATGCAATGGGACTAAAACTCACCAAAACGTCCTCCGTCGGATCCCTTGGGCAAGGAGAAAAGTAGAGACCACACGTCGTGATCCGCCTAGCCAGCGGGCGATGTGATATCCTAATGGCTAAAAACCCGCATGCGAATGGACTTGATTTCTCAGGTCCATTTGCGCATGTGGAACGTCATTGCGGAGATGTCTTCTGGTGCGTGGACTCCCCACTGAATAATGACTCCAAGGCCTTTAATCTGCCTTCCACATCACAGCATGACACCTGTACCACTGGTCCAGTTCCACAAGTCACTTCGGTCCTGAGTCCTTTTGGCATGCAGAGTCTTCATCGGTCCCAGGCCAGGATTGATGAAGCTGCTGCCCTCGATCAAAATGGATTCAAGTGGGGTTCAATCCACTTAGGGACCATCACCCTTCTCTTTGGACTTTGGTACCCAAGGCCGTTAGACAGAAGAGTAATAGTTGTAGTCGTGCATGGGCTTCTATCTTTAAAGGGGAGAAGCAATAGGAGGAACTGGGGTGTGTGTGACATTGCTGCCCCTAGCATCTGCAACCGGAAGCAGTAGGAATGGTACTGAAGGAGAAGAGCCCTGTATTTCAGAGGTGCCCAAACTACGGCCCCTGGGCCAGATCCGGCCCCTGACACAATTCATCCAGCCCACGCCACCCTTGCTGCTCCTGGAAGCGGAAGTAAAACACGCCCGTACATAGGCCAGATGAATTGGTGTCGGAGCCGAGCCGGAGCCAGCCCATGGTCTGTAGTTTGAGCACTCCTGGTTTAAGCAGAGAAAATGGCAGCCTAAAAGTCTATCTCATCCTGTCGCAGAACAGATTGCAAGGCGCGTTTTACTTCTGCTTTCGGTGGGAGGAACCACGTGGCCGGCCCATTGAACCAAGTGACTGGCCCACAGCCCAAAAGGTTTTGGCACCCCTGCTGTGTTTGGAGATAATTTTGCAATCCAACATGTTATTCCCTACATGTTACGCTCTTGGGGGCATGCATAAGGCTGCTAGGCACTGGTTTGGCTAAAACTACCCATTGAGTATGGGTCATCACATACAAGCCAGAATCTATGGCTGAGATCCAGTGGCTGTACAACGTGAATGTGTGCACACGCTCTGTCCTTACTGCCACATTCCCCATTAATACATAAGCTAGCCTACTGACAGCTCTCTCATGGCCACGGTTAACATTAGAACAGCAGCCATTTTACCTTCACCACCAGCATGAAGCCCTAGCCTGCATCCCATCTGTAACAGTACAGAAGAAAGCCGGAAAACCGGAATGAGAAAGAGGGCAGATGGAAGCTTAAAGCTCCCCGAATCTGGTGAAGGAGACGCAAGACGCCGAACAAGAAAGAGAAAATTGAACATCAGAAAAGATGGTTGGATGGAAAAGTCAGGCACAGGAGCAGATCAGAAAAGGCATAAACTGAGAAAGACGTGGGATCAGTAAAACGCATGACAGTGGAGAAGATTCAATGAGGTGGTAGATACGGGTGCAGGTGAACACTGTTTTCAGAGACACCTGGACCCACTTTCACATGCGCAGTCACTGGACTGTACCTTACATTAACATGACACTCTAACATATGGGGTTCTCACCCTACAGCCTGGGGGATGGATGCGGCCCACGACACCCTTTCATGTGGGGGCCCCGGAAGTGGCATGTGTGGCAGGCAGGGCAAAATAGCCATCCGGACCCAGAGGGAGAGTGACCCAGGCCTTGGCTTGAAAAGGTTGAGAACCCCTGGCTCTAACACAACAAGATGGACCCTAGAAATAAGTGTGGGTCTTTCTCTGTTATGTTCTGAAATTAAGCGCACAATTTCTTAAAGGATTCTACAAACCCTGTGCTTTAATTTCTAGCAGTTTGAAGAAGAAAAACGAAGTCCTTGGAAGGGTGAAATTATAGCAAGGGGGGGAATAATGCGGAGAGGAAGGAACTCAGGAAAGGGAGAAAATGATGCAGCTCACACGGACCTAGGAGTTGCAGATGAAAAAAGAACAGGTGCTATGGGGAGGGGGGGAGATGGGAAAGAACTTGGGAGTAACAGAGGGTTCAACCAATCAATTAATCTTTACACAGGGTTATGGGAGGTGGAAGGTCAGCAGTTTGATTCCCGAGTACTGCAGGACAGAGTGAGCTCCCGTCTTTGTCCCAGCTCCTGCCAACCTAGCAGTTCGAAAGCAAGAAATTGCAAGTAGATAAATAGGGACCACTTTGGTGGGAAGGTAACAGTGTTCCGTGCACCCCAGTGTCTAGTCATGCCTGCCACATGACCACGGAAACATTCGGCTTTGAAACAGAGATGAGCACTGAACCCTAGAGTCGGATACGACTGGCTTTCAAGCAAGGGAAACCTTTACCTTTACTATGGATAAAAGCAATCAGGACTGAGGGTGGGATAGAAAATTCGAGTAGAAAGGGATTAGGGTTAAGCGTGGAAGCAACATAGGTTATCAGTCCTGTATGGGGTATACAGAAAGAGCCTCCTCAAAGACTGTGGTATTTTTGGAACCACAATCGGATGTACCCAGGGAAATGGCCACCTTGTGCCGACTAATTGTTCTCGCACTAGGTCAGGCGAAAGTAACTGCAGAATTAGGGTTGCCATATGTTCTGGTTTTCCAGGATTTTCCCGGATTCAAGCTGCCCCACCCAGTTCAAGAAAAAACATGTAAAAGTCCTAGATTTTTAAATTTGAACAAAGAAAGCAAGATCACCCCTCACCAAGGGATTTTTTTTTTTACAAAGAGTTCATTCACTGCTTCCCTGCCTTTCTTTCAATTATCCTGCTTGAAAGCAGCAAAGGCAAAACAGCACCCTGAGAAACCCACCGGGGAGGGGAGACACTTGCAAGCAAGATAATTGAAAGAAAGGCACAGAGGCAGTGAAATAACTCTTTGCAAAAATCCCTTGGCTCACCTTGAAGTTTGGGGGACAAGGAGTCATCCTCAGCCCGTTTCCTCAAAAGCCGGGCAAAGGCTGTCTACCCTGGACGGGGATTCCATGGGGTCTTAGAGCCACAGTCTCCCTGACAGCCCCGTCCGATGCATGTGCAGTTTGAAGAATGCAATGATGTAACATGGCTGTCCCGGTTTGGCTGGAGAGAATTATGGCAACCCTATGCAGAATGAACTCATCAAAAAGCGGCTTCATTTTGGCAGCTTCACGTCCGGCCTAGACGTGGAAGAAGGTTCCTGGATATGACAAGCAGGTCACGGGAAGTGTATCAGGGTGGACCTGCCCTGCCACGGGTGCTGTACTCACTGATCTGGCAGTCTTCCAAAATTTTAGCCATGCAGAAGGGGAATTTTAAAACTTTACAACCCTTGGAGGAAAGGGTGGAGAGAAAAAATGCCCATGTAGTATTAAAAAACCTTTGCTTTTGACATGTGGGCTTTTCTATGCCTTCATATACTCTGGCATGGGGCTGATGGTGGCTCAGTGGTTAAGGAGCTCGCCTTGTTAGCTGGAAGGCCGGCAAGTCGGCAGTTCGAGACCCGGGTACTGCATGACGGTTTGTGTGCTTGTCTGTCCCAGCTCCTGCCAACCTAGCAGTTCAAAAGCAAGAAATTGCAAGTAGATAAACAGGGACTACTTTGGTGGGAAAAGAACTTGGGGACGTGAAAGGAGCCTCATTCAGGTGTCCGCTGAGCTGAGTTTCCCCACCAAAAATCCTTTCAACCCAGAATAATTTCTGACACGAAATTATTATTATTATTATTATTATTATTATTATTATTATTATTATTATTATTATTATTATTATTATTATTATTATTATTATTATTATTATTATTATTATTATTATTATTATTATTATTATTATTATTATTATTATAATATACACTCTGGCAATTTGGTAGGGGGATTAAAGTTCACCCTTGCTCGAAAGCCAGTCATATCCGACTCTAGGGTTCAGTGCTCATCTGTTTCAAAGCTGAAGAGCCAGCGTTATCTGCTTCTGCAGATGTTTCCGTGGACATGTGGCAGGCATGCCTAGACACTGGAGTGCACGGGATGCTTTTTAAACATCCCACCGAAGTGATCCCTATTTATCCACTTGCAAATTTCTTGCTTTCGAACTGCTAGGTTGGCAGGAGCTGAGGCAGAGACGGAAGCGGAAGGGGGAAGGGTGGCGCTCCCTAAATGGCTTATGCTCTTGCCTCTCCACAAAACTTTTGGCAGGTGTATACCTTCGCTCCGCGACACGAGGCCCAGGTCTGTTTGTTCCTGGGATAACAGTTAAGGTCAATCCAAGCGGGTTCTCTAGCCAAGAGACAACCAGAGATACGGATGGATGGACGGACGGATTGATGGAGGAGGATGGACAGAGAGTAAGAGAGAGAGCAAAGGAAATGTAGAGGCTAAGGGTTGGGAAGTGGGGAAATTGTCTCTCCAAGGAAAGACTTTATATTCTCCCTTCCTTCCCCTCTGCACATGCACACGTACACTTGCACACTGATCCTCCCCCCCCCCATCATCATCAATGGCCAGTCCCTTGGGAAGCCTGTCCTTCTCCTCTCCCACCCACCCCAACCCCCCCATCCTGCTGACCCTGGCGCGTGGCTGTGCCCGGAGGCTCAGCTGGAACAAAGGGCCCAGAGCTCAGCCAATCAGGGTGTGCAGCTTTCCTGCCACTGACCTTTTTATGATTATTATTTAAGGGAAAAAGCAGAGGCAAGAGTGGGGAAGGGGAGGAGGCAGCAGCCAGAGGAGGCAGAGGGGGAGAAAGGGGAGGAAAAAATGGAACTGAGCTTTTGCAAAGAAGAGGTGGCCTTCCTGCCCACCACGGCGGTATGGAAATACTCTCACACCAAAAACGGATTCTCCCCTGCCCCGAGATCCACCCCCTTGTGCAAGCTTCTCAGGAGTCCACATTGTCTGGGATCAGAGAGGGCATGACCCACTAGGGGTACATCCAGGTCTGCCACGGCAAAAAAAAAAAAAAGAGCCTCTCCCTGGGAGATGAAGACACAATCTGCTCACTCAAGAGCCTGTGGAAAGGGTATGCATATTCATTGCACCAGGTATTCCTCATAGCGCCAGGGTTCTCAACTTATGGCCCGTGGGCCTGCGCCGGCCCATGGCACCATTTCATGTGGCCCACATCATTGTTGCCGCCACCAGAAGCAGAAGCGTTTCCGACAGACGTAAATGCACCCATGGCTGTCGTAAGCATTTTAGGGCAGTGTTTACAATGGGGGAACCACCAGTCTGACCCGCTCAGCTGTCTGAAGGGGTATGGTCCGGGCCACAGCTTAAAAGGGTTGAGAACCTCTGCTCTAGTGACTCAATGCCCATCAGGAGGCGGTGAACTAACTTGACAACCCTGATGGACTAACGGCCTTGGTTGGCGAAGTCCACAAGGAAGGGTGATGGTCCCCAAGTGGGTTAAATCCCCCTGGAATCCATATTGATGGAGGGCAGCAGCTACATCAATAGTGGCCAATCAGGACTTTATGTGCCAAAAGGGCTCAGGACCAGAAAGTGACTTGCAGAACTGGATCAGCACTATGGGTGTCACGCTGCGATGTGGAAGGCAAACAGAAGGCCATGGTTGATCACAATGAGGCTCGCCAATATTTCTTCTTAAAGAAGAAGAATCCATGCACTCCAGAAAGGCAACATCACTAACGGAGAAGACTTTACAACAGGGGTACCCAAACATTTCGGGCCGTGGGCTGGTCACGTGGTTCAGTGCACAGGTAAAGTGGTTCAGTGGGCCGGTCATGGGGTTCAATGGGCCGGTAACATGGTTCAGCACGCTGGTCACGTGGTTCCTCCCACCCGAAGTGGAAGTAAAACGTGCCTTACAGTCTGATTTGCAACAGGATGAGATAGATTTTAGGCTGCCATTTTCTCTGCTTATACCAGGGGTTCCCAAACTACAGCCCACGGCTGAATCCAGCCCATGCTGCTTTTGTTGCTCCCGGAAGCGGAAGTAAAATGCACCCGTACATAGTTTGGGCACCCCTGCTTTACAATGTTTCATAGGAAAAGACTAATAGAGCAATAGTATACAGCCTTGCTTTTCCACCTCTCCCTTAATTCTGACACAAATGTGCATATATATATATATATATATATATATATATATATATATATATATATATATATATATATATATATATATATATATATATATATATATATATATATATATATATATATATATATATATATATATATATATATATATATATATATATATATATATATATATATATATATATATATATATATATATATATATATATATATATATATTATTTTTTTTTACTTCCAGAACCTGTTGGCTAGTCTCTTCTGTGTTCCCGTCTAAACATTTCTCTTTCAACCCAGTTATCTTGACATCCTGTGGCAGCCAGTCATCCCCCATCCCATCACAAGACGTGTGTCGCGAACTAGTCGCAGCAGCTGCACACACTTACAAAATACAGCATGCGCAGCATGGCCCCAGGTAGCAAGAAGATGGAGATCTGAGAGGCAGGGAATGTCCACTCACCGAAACACAGTGGGCTACTAGGCTAAATGAAATATAAAATTAAATCCAGTCTACTGAAAGATGTACCATGTGCTGGGATCACAACTTGCCAACATCTGGGTCAGCCCAAAAGGCCCTCGTCTGGGGTCCAAGCCAATTCTGAGTTCACTTAGGTAAAGGTCACCCTTGCTCGAAAGCCAGTCATATCCAACTCTAGGGTTCAGTGCTCATCTCTGATTATAGCCAAACAGCAAGCACTGTCTGCGTTTGCAGATGTTTCCATGGACACATGGCAGGCATGCCTCAACACCGGAGTGCACAGAATGCTTTTAACCTTTTCAAAGAAGTGATACCTATTTATCTACTTGCAATTTCTTGCTTTCAAACTGCTAGGTTGGCAGGGAGCTGGGGCAGAGACGGGAGCTCGCTCCATCGTGCAGTACTTGGGAATCAAACACCAACCTTCTAATCATTGAGTTCTGCATCTTAACCACTTGAGCCACCACAGTTCACTTAGCACCTCTCAAAACATTTCTTGATTGCCGCCCTGTTGCCAAGTCCAATGTTTGGCAGTTGTACCATGTACTTGGTTAAACAAAAACATAGTACAGTAGAACCCCGCATAACAAAAAATCTCCATTCCACGGAGCTCTTCACTATGCAGTTTTTTTTCATTATGCGGTTCCCTATGGGAGATACCCCGCATAACAAAAAAATAATAATGTTCGTTAAGCAGGGTTCCCATTAATCAGGTATACCCCGGTTACCAAAAAACCCCACATAATGAAAAAAATGTTTTGCGGGGTATCGCCATTGCATAACAAACGCTTCATTGTGTGAATTTTTCGCTATACGATGCATTCATTATGTGAGGTACCACTGTACTGTACATGAATGAGCCACTACTGGCATTTCTTCAATAAGCCACCTTTGACCTGTTTTACTATATAGGCCTCATATATAGAGAATATAGAACAAAGATTAAAAGATGTATTTCAAAAAAAAAAATCAAGGCTTTAGGTAGCGATGGCAGAACATTTTTCCAAGAGCTGCATTATAAAATTATAACACACACACACTCAGAGAATTACTCCTTGTTTGTGGAAACTTTGTGCTTCATATTCACAAAGGCTCAGAGGACTAACTTGGTTATTAGCAAATGCATTGCTTATCAGTATCAAGAGGATATGTGGGAATTTGAGTTATAACTTCTGCTCGGATTTTTTGACAGGTGCCTGTTTTGATTTTAATCAGCCCTCAAAGAAGACTAAATGAGTTCCCAGCTAAAAAAGCCTTGTAATCCAAATCAAAGTTTAGATTTGAAGCTGAAGTTCTCCATGGTTTTGAATTCAAATCCGATCGGCTATCAGCAGAGAGGGATGCTGAAACTGTAAATCTGTGGAGAACTGCGCAATGGAAAATTTTGGGGTAGGGGGAGAAGGGCTTTTCCAAAATTTGCAATATGCACTGGAAATTTTCTAAATCAGTCTGACCTTCATCTTTTCCACATTCATCTTAATGTCTATTTAATTTTATAAAGACGAGTAGCTTCCAAATGTAAAGCTCACAAACTTACATTGCCATTAAACCTGGTCCCATAAAAGTCATCAGCTAGACAATTACAGATCTTTAAAGTTTCAAAAGACAGCATTAAAAGCTAAACACAACACATTAAACACATCTTCACAGGTGATCTTTTTGTCTAACATTTATTTCTTTAAAGGGGAGGTAAAGACATTATATTATGGGCTTTTCATTAGCAGCATAAGAAATGCAAAACACACATATGTTCTGGTTTGATATCACATACAAAAGCAATTCAAATCAAATGTGTACAGTATTGTCCACAGGCCACAAGACACTCGTGGAGAACATAACCTAGTATAGAAAGACTAAAGGTATTTCAAACTATGCCTTTAAAAACCACATTCACACATACTAAAAGCATGAAGAACATGGTGTAACAAAACCACAGTCAAGAGATACCTAGTCAACCATCTGGGCCTCTGTCACCCATGTCAGTCACACACACACACACAATACTTCAGATACTCAGAATCCTAATAACAAATAATAATTACATGCTGTCAAGTTAATTCTGACTTTTGGTGTTCTTTGCTTAAAATCTTGGAAGTTGTCCCTTGGAATTTATGTTTCATACACTAGTGAGCATTTGAGCAACACACTCTACAAATGTGATTCACCCAGACAATACAGTACACACCATCCTGTTGCACAACAGCTATCCAGCTTTAATTTATGCCACCACAATAACTTTAGTGCAAAACCTGGCTGACTTTGTGACACCCCTCTTCCACTCTTAATTCAAAGGCACCAAGGACACAGACACACAAGCACCACACACATACACACTCACCTCTCTGGCCAGAGGGAGTGTGTGTATGTGTGTGTGCAGGGGTGGAGGTGGGGGCAGTTCCTACAGCCTGGAAAATCGATTTCTGCCTCTGAACAAGCTTCGCTTCCCAGATCTCCGGGTTCATTAGCACAGACTGGGCTCAACACCAATACAATTTCCACATCGTGCAGGGCTGCAGCAGAGATGGGGGGGGGGCGGCGGGTATGCCTATAGGGCCAGTTCTGCAAAGCCATTTCTCTGGGAAAAAGACCCCAACCCACTAGCCACAGAAGTAGATTTGAAAACCACCCCCAGGTTCCTCTCAATTTTCGAGCTTCTCCTTATGTTTTGCCCTTTCCTTCCTGCCTTGAGCAGGGGGTTGGACCCCATGGCCTAAAAGACCCCTTCCAAATCTGTTATTCTATGATTCTATGATTCCTCCAGTTTTTTCTCTTCCGATCCTGATACTCTAATTCTCATGTTCGCTTCATCCCAGGACCCTTCCCAATCCTAAAATCTCAAGGGTCAAGTCAAGCTTTGCAAAGCCTAGTACAGTGGTAGAGAACCTTGGCACTCCAGCTGTTCAGGAACTTCAATTCCCAGAAGCCCTGATCAGCAGGAGTGCTGATTTGGGCCTCTGGGAATTGAAGTTCAAGAACAGCTGGAGTGCCAAGGTTCGCCACCACTGGCCTACTAGGTCCATAAAGGAGAATCAATGGCCAGAACACCCAGGTCCTCTTCCTAACTCTTGGCAGTGGGGTTGAAAAAAAAGATTTAACTGGAAGGTCATCAAGTCAGCAGTTCAAGACCTGAGTACTGCAGGATGGAATGAGCACCGGCCTCTGTCCCAGCTCCTGCCAACCTAGCAGTTCTAAAGCAAGAAATTGCAAGTAGATAAATAGGGACCACTTCAGTGGGAAAAGATATTGGGGACATGAAAGGAGCCTCATTTGGGCATCCCCCACCCTCAGTTGAGTTCCTCCAGCAAAAATCCTTTCAACCCAGAAAGCACCTTTGTGTGCTTCTGACACACACACAAAAAGCAGATTAGCAACATTTTTCTTACCTCCTTGGCCCTTTCATTGCCATCCCAATTTTTTTTACAAATGTTTACTTAACAGGCTTTGTACTATCAATGTGATTTTAGGAGACAGAAGATAATCCTCCCACCAGGTCACCACGAGAAGCTCCTGAAGACCCCGAAGCTCCTGAAAGACCCCCCATATCCAAGAGTTACCCTCCCCCTTCCATTTACTGTTCTAACCACTGGACCCAGAGGTACACATTTGCTCCTATTCGGAAGGCCTGTTACTTGAAATAAACATCTCCTTTCGCTATTTCAGGACAGGTACAGTAGTCCGAAGCTACTTTTCAGAACACCCCTAAATGTAATATTTCAGGAAGACGGTACAATGAATTAGCTGGACCCAAGAAAACTTTATGTCTTATTGTGACAGCAGGAAACATCTGGGAGAGAATGCTTAAAATGTGGTAGTAGTGACTCACGAAACACAAGCCATTTTGGGGACAGTGGGAGGAAGTTTCCAGTAAAATGCAAGGTGCCAATCCTCTTTGATTCCCTGCCTGGAGTACCTGATCACAAGGAGACGTTTCGAAAATTCAATAATTTTATTCAGAAATATTTGTAGCATTGGTGGATGAAGGCAGTCAACATCTAAATGGGGAGAATTTAGCCAAATGCAAAAGAGAAATCCTTGCTACGTGAATTTGGCCAGCTATAAGGAGACAGTCCCAGGGAAGGGAAGGTGCTGAAACTTAAATCGGACGTTTCTGAGAAGCTATGCAAGACGGCTGGTCCTTAATAAGCACTGTAGGGTCCTGAAATCCTTCTGGGTTGGGGGGTGGGCTATTAAAAATCAGCACCTTAAGGGCGGATGTCAATAATCCAAGGCGAATAAATAGAATCAGTCAAAAGGGGGGCAGGGGTGTTATTTGAGGATGCTTGCCCAGGTTGTGGAAAGATCTCACAGGTGCCTTCTCACTACCTCCAACCCTTTCCAATTTCCTCTGGGCTAGGGGAAAACTCTCCCCCACCATAATAATAATAATAATAATAATAATAATAATAATAATAATAATAATAATAATAATAATAATAATAATAATAATAATAATAATAATAATAATAATAATAATAATAATAATAATAATAATAATAATAATAATAATAATAATAATAATAATCTACCTAACCCTAAACCTAGGTTCCTCTTTCCAGCATCCTGGAGCCAATTGTGGGCAGGTGGGAGAGAAGACCCTCAATGAGGGGATCGGAATCACACCTGGCTGATTGAGAATTGGGGGGTGATGGGAGGTAAGAAGAACCCCCACCCCGCAGATAAAAAGTTAAGGGGGGCGTGGGGGGTCTCTTATATATATATATATATATATATATATATATATATATATATATATATATATATATATATATATATATATATATATATATATATATATATATATATATATATATATATATATATTTCCTCGACGCTTTCTCTTTCTCCTTCCCAACCGGCTCCGGCTGTGCTTTCTTCGCCTGCAAGCCTGGCTGCCGCCCCCACCGAGGCCCCCCACCCACCCCACCCCACCCCTCCGTCTATCGACCGCAGGATGCCGGCGCCGGAGGTTCGATACGGAGCAGTGACACTCCGGATCAATACGGCATGAATAAAAACCCCGCTTCGCCCATCTCCACTTTCTTCCTCTCCCTGGATCTCGTTTTTCTCTCGCCTTTCTCTCTCTCTCTCTCTCTCCGCCGGTTGTTTTTCTTTTTCCCCTTCTCTCTCTCTCTTTCTTTCTGGCCATCATTTCTTCCTCTTCCCTCCCTGTTTGCTTGCCTTTTACTCTTTCTTTCCTTCCTTCCTCCTTCCTCCCTTCTGTCTCTCCTTCTTTCTCTCTCTCTCTTTCTCTCTCTCTCTTTCTTTCTCTCTCTCTCTTTCTTTCTTTCTCTTTCTTTCTTCCCCACCCACCCACCCCTTTTCTTACCGTTTGCAGAGCGCAGGGCGAGCGGCGGTTTGAGGCGCCATCCGTGCTCCGGGCCGGCGGATCTTGGGAAGACCAAGGGGACCGGCAACGGGATGAACATGTCGGGGACCTGTGAGTGACACTCCGCATAACCCCACGTAGGGAAAGAAAATATAAAGAGAGAGATGGAGAGGGAGATAACAGGGTAGGCAGGTGGAAAGAAAGGGGGTGGCAGGATTGGGATATTGGGGTGGTGGGCAAGACACACAGACACCCCCCCCACACACACACACACACACACACACGGTGGACAAGTGGCGATCGGCCGAGAATGACAACCAAGGAAGGATGGGGGGGGTGGAAATTGGACCGATCTCCCTCTCTCTCTTCTCCCTCTCTCTCTTTCTGCCCCCCCTTTTTTCCTTCGCTTTCTGGACTTACACGTGTGGGGTTGGGGTGGGGGGAGGGGGAGGGTGCGCGCACCGATAAGTGTGCGCGCGTGGCAAGGTTAGGGGTAGGGTTTGGTCACTACAGCCGGACAGTATGCACCGTTTTTCAAGATGGGGGGGGAGGTTTTGATGGGGTGAAGGAGCAGGTGGATCTGTGCAGGGAAGTGTGTGTGTGTGTGTGTGTGTGTGTGTGTGTGTGTGTGTGTGTGTGTGTGTGTGTGTGTGTGCAACACGCCGATGCACGCCCACCCCCTTCTTTTCAAGCGGCAGCGCCTGAGTGTGTGTCCGTCTTGCCCCCTTTCACTAGATCAATGGGCCCCGCTTAGCTCCGGCCGAATTTCTCGCTCCTCTCCTCCTCGCCTTGAGCCCCCCCCCTTTCCCATCTCTCTCTCTCTCTCTCTCTCTCTCTCTCTCTCACGCACCCACAGCCTCCGATCCCCACTTTATTGTCTTCTCGGTTATCTCTTTCTCTGTGCGTGTCTCTCTCTCTTTTTTTTTCCTCTCTCCCCCCACCCCCACCCCCTCTCTTTCCAGCCGCCCCGCTTTGACAGATGACATCCAAGCAAGCGACCGGCCGTCCCTCGCGATCCCCCCCCCCTCCGTCCTCTCCCCCCCCCTTCTTCCTTCACTCTTTGCACAAGTACAGTCCAGCCAGACAAAAGCAATTATTCCTTAGGTACAAGCTTAATGTGGGTGTTGAAAGGGGGGGAGGGACAAGAAGGAGCGGGGGGGGGGGGCAGCATGGATGAATTATTGGCTGTTTCCCCCCCCATGAATAAAGTAAGATTTCCTCCTTTTCTCTCCCCCCCCCAAAAAAAATCAGCTCAACACTTAACACCTACTAGTTTTAACAGCACTTTCCCAGGGCTAAAAATAAACCCTTTAATAATCAGATGGTTGGCCTTCTCTCCCACCAGTTCAATTAACGTCCCTTTCTCTCTCTCTCTCTTTCTCTCTCTCTCTCCCTCCCTCCTCTTCCACGGACCAGCGACCACAGCACAGCCCCCTTCCAAGGTTTCTTACGAGAAGATTTACACGGGTAATCACTATAAAGGTCTCCCTTGGTCGAAAGCCAGTCGTATCCGACGCTAGGGTTCAGTGCTCATCTCCGTTTCCAAGCCGAAGAGCCAGCGCTGTCTGCTTCTGCAGACGTTTCCGTGGTCATGTGGCAGGCATGACTCTAGACCCCGCAGCGCACGGAGCGCTGTTCACCTTTCCCACCGACGTGAACCCTATGTTATCTACTTGCAACTTCTTGCTTTCGAACTGCTCGGTTGGCAGGTGCTGGGGACAAAGACGGGAGCTCATTCCGTCCTGCAGCACTCGGGAATGGAACTGCTGACCTTGCGCTTCCCAGCCAGCGTCTTAGCCACTTGAGCCACTGCAGCCCTATAATCACTATAAGGGCTGGAATAATCAAGACTTGACCTACTCCTCTCACACACACACACACACACACACACACAAAGCCCACGGGAATTTTCACATTGGCTTGGCAGTAAAACTCTTGGGTCGGACTTCTTCTTCTTCTTCCGAGCCGGAGATCGCAGGTTCGCTCCCTCGTCACTCTCACTTTCTTTCGCCCACCCACCCACCGCCCGGCATTTCCCTTGCTCCGGGTGCCTGCCCTTGCCTGGCCTTTTTCCACTGCGCATCGGTTGCTTTTTTGGGGACGGAGGGAGCGGACCGGAGAGAGATCCGATCCCGACCTGCTTTTCCTTTCCCCGCGATCTTACAAGATCGGACTTCGGGGGGGGGGGGTCTTCTCTCTGATTCCGGATTTTGCATGTCCCGCTTTCTCCACGCCCCGGGCTGCTCCATCCAATGGTCGGCTTGGCAGGTTTTTTAAAAATGCACACGCATTCAGATGATGTGGCTTCAGCTAAATGAAGGCGATGGTTTGGAAAGAGTGGGGGGATTTCTTTTTTTTGGGGGGGTCAGGTATAGAGACACCCCGACACGGGACTCGAACCTGGCCAAGGAAGGGGAAGCCGAGTCTCAAGAAAATCGAGAAAAGGAGATAACCGTCTATCAAAAAATGCTTGGGAGGATGGACCCTCTGGGGTCTAAACATGCCTCCTGTTAGAAAGATTTGGCAGGATTTTGGATGGGGTGGGAAGTTACCTGCTAAACCTGTTTAGCAGAAGGAAGAAGATTTTTTCTCTTCCACACTGACTTTAACTCCAGGGAAAGATCCATCTTTTGGCTCCCCTGCAAATTAGGTGGTCCCTCATTATTTTTTTCACACTCTTTTCCCGCACACTCACCCTGCATTTTTGGTCTGAGTGCTGATGTTTTAAAACCCAGCGAACAATAAGCCTACAATAGTCACAGATAGAGCCAGCCCAATCCAGGAAGGAAGAGTTCCAGATGTTCATGCATTCCTTTTTAGAAAGCAAACACACCAAGATCCCTTCACCACCACCACCCCAGATATAGATGGATTCTTTCTTGTTCCTTGTGACTTTATCCTCATCTTATAAGTCCTGGATTCCCGCATTTCAAACAAGTGGGCCAAACGGAAAATCAACCAGGGATGCCACTATCTGTGTCCCATTTGGAGGGCGTTCCCATGTATCATTTGATTCCCAGGCAACCGGGTTGCATTGGTTGATTTGTTTTCAAAAAGCTCTGGCATCACAGAGCGGATGGACGCCAAGATCGAAATGTTTGGAGGGAACAAGGTGGAAAATAGACTGGAGACAGACAATCTATGGAAGGAAAAGAGAGAGAGAGGAAGGCTTGTGGGTGGGCCAAGAATGGGATGGAAATGTCTTAGCAAGAGGCAGAGGAGGGAGAGAGGGGGCATATATGTAATATAGATAGATATCAGATTGATGGAGGGGCAAATGGATGAATATGTATGGGGCAGAAGGAGAGAGAGATGCAAAGGATAAGGACAGAAGACAGAAGGGGAGAAAAATCGGTGTGAATGGGACAAGGAGGGGGGGCAATTATTTGATTCACTACCACAATGCCGAGGTCAAAAATTAACTGCCGCTAGCATTAAAGTCAGGGGTGTTAATATGTTCTCTTCCTCTCCCCCACATCCCTTCTTCCCCCTTCTCTTTGACTCTAGGTCATCAGAAGATGAAATTTACAACACACATACATAAGCCTGCACACACACACACACACACACCGAATCTTATTTAGTACACATCCCCCAACAGGACAATAACCCAACTGGGGGCAATGACACTTTTGGACAGTGGTTGATCCTAGATGATTTTTTTTTTCAAAGCACACCATTTTGGCCTTCGGTGTGTGCTAATAATAAACCTCCAAAGGAAAGCAGCGCTGAAGCAATCACAAATCCGCCAGTCCAAAGAAACGAGGTAGTCACCCGAACCAGACTCGGTCCATTTTTGACAAAAGCCACTTGAGAAATGTGCACTGCATCTGTCACCCAAATTTGAAACCTACACGGGGTACCTTCAACATTTGCTATTTTTTACATTGGTAAATGTCTCTTTCCCAAGTAAAAGGATGTCGTTATTGGCACTTGGGAATGTGGGTTTATATTTGCTTCGCCACCTACGTTTTGCTTTTATTTCAGCCCTGACAGAAGAACCACACTGGTCTAAAAATGTGCAATATAGATTATGTCCCTTTCTGGTCACTGTCCTATCTGCTCCAGTATCTATATGGGGTGGGTGGAGGAAAAATTACTTCCATGTGGTTATATTTTATATTGTAACCTATATCAGCAAACTGGATAAGATAGAAACTGAAAATAATAATCCTAAATGTACAACTAACTTCTCATGTCATTATTGCCCAAGATATTCTTCATTCCATTAACGCATGGTTCTAATTAATACTGCCTGCACCTTTCTACAACAGTACTGAACAGTCTGCAAGAAGAACAGAGAAAATGGGAGGCAAAATGGAAGACTGCATGTGAAATAATGGGTAAATAGACCTGGGTTTTAGCTATATAGGGAGGGCTATAAAAAAAACACTTTCGAGGAGCCAAAAGGCTTGTGATTTTGACTATTTTTCTTTGAATAGCAGACCCCTTTCCTTCGCGCTGTATCACAAACTGCTTTTAAAACACCCTTCAGTTTCAAAAATGGCATCTGTTTGAGAACTGCATGCGAAAGCCCTGGGTTGAGAAGAACTAATTATGCAGTTCTTTAGATCCTGGCCTTAATTTTTCTCTTCTCTGGCAAAGACCATGCAGATGGGGGTCTTTTTCCCACCCCGCACCCCAAGCCTAGCGTTCATGCCATCCATTGTACGTTTGAACTGCAATTTAAAGATAAAGGTGTGTCTCACTATTGATTAACCCACAGGTAAAAAAACATACTTAGAGGACCAGAGAAATGGATGGGTATCGAACTCTGCCATCTACATCGCACAAGATGGATGGGAAGACACATTCCCTTGGCACACCATGCTGTAGTGTTGCAGATCTCATTGGTATGAATGCACTGGGCATAGCATGCAGGCTTCCCAGTCTGCAGTCAGGAAATGTTCATGCAAACCTAACTGCTGGTGGTGGCATCTTGTTGAAAGATCCGGTCGCTCATGTTTTTTGTTGTTGTTGAATACATAGATCTGTGATGGAGAACCTTGGCACTCCAGCTGTTCTTAAACTTCAATTCCCAGAAGCCCAAGTCTCTGTAAGTCCACACGAATGGGTTTATTGCACATATGTGCAGTAAACCCACTCTTGTGGATTCACAGGGACTTGAGCTTCTGGGAATTGAAGTCCAAGAACAGCTAGAGTGCCAAGGTTCACCATCACGGACATAGGTTCTGCTCAAGAAGTGAAATCCTACAGTGGTTTGGATAGATAGTCGCAGAGTTTTCCCTTCTTTATTAGTCCAAGACAGTAATCAGCTAAAGAGTGAAAGCATGATAATTAATGCAGATATGAAGACTTTTTTGCTATTCTTTGTAGGTATGAAAGAATATTGGACATTTGTTAAAGGGAAAGACAATCTGTATTAGTAACTATGATAGATTTTTTAAAAAATAACGATGCTTGTTATCTTGCATTGTATAAGATCTGATGCTATGCATTTCTAGAAATTAATATGTCTTTTGCATGTATGGACATTCTTTCTTAATTCAGAATTAAGAGGAATACGTGGCATCTCATTTCCTACCATTCCCATATTTGTCCACCTTTAAATCTTTCAATAAATTTGTACAATTGTAACATTTTTCCTGTTCAACCTAATATCCCCATTAAATTCTAGGCCTACTTTCAAAGAAAGGCTGAGGGTCTAAAGCACAACATTCAGAGTTATAAACTCAATGCAACAGAAAAGAGGAAGAAAATTCAAAGCATGATGTAACAGAGCAAATCATGGACAAATTCTAAAATTTTTGAATTGATCTTCTTGTTTAATGTTTTCATTCAAACCTTATTAAACTCCCTTTGGTTCTTCTTTTTAAGTGGCTTTTTTATTTGAAAACAATCATGGAGAAATTTGAGGGGGGCTTTTTTTTTTTTTGAAGAAGTTTTTTTCCCTCTTTAAGCATGAGATTTAATCTGAAAGCGCTCTTCTGTTCCTGAAAGTAAAAGAGAATTTAGAAGGCGGATCAAAGCAAGAAGATGAAGAGAATTGGAAGATGGGTTTTCATTGTTGCTGCAGAATACTCATTGGGTACCTTCAATGACTGTAGATCAAGGGTGCCCAAACTACAGCCCATGGGCCGGATCCAGCCCCTGATGCCAATTCATCTGGCCCATGCCACCCTCGTTGCTTCCAGAAGTGGAAGTAAAATGTGCTCTTCTGGGATCGACAAGGGCGCCGCGGGCTGGATGAATTGGCATCAGGGGCTGGATCTGGCCCGTGGGCCATAGTTTGGGCACCCATGGTTTAAGCAGAGAAAATGGCAGCCTAAAATCTATCTCATCCTGTTGCAAAACAGATTGCAAGGCATGTTTCACTTCTGTTTCCAGTGGGAGCAACCATGTGACTGGCCCACTGAACCATGTGACTGGCCCACTGAACCATGTGACCAGCCCATGGCCTGAAAAGTTTGGGCACCCCTGCTGTAGATGGTGAAGGAAAACATCAAGCTATTTCCGCCTTTATCTTCTTCTAGGCCAATGTTTCCCAACCTTTGGATTTTGGACTTCAATTCCCAGAAGCCTAAGTCAATTCCCCAAAGCAACTGATCAGCCACTGTTCTGACTTAGGCTTCTGGGAACTGAAGTCCCCCTGTGAGGCGTTGGCCCCAAGTCGGGAACCACTGCTCTAGGCTGTATCTAGAAAGCTTCCATTTTCAATTCTCTATTTCCTAGAAAAAGGAAGATAGGGAAGTAGAAATGCTTTGCAAAAAGATTGCAAAGATGGAGGAGATGGGATTTTGGGCAAGACATAGAAGAGAAGACATTTTGAGGGTAAGCCACCATCAGAACTCTCTGCTTTGCCCGATCTCATATATTGGCATTCACACTGCTTAGACCAGTGATGGCGAACTTTTTAGAGACCAAGGGCCCAAACTGCAACCCCAAACCCACTTATTTATCACAAAGTGCAACATGGCAGGGTGAACTCTGTGTTGGGGGAGAGAGGAAGTGTTCCCATTGGGCAGAGGGGTAGGGTGAAATCTGTGCTGGGGGAGGGAGGAAGCACTCCCATTGGGCTGCTTGGCAGAGGGGCGGGGCAAAATCTGTGCTGGGGCAACGGCTTGTGTGCCCATAGAGAGAGCTCTGAGTGCCCCCTTTGGCACGCGTGCCATAGGGTCGCCACCACTGGCCTAGTCTTTGGAACAACACTTTCCATTTCAGGCAAAGATATCATCCTGAGGCTTCACATTTTGCTCTTGTGGGACCCACAGCTGAGCCAAGAAACTCCACCACACAGCGAGAAAAGTACCATCTGTTGCTACACACACACACACACACACACACACACACACACACACACACACACACACACATAACGTTTATAACAGAATAAAAGGTAATTTTGTCTCCCACCCCCGAAAAAAGTAACTGTGAGACGATCACTTCTTTTAAAGTATTGCAAAACAAACAGACTCAAAAAAGAGAAATGTGCACACGCACAAGAATCAAATACACATATATGTTTCACTTTGTCATTCAGGCCCCGAATTAGAAGCTACAATCTTGGAGACCAATTTCCCTACAACCCTATGCAAACATTTGGCTCAAGCATACGAATTTCTGATTTCCATCCCTGCTCGTCTAACTGAAGTATTAGCAGCATGCAACAGTGCAGAAATGTGAATAAAATCACATGTCACACCATCAATCAAAAATAATATATATGCAGGATGTGTTATTTATACAGGCCTTTTAATGTGTTTTACATTATTTGACCAACAGGTAAAGAAGGGATAAGTATGTTTAGTAAGAAAAATGGCACCACTGTAAACAACCCCCAATTTTGAAGCATCACGCTGCTGTTTAGCTTTGAAAGGAGCTTGTATTTTTGGCAGTGGGAATTCCCTCTGCAAAACCAGCAAATGACTCATTGTCTACATGTAGGATTCTCACTTGCGTGTCTACCTTTTACTCCTGGCTTTTAGTGATTTCCTTTGCATAAGGTAATGATCCTGGAAAGTTTTAATATTGTAATTCTCATTTCACAGAAACAATTTCTCCAATGCCAACCAAAATACATCCCTCATACACGGACTTGTACCAGCGTATTGTTTCACATGTCTGAGCAATCAAATATTTTCAAGCCTCCGTAAGTGTGTACTTAAAATTATGACTGATTGCACACCTCTTCCGCATGCCCAAGTTACAAAGATCCACTGGAAGAAGACGGTAAAAGATTCCCACATTCAACCAGATATCACCATGATATCCATAAACTGTTTCTGCCTTCAGCTGACACAGAAAGTGAGGAGATACTTTAAAGAATGGGAATGGCAGGGTTCGATTGTCAAAATCACACAACCAATAGTGAGTTGAAAAGCTGGGGTCTAACTTCTGCTTACCCACAAAACATTACTTCTAATCCAGATGCGTTATTCTAACTTTTTAGACTCTAAATATCTTAAAAACACAGACATATACCTGCAGAGGTCATGCTACCTAACCTATCAGCAATCTAAAACTCTAAATCATATGTTTATCTTACAGTACAGTATTTCCATTGTTTTAATGACAAAACTAGACATCATGTCAGGGCTATAATGATACATGTCTCCCTTACTCAAAAGCCAGTTGTGTCCGACTCTAGGGAGCAGTGCTGATCTCCATTTACTGCAGACATTTCTGTAAACATGTGGCAAGCATGACTAGACACCAGAGTGCACAGAACGCTGTTACCTTTTCCCACCGAAGCGGCACATATTTATCTACCTGCAATTTCTTGCTTTTGAACTGCTAAGTTGGCAGAATCAGGGACAGACGATGGGAGCTCAGTCCGTCGTGCAGCACTCAGGTCCTGAACTCACCTTCCGGTCATCAGACTTCAAATCTATCTACGCTACAAACATTAGTTATATACCAGTTTTACCATTTTTGATTCATCACAGGATGCTTGGAACTGGGATCTGGTGAAGCAATTGAAAATGTTCCATTGCATAGCCCTTGGTAACCTTCAAAAAATACAGTTCTATGGGAAGCTGGTAGGACTAGAATAAGTTTAAACATGAAGCATGTTTAGAAGGACACCTCCTAGGCCAAAAACTCATTGTGTAGCAATTTTGTCTTTCCTTGTTAACAGATTTACCTCTCTGCTAAGAAAACGATGGAAACCACAATGGGAAATTTTAAAAAGGAATAATATAAATGGTTCATGGTAATATCTGAACCACTTCATCGAATTCTATTAAGGAAGAAGGGTGATTGCACAATTAAAGACACATCTGGAAGCATCTTCCTTTTTTAGCTGGTCTACTGGGTGATGTAAAACCTACACTAGCTGTCATATGGCAAAATGCCATCCTGCACTAATCAATGTTTTGATGTAACGAAAGCCAAACGGGTGCACTTTATTGGGGGGGGGGGGAGCTTTCTGACAAGACAGTTTTTAAAGCAGAAAAATGACAAAGCGTAACTCTCTACCTGCCACTTCCCTACCCAGGTTCATATATCCCTCTGTCCCCAAAAGATGACCCTCATAAACACATATTTGAAACATGACAAAGGGCATGAAGCAATATAGGATGGACAAGCTGAAAAAAGTGGTTAATCGTAGTGAACACACAGAACACTTCCCTGCTCAGAGGTAGTCTCTTGACTCTTCCATAAGAGATGCAACCTTTGGGAATTTTGGTACGTACCTATGTATAAAACATGTAGCTCTACCTTTACCCCTTGGCATCTGAGATGAAATCTCAGATAGATTTTTAAATTCTTGCTTAGTATATCATTACATGACCTCCCCCCTATTCCCTTGTCGGGAGTATCAATAGGGATTTTCCCAGTCACATACCCTAGAAATAAACTTTGCAGAACTACTGACCTTTCAGACAGAAGTGGCAGCTGTAGTACATTCACTCCAGTCCTGTCCAGTACCTGAGGAGAGACCAAAGAGTGTCAGAAAGCAGCCAGTAAAAGAAAGAAAGAGGGAGAGAGAGAAGAAAAACTTGAGATGGCAGCAGTACATGTAAAGCAAAAACCATTGCATATAGCAGTTTGTACATACGCTGCACATCTGGGACATGGTGAAGAGTCTCTGCATATAGAAATGAGTTTTTATTTCAAGCTCAACAGAATCAGCTTTATCTATCCTTGAGGAAGATAGTAAAAAAGTTGGCAGAGAGCATAATAAAGCTGTTCTTAGCCCAGTGGGAATATATATATATATATATAACACAATATATGTACAATAATGTGCCATTAAAACACACATGCATACAAACATTGGGGGGTTGCCATTTCAAATTACCTTGGGGGGGGGGGAGAAACATTTTAGGCTAGGATAACACCATTCTATAATAGGAAACCTAGGTCATCTCAGGATCCCGAATTCCTTCCTTGTCCATGACACACTGCCCTGTGGTTTTGGTTATCCCTGGGTTGTGCCCTCAAAACCCACCTGTATCATCTATGCCTCAGGCTTAAATTACCCATCAGCTACCCACTTATGACACGAGGGATACAGACCCATTTTACAACCAAACATTGGCTATATGTTGCTTCTGACATACAAAAAGTGAGATTTTACCTTCCTAGCATACTAACTTGCCTGGGAGGACACCAAGGGAATCTCTTGCTTAGGATGAAAGCCAGGGGAAACGATTCATAGGCAGGGAATGCTGCCAGGGTAAACCTGGTTCTTGAAGGTCATTCCATATTTTTGCCTCCTGAAGATCAATTTTATATAGAGAATATTTCGTAAACTCCTTTGAAAGCCTCTCAGGACTAGAAGATGGGATATGAATATTGTAAAGATAATAAAGAGAGCCACAGGTACCCAATACATATCCCCAGTATGGCCTCTCTCCAAAGGTATTTCTATACCCACTGAATTCACTTGCTGATCTGGAACCCAGTTGGGGAGAAAGTTATGGGATTGCCATTCTTACATCGCTCTTGGAACCAATAGTGGTTTAAATGGAACCTAATGCCTGCCTTTGACAGGACATGCAACCAAGGCACCTTCAAAGGAAACAACCTTTTCACACATCCAGTTCCAGGTGTACAAAGGGAAGTCTGGCCAAAAGGGCCCTTCTTCTATCAACAGGGTCCTTGTAAATATCCCCAGCAATAGAAAATAACAGAGCTCTAGGAAGGGCTGATGTAGCAGCAATGTTGGCAGCAGTCAGAAAGCAGCTTTTCCTCCAATAAAAGATTGTTGAGTCCTAAAGGTATAACTTTCCCCATAAACTACACTATGGGCAAAATACGAATGGGTATGCGATGCCACACAAGAGGGACACAAATTCTGTTATAAGGGGTGCCTCTTCTAGAACTACATTTATTCTCCCTGTAGAGATATTTAGAGTCTGGCCAGGTTATCCTGCTATGGTAATAGAGTAGACCAGTGATGGCGAACCTTTTAGAGACCGAGTGCAACCCGAAACCCAATTGTTTATCGCAAAGTGCCAACATGGCAACAGGGGAGGGAGGAAACAATCCCATTGGGCTGCTGGGCAGAGGGGTGCGGCAAACTCTGTGCTGGGGGGAAGGAAGAAGTGCTCCCATTGGGCTGCTGTACAGAGGGGCTGAGCGAACTCTGTGTTGGGGCAACCGCACGGGTGCCCACAGAGAGGGCTCCGAGTGCCACCTCTGGCACGCGTGCCATAGGTTCAGCACCACTGGAGTAGACTATACTGCCAGTGACTCAACGCCGAGTGTTAGGTAGCGGTTAACTAACCTGACCACTCTGAGGACTAACGGCCTTAGATGCCAAAGTCCACAGGGAAGGGTGATGGTCCCCAAGTGGATTAAATCCCACTTGAATCCATCTTGATGGAGGGCAGCAGCTTCCTCAATAATGGCCGGGGGCTGAGGAGGTTTTTGCGTGCCAAAGGGGCTCAGGACCAGAAAGTAACTCGTGAAACTGGATCAGTGGTATAGGTGTCATGCTGCGATGCGGTAGGCAGATGAAAGACCAGTGTATTATATTCTCAAGACAGTCTTCATGGTTGATCGCCATGAGGATTGCCAATATTCAGATTTGGATATGGCAAAAGAAGAAAAAGGAAGAAGTAGATATATTCAGTACCCTTAAAAACTTATGTCATTGTTCAGGCTTGGCCCTTAACATTTGCAAAAAGAATTAGAAGAGAGAGACATCACCCTGGCCCTTTATCTGACAGTAGAATCCACAAGTGTGTTTAAAACAATGAAGGTCAACCCAAAAAGCCCAAACCAGAGTCAAGATCACAGTAACCTCTTTGGACTATATCTCCTTCAGAGCACCAAAGCTTGGATCTTGGCTTCCATTTTTAATGCTACCAAAGTCAACTCACGTTTTGATGCCAGAATCCAGGTGTGCCATTTCTTTGCTCCTCCAAAATTGACACAAATCCCCCCCCCCCCCCGATTCCTTGCCTCCCCGCCTCTGGTTACGGAGCGTGCCCACAGTTGTTCCTGCTAATCAGCCGATGTCATCTGCGGAGTGAAGTCTTTGCTTAAAGAGATTTAGGGCAGGAATCAATAGGAAATTTAAAAATCAATGCAGTTAGTATGAGAAAATCAATGGCGTTTAATCGGCCTGCCGATCCCCAGTCACAACAATTAGAAGGCTGGGATGTTCTACATCGCGCTACATGCCATTAGCGTCAATATTTGTGTAAGTGATGGCAGGGGGCAGTCGGGGGGGAGACACGGGGAACCCCAGCCTGATATTAAAGCACTTGAAAGCTAGAAGAAGCATGTTTGAGGCAGAGGGGGGAATCCCGGCATCTTCGGCTCACTGTTTCCCTTTGGGAAAGCGCACGGCTCATAGCTTTTGCTATTCTTCCTCACAGTGTTGTTAGCATGGGCTTCTTGCTATAGCTGCTTTTCGGAGGATACAGAGAAACTGGGGCTCACGGTTGTCTTCCCCACCCCAACTGTAAAGCAGCATTTATGACCAGATGTAGCAAGGATGATGACTCCTTGGCCGCTAGGTATGCAGTCAAGAACAGAAGCAGTGGCTTTGCCAAAAACTGACCATGGGGAGCTTCAGTGAGTAGCATTTCATGAAAGATAGCGACTTGGGGGCTACAAAATGCCCTCTCAAACACCAGCTTGATACACAGTCTCCGGAAGAGCAGGGATTGAAAGAAGGAGGGAAGCAAACAGTGAGCAACAGTTGTGGGAGGGATGCAGGTTGTAACAAGCTGGGTATGTGAGATACATGTGGGAGCATTCATCTTCTTTTTGTGCCATATCCAGTTCCAGATATTGGCAATCCTCATGGCAATCAGTCATGAAGTTTGTCCTAGAAACAATATAATGCAGTGGCCTTCCATTTGCCATCCGCATCACAGCGGGACACCCATACCACTGATCCAGTTCCACGAGTCACTTTCTGGTCCTGAGCCCCTTTGGCATGCAAAGTCCTTCCCAGCCCCGAGGCTAGGATGGATGGAGCTGCTGTCCTCCATCAAGATGGGTTCAATTGGTATTTAATCCATTTAGGGACCATCACCCTTACCTGTGGACTTTGCCACCCAAGGCCGTTAGTCCTCAGGGTGGTCAGGTTAGTTACAGTATTCGCCAATGACTATCAACATTGAGTTTCTGGCAGTATGGTCAACTCTATTATCAGTGCATAATAACCTGGCCAGACTTAGTGGGAGCATAAGCAATATTCTAAATCTATAAAACAGAGGTGTGGGTTTGTATGTGCTCCAAAGGAACCCACACCCCTGGACCGATCTCGCTGAAAGTTTGCACATACATATCTTGGGCTTGCGAGATCAGCACTGTGGGGGTCTGAAAACCCATTTGGGGGTTTATGCCCCCCCAAAGTGAGAAGCAAAGGGGACACCCCCACCAGCTGGAGAAGCAGCAAAGAAACAGCGGTACTGCGCACGCACAACACAGCCAAGCCAATGGCTTGCATTTTCGGCCGATTAGCGGCCACACCTTTCTTCAGTGGCAGGGTCTCCGGCCCGTAAACGTAAAGTTCTGTCAAGCCGCGGCCTCCTTTCACTGACCAAAGGAGGACGCAGCTTGACAGAACTTATGGGCCGGGGATGCTGCCGGGCGGAAAAGTAAAACCTCAGTAAAGCCGTGTCATCCTTGCTTTAAAGGACAAAAACAACCCGGGCAAGGCCGGGTAATTAGCTATTTATTAAAACAACAACAACCAAGTCACACATGTGGGCAATGCACAGTTCCCAAGAGAACTGTGCATTTTATGTTAGGGCCAGCCCATTTGGTAAAGGTATTGTAGTTTATTAAGCAGCTACTATCGGGGTACTATTAAAGCTGGAGTTCTCAACCTTTTTAAGGCAGGGGCCAGGGCACGCTCCTTCAGACAGCTTTGGGGGGCGGATGGCCATTTTCCCCTTCCTCCACTACATGGCACTTCCTGGTGTGGTGGAGGCATGGGGGGCCAAATGAAATGGTGCCGCAGGCCACATCTGGTCCATGCAGGCCACAGGTTGAGAATCCCTGCATTAATGAGTGGAAAACTATTAAGCACTTAAGTTTCTTTTTCCTACTTCCACAGAGGCCACAGTTTAGACAGGTAAAGGTAAAGGTTGCCCTTGCTCGAAACCCAGTCGTATCCAACTCTAGGATTTAGTGGTCATCTATGTTTATAGCCAAAGAACCAGTGCTGTCTGCACCTGCAGACATTTCCGTGGGCATGTGGCAGGCATGACTAGACACCGGAGCGCACAGAGCTCTGCTTACCTTCCCACCGAAGTGGTCCCTATTTATCTACTTGGAATTTCTTGCTTTCGAACTGCTCGGTTGGCAGGAGCTGGGACAGAGATGGAAACTCACTCTGTCATGCTGCGCTCAGGTCTCAAACTGCCATCCTGCTGACCTTCCAGTCGAGAAGTTCAGCATCTTAACCACTAAGCCACCGCAGTCCCATACAGCTTAGATACTGGGCCCCAAAATGCCTACAGGACTTCTTTTGAGGAAGAGACAAAGATACGAGGATCAAGACAGGGTCGGAAGTAGAGATGAACCAATTAATACTTCAGGGGAGAGCAGGTCCCATTTCAGGGAGATCTCCCTGGTCTGGTAGTTTGAATAAAGATTAATACTTTGGCCATTTTTATCACCCCACGGTAGATAAATAAATAAAATTAAGTAGCAAAAAGATGCGATGGCTTTTCTTCACTTCCCAGCCTGGTTCCCAAGTAGACGCGGCTGGGACAGGAAGGCTGGCCTGCAGCGAAGCATTGACAAGAGAGTTCGCTCCTGGGAGCCGGATCAATGTGTCAGCACGGGGGTTGCTGGGAATCCCCCCAAAAAATCAATGCACTGGTGTTTCCGGGCTGTGGCCGCCTAGATTAGCCTGGTACAGAGCTGACAGGGGCACTAATCAGGCTGTCAATAACCTTGACCTTGGGCAATTAACCTATCGACAGAAACGGGGCAAGGGGAAATACATGGGCTGTGGGCTGTGGGGTAGAAGGTATAGGAAAAGACCCAGTGCAATGAAAGGAGGAGGGAGAGTACCTATGAAAAACACTTATGAAAAATAGAGACCACCTTCCCAAAACTCCCCACGCAGTTGAAATATACTTATGGT
The DNA here is from genome assembly GCA_035047305.1 of Bradypodion pumilum. NCBI lineage: Eukaryota > Metazoa > Chordata > Lepidosauria > Squamata > Chamaeleonidae > Bradypodion > Bradypodion pumilum. Next base: position 6,393,900 of record JAWDJD010000007.1, read on the forward strand.
AAAGGTAAAGGTCCCCCTTCCAGGGTCCATATGGCATGCATGACTAGACGCCAGAGTCCATGGAATGCTGTTACCTTCCCCACCAAAGTGGTTCTTATTTATCTACTTGCCTTTTTTTGCTTTCGAACTGCTAAATTGGCAAGAGCTGGGATAGACGACAGGAGCTCACTCCATTGCACAGCACCTGGGTCTTGAGCTGTTGATCTGCCGACCTTCCAGTTGCCAATCTCAGCATCTTAACCACTAAGCCACCATGGCCCCATAAACATACAGTAAAACCTCGGCTTACAACTACCTTGGTTTACGTTTGCCACGGTTTACGATGGCAAATCTAGAGAAAATGACGTCCCGGTGTATGACGTTTTATCGCCTTATGATCAGGAATTCCCCAGAATCCAAAATGGCTACCAGGGGTATTTAAGACCACCCACAGCCATTTTGGACTCTGGGAGACCTTGCCTTGCACATGCACAGCGCTTCTTCCAGAGCCGACGCTAAAGTGTGGGACGTGTTTTAAATCTGGCGCTTTTAGCGACGGCTTCGGAAGAAGTGCCATGCACGCGCAAGGCAAAGTTGCCCCATTGCGACTGCCTTTCCCCCTTTCTGTGCCTGGATTTGGTGCTGTGAAGGGAGGGAAAGATGGTTGAAATGGGAAGACTGTCCCCCGATGGCAGCTTTAAAACAAATACAGTAATACCTCGGATAACGCTAAAACTTGGTTCCACAAGTCTTAGTGTTATCCAATTTTAGCATTATCTGATGCATGCATCGGATAACGTTAAAATTCTATGGGATGCATCGGATAACGTCAAAACTCCATAGAGATGCATTGTAGCTGACACAGGCTATAGCAAACATTATCTGATGCATCCCATAGGATTTTAACATTATGCAATGCAATTTCCCCCAAAAAATATCAGGTCGTTATCTGATTTTAGTGTTATGTGATGTGGTTGTTATCCGAGGTTTTACTGTATACTTCTTTGAGCTCCAAATAGTCAAATCTCACTCTTCCACTTGCACTGGAATACAAGGGACTGCAGTGGCTCAGTGGTTAAGATGCTCACCTTGTTAGCTGGAAGGTTGGCAAGTCTGCAGTTCCAGACCCGAGTGCTGCATGACAGAATGAGCGCCCGTCTCTGTCCCAGCTCCTGCCAACCTAGCAGTTCAAAAGCAAGAAATTGCAAGATTAAAAGGGACCACTTCGGTGGGAAAAAGATCTTGGGGGACATGAAAGGAGCCTCATCCGGGCATCCGCTGGAGTGGAGTTCCTCCAGCAAAAACCCTTTCAACCCAGAAAGCACCTTTGTGTGCTTCTGTCACAATTTTTAAAAACTGGAATAGTGTAAAACATTCACCAGAGACATTCTTGGGATCTACATACAGCGTTCAATTTATTACAGCAGTGCATAAAGTATTAGGCCAAATGAACATGGCAATTCACCACAAGCAGAAACACAAGAGGCAATGAATTTTAAGTTGCCTTCCACAGCAACTGCCTGCTTGTCTTAATGAATCCTGGTCATTTTGTGCACTCCCCGTAATGGAGGATAGCACAAGCTCAATCCACTTTGGAAACTTTTAACACAAGCACCACAACTGCTGCAAGGAAACTGTCCAGCTGCTAGACTGGATTGAAGGATTGCGTACTGTGATCGGAGAGGGTTACTGCATACAATAGGTTGGGTGTCCATATGGCTTGTAATGTATAGGGTGATGTGGGGGGGTCATGTTTGCCCTAGATCCCATTGTGTTGCCTGGCATGCTCCTCCTCCCCCCATTTCCACCTTCTGACCCCATAAATATGAATTCGAAACCATCCTGGTAAAGGTCAGGAGGGCAGAGAAGGAATAATGGCTCAGGGACATGATTGGTGATGGAGCTCTGGCGCTTCCACCGGCAGCAAAACATGCCAGGGTCTAAGGAAGGAAAGGATAAAATTGGAACCAAACCAGTGGCAGACGAACAGGGATTCCCAAGCAGACGAGAGAATCAAAGCATACACGCAGAAAGCTGTACCGCTCTTGACAAATTCACAGAGGTTGCAAAAAACACAATGGAAAATACAAGGAAGACAGAAGAAGAGTATTAGGACACGTGGTATTACCTCTCCAAAGTAACAAATACTATGTACGTTCGTGATTTTGTTGTTCCCGTTTTCTTCTTAGCCAGGGGATGAGAAAATGTGCAGAAGAGCACAACCGTTTTGTTGAAGTTCCTTCCCCTCTACCAGAAGAAGACACATAATCCTCTGTCTCTGATTAGGGCAGGGGTGCCCAAACTATGTCTCACAGGCCGGATCCAGCCCCCTGACTCCAATTCATTCGGCCCGCACCACCTTTGCCATTCCTGAAACGCGTTCCATATGGGCGTGTTTTAATTCTGCTTCCAGGAGCGGCAAGGGTGGTGTGGGCCAGATGAATTGGTGTCGGGGGCCGGATCCAGCCCATGGGACGTAGTTTAGGCATCCCTGGGTTAGGGCGAACAAAGCAAGAGGAAAGATATAAAACAGTGAAACTCTTGAGACACTGCGCTCCCAATTTAAACTTCTTCTTTCATGTCCCAATCCAACCCATTACTGGTCTATGGAACTCCCTGCCAGAAGAAGTGGTGACAGCTGTCAGTCTTGAAAGCTTTAAGAAAGGATTAGACAAGTTCATGGAGGACAAGAGTATCAATGGCTATAATTATGGATACTTAAGGACAACCTCCGGGTTGGAGAGATAGGCAGGATATCTCTCAATGCCATTTCCAGGGAATCCTAAGCAGGTGAAAGCATCTCCTTGGGAATACCCAGAAGGAAATGGTGAGCCACTGTGTGAGACAGAATGCTGGACTGGATGGGCTGTTCTTATGTTCTTATGTTCTTAACCCTTGACTGCCAAAATGAAGCCACTTTCTTGGCTTCAGCGTTGCCCAAACCCAAGTCCTCATCGGGGCATGTTTCTGGCAGGAATCGGCAGACCAGTAAATGAGCTGGACTCTGTGTCTCTCCACATTCACACCGTGTGTTGTTCTACACCAGCAGTCCCCACATGAGCATGTTGGTCTTACAGTTAGGGACTCCAAACCTCAGCCTATTCAGGGTCCTTCAAGTGACATAAGGGAAATTGAGATCTTCAGCTATATCCTCCTTTAATGATGTACTTTGCCCAGTGAGCTCCTTCCTCCTCGTTTTAATTTGGTTTTGTTCTTGTGTATCTTCAAGAATGCTTGTTCTTGTCATAAAGCTCTTCCTGGATCTGAGCCGGCGGACTTGAGGCTCAGATCCAGTCAGAGGATATCTAGGGTCGTTCTCTTGCTTAGTTCTCTCTGCATCCGCTGCTACTTCTCTCCTGATCTTAGGTGGAATGATATCAACAAGAGGGTATACTTTCTCAACTGGTGTAGGTTGGAGCCATCCTGTCACTATAAGCATGGCTTCATTAACAGTGACGTCAACTTGTTTTGCACGTGTGGATGCGCTCCATGCACATCCAATTTAAACTATGCTTACTGCATAAGGATGGGGCAACTGTCTTGTTGGTTCAGACCAAAAACTGTCTGAAAGGCCTGGGACAAAAATATAAACTAACTCCTTCATCTCTTGCTTGTGGACTTCCAGAGGTGGGCAGCTGTGGATTAGATGAACAGTTCCCTAGCTCAGCATGATTCTTTGTACATTCTTACAGCAGACAAAGATAGGTACAGAGTCCTAAGAAAGCTTCCAAGTCTGGGCGGGTAGCACAGATTCATTGGGACACTTAGACCATGACATGTCCAGATTGGGTTACTGTAATGCGCTCTACATGGGGCTGCCCTTGACGACTATTCGGAGGCTTCAGCTGGTCCAGAATGCGGCTGCCCGGGTGGTGATGGGGCAGGGGCGCTATGCTCATGCCTCACTACTGCTCTGAGAGCTGCACTGGTTGCCAGTGTGCTCTGGGTACAATTCAAGGTGCTGCTTTTGACCTTTAAAGCCCTTCATGGTAGTGGACCGGGCTACCTACGGGACCGCGTCACCCCAAGGCATTCTACCTGTCCTACGAGGGCAGACCAGAGAGGCTCTGTGATGGTCCCTTCGACAAGAGAAGCACATCTGGCTGGGACCAGGAGAAGAGCCTTCTCGGTGGCTGCCCCGGCCCTGTGGAACCTCTTACCACCGGAACTGCGCCTCCAGATGGAGCTGCTCCCCTTTAGAAAGGCACTCAAGACCTGGCTGTGCCAGCAGTTCTGGGATCCAATGTCCAGTCATACCTGTCAACCTTCCCGGATTGGCCGGGATTTCCCCTTTTTTGGGGCCGATTTGTGCCATTTCCCACCCGGAGCTGCCAAAACCCCGGAATTTGGCAGTGGGGGGAAAGAGGTACTGCGCATCCCTTCTGCGCAAGTCGCCTTCTACGCATGCATAAAAGCCTTCTACGCATGCGTTAAAGGGTTTTACGCAAGTGTAAAAGCCTTCTACGCATCCGTAAAAACTTTCTACGCATGCGTAGAAGGCGACTTGCACAGAACTGTTCTATGCAGGTTCCGGATTGTCCGGAGCTGCGGTTGACAGGTATGCATGCAGTACGTCCCAGGTCTGCTGGCTAGTCTAATTGCCTTCAGGTTATAAGTTACTGCTGGAGCTGTCAGATTGTTTTTTGTGACTGGTGTTTTTTTTGCCTTTTTTGTATGGTTTTTATCCTTTTATCTTTTATTGTTCTATCTTCTTAAGGGGTTAGGGAGGGTTTGGGCTGGGTTTTAGATGTTTTATAACTGTATGCATTTCTTTGTATATGTAGCTTGATTGTATCATGCTTTTTGTATGTTTGAGATTGCTTTATTGTTTTGAAGAGCTTTCTCATTTTATGCTGTCAGCCGCTCTGGGTGGCGCTTGCGCTAGGAGAGCGGGATATAAATAAATAAATAAATAAATAAATAAATAAATAAATAAATAAATAAATAAATAAATAAATAAATAAGTAAATAAATAAATAAAGTGTCCTCACCTGGCCCAAGGGATCAGACAGAGGACGCTTTGGTGAGATTTAGTCCCAGCCTAACATCACTGACAAAAGGTGGGCAACACTGCCTAGTTAGACTATTCAAGCCCCCCGCACCCGACAAGGCTCTCACCTTGTACATGAGTCCGAATTTTAAAAAAATCTTCAATATCATGTGTTTACTTAGTACTAGTGTACATAAAGGAGTACATGATCTCACTTTTTTTTTATTCAAGTGTATATCCATCAGTGTTGGTGATGCATGTTTGCCAGAATAGGATTATTAATGTTTTCATACGTTTTCTTTTGCGCCTAAACTGCCAAAATGAAGCCACCTTCCTGGCTTTGTCGTTGGCCAAACTTGTCCTCATCGGTACATGTTTCCAGTAGCAGATTTCATACTTAAATCTATATATTCAATGATGATGGTGTTTTACACACACTGGGTGGAAATCCCATTGCTTGGTATAGTAAGTCATAGCCAGAGTAGGCCAATTCAATTAATGGGATTTATGGGGGATTTGACTCTTCAAATCCCAGTGATTCAATACGCTTAGGTTAGTTGGGAGTTGCTACAGTAAGCAACAGGACTTCAGCCCCCGTGTCCTGTTTCGAACCATTTCTGTCACTGCCTTGTTTTCCTACGCATCTCACATTAAGGCCACGAGGAACAGACAAAGCAGGTCAGAGGAAGGGAAAGCTGACCCATCCTTTCATAACCCTTGCTGCTAACCATCCTTCTTCCTTACGTGCCATATCCAGATCTGAATATTGGTGATCATCATGGCGATCAGCCATGAAGATTGTCCTGAGAATACAATGCAGTGGCCTTCCATTTGCCTTTCGCATCGCAGCATGGCCCCCGAACCACTGATCCATTTCATAAGAACATAAGAACAGCCTCGCTGGAACAGGCCACAGGAGCCCATCCAGTCCAGCATTCAGTCTCACACAGTGGCTCACCCTTTGCTTCAGGGTATTATTCCCAAGCAGATGCCTTCACCTGCTTAGGAGTCCCTGGAAATGGCATTGAGAGATATCCTGCCTATCTCTCCAACCCGGAGGTTGTCCTTAAGTATCCATAATTATAGCCATTGATACCCTTGTCCTCCATGCACTTGTCTAATCTTTTCTTAAAGTTGTCAAGACTGACAGCTGTCACCACTTCTTCTGGCAGGGAGTTCCATAGGCCAGGGATCCTCTGAGTGAAAAAGTACTTTCTCTTATTTGTTTGAGAACTAGTACCCAAAAGTTTCATGGAGTGTCCCATAGTTCTAGTGTTGTGCGATAGGGAAAACAGTTTTTCCATGAGGCACTTTCTGGTCCTGAGCCCTTATGGCATGCAAAGTCCTCATCAGCCTTAGGCCAGTTATTGATGAAGCTGCTTCCCTCCGTCAAAATAGATTCAAGTGGGATTTAATCCACTTGGGAACCATCACCCTCCCCTGTGGACGTCTCCACCCAAAGCCATTAGTCCTCAGGTTAGTTAACTGCCGCCTGACGATAGGCATTGAGTCGCTGGCAGTAGGGTCTACTCTTTTACCATAGCAGGATAACCTGCCCAGACTCCTTAACCATCCTTACCTTAAGTGAAGGGGGGGGGAACCATCTCTAATCTTTATCTCTTCTTCTCTCCTTCCTCACCTTTTCCTTATTTCCAAACGGCTAGCCCTGAATTAAAAGGGGACGGTGGAAATGGAGAACTGAAGACTCCACCGCCCCCAGTTGGGAATTGCTGAACCTGTGAAAATCTGTCTCAGAAATCCGGTTAGCAGAATCCAGTTACAGGCCAACTGCATCAGGAGGGCAGGGGGAGAGGGAGATTGGAAATGAAGCAAAAAGAGATCCCTGCTCTCTCTCTCGGAAGGGACAAGGTGGAAAGCAAGAGTGGCTGAAGCAGAGCTTGCAAATATCTGCAGATATCAAAAGTTGAGGAAGGTAGATAAAAGCAGAGTGTGGATAGTATCAGAAATACCTCAAGAGTCCCATCCTGCTACATTCCTTCTCACTTTGTCTACACACAGTTCCTTGTCGAAGGTCTAGAAGAGATTTCCCCACCACCATTCGGAAGAACTTGACAACCAGAAGGCCGGCAAGTCAGCAGTTTGAGACCCGAGTGCTGCACGGCGGAGTGAGCTCCCGTCTCGGTCCCAGGTCCTGCCAACCTAGCAGTTCGAAAGCAAGAAAAGCAGGCTCCACATTTGAGCTCTGAATGAAAGAAAATGCACCACAGCAGACAGTCTCCACCTGCCTACTATGGCTTCATTTTGGGAATGCTTACAGGGGAAAAAAAATATGCTAAATTTCCAAAGAAGAATTCCGTGATGGTGGCTCTTTTGTTCCTTTATTTCGGGGGTGCCCAAACTTTTTGGGCTGTGGGCCAGTCACGTGGTTCAGAGAGCCGGTCACTATGGCCCAGGGGCCGGATCTGGCTCCCAACACCAATTCATCTGGCCCATAAATCCCTTGTCGCTCTCGGGAGCAGAAGTAAAACACGCCCATATGGGCGCGTTTTACTTATGCTCCTGGGAGCGACGAGAGCTTTGCGGGCTGGCTGAATTGGCATCAGGGGCCGGATCCAGCCCCGGGCTGTAGTTTGGGCACCCCTGCTTTATTTTAAAGAACAGTTGTGTGGCCTTAAAAAAATTGGGGGGGGGGGCAAGAAATAATAGAATATGTTACAAAGCTAAATAATAAGAAAAATGAATGAATGGTGGGAAACATCAAAAGGGAATATAAGAAAGTGAAGAATGAGAGAGAATAATGAAAGGAAGGAAGGAAGGAACGCTGAAAGCATCTCTATTTTCTTTCTTTTTTGCCAACACCCTGAGGGTGTCAAAGCTGGTTTTTCTGCAAGGGAATTTTCGGGGGGGGGCAGTAGGATGGGGGCTAATTATGAAATAAAACTAATTAATCACTTGAAACCACGAGGTTGGCCCAGCGGGGCACTAAAGAGATGGCTTTTGTTCCCCTCCTCAGGGCACAGAAATTATTTGCTGCCAATGAATTATTTAATGATGCGGGGTTCATTATGTATTATTGATCAGGAAGGACCATTATGGTCACCAAGATAGCCCATGCTTTCTACCTAGCCTCAGATCCAGTGTGGCGTCATAAGCCTGCATTCTCCTTTTGTTGATATCTCTACTGTTTGGCAGAACCTATCTCCAAACCTGCCATTTTTCCCTGACCTAAGAGCACAAATTCTGAACGCGAGTTCAATTCTCAATCAAAACAGGCTGAGCCTTATACTGAACTGCTGCCCCCCCCCCCAATACATTTGTTTTCATTCCTGTCATGACTTTATCTTTCTTTAAACCAGGGGTTTCCAACCTAAGGATCCGGCCCATGGCACCATTTCATGTGCCCCGCCCAAGGGCATTCGAGAAACAAAATGGCCACCCCTTTGAAGCTGTTGGGACAAAATGGCCACCCCATCGTGCAGGCAGGGCAAAATGGCTGTCCAGCCCTCGAAGCTGACTGAGAGAATGTGACCCGGCCCCTGGCTTGAAAAGATTGGGAACCCTTGCTTTAAAACATTTATATACTACCTTTCCAAAGTTCAATATGCTACTACGTATTGCACCTTTTTATATACTGTATGCAACATGAGTGGCTCCGAGATCAGGAAGGTCCCACACCAAAGGCTCTTGAATAAACTTTCCAGTCATGGAATAAAGGGACCGGTCTTGTCCTGGATCAGCAACTGGCTAAGGGACAGGAAACAGAGGGTAGCACTAAATGGACACTTCTCCAAGTGGAGGGAAGTAAAGAGTGGGGTCCCCCAAGGTTCAGTACTGGGACCCCTGCTTTTCAACCTCTTCATAAATGATCTAGAGGTAGGAGTAAAAAGCAAGGTAGCCAAATTTGCTGACGACACTAAATTATACAGGGTAGTGAAAACTGTGAGAGATTGTGAGGAGCTCCAGAGGGATCTCTTGACACTGGGGGAGTGGGCAAAACAGTGGCAAATGAGCTTCAACATTAGTAAATGCAGAGTGATGCATGTTGGGGCAAAAAACCCCAATTACATTTATAAACTGATGGGGTCTGAACTCTCTGCGACAAACCAGGAAAGGGATCTTGGTGTCCTGGTGGACAACTCAATGAAGGTGTCAACCCAGTGTGCCTCAGCAGTGAAAAAAGCAAACTCAATGCTAGGGATCATAAGGAAGGGTATAGAAAATAAGTCAGCAAGTGTCATTTTGCCTCTTTATAAATCTATGGTGAGGCCCCATCTGGAATACTGTGTACAGTTCTGGTCGCCATACCTCCAGAAGGATATTATGGAGTTGGAGAAAGTGCAGAGGAGGGCAACCAGAATGATTAGGGGACTGGAACACCTTCCTTACCATCTGAGGCTGCAACGGTTGGGCCTCTTCACTCTTGAACGACGGCGTCTAAGAGGTGACCTGATTTAAGTTTATAAAATCATGCACGGTGTGGACAAAGTAGATAAGGAAAAACTGTTTTCCCTATCGCACAACACTGGAACTAGGGGACACTCCATGAAACTTTGGGGTGCTAGCTCTCAAACAAATAAGAGAAAGTACTTTTTCACCCAGAGGATCCCTGGTCTATGGAACTCCCTGCCAGAAGAAGTGGTGACAGCTGTCAGTCTTGACAGCTTTAAGAAAGGATTAGACAAGTTCATGGAGGACAAGGGTATCAATGGCTATAATTATGGATACTTAAGGACAACCTCTGGGTTGGAGAGATAGGCAGGATATCTCTCAATGCCATTTCCAGGGAATCCTAAGCAGGTGAACGCATCTTCTTGGGAATACCCTGAAGGAAATGGTGAGCCACTGTGTGAGACAGAAGGCTGGACTGGATGGGCACCTGTGGCCTCTTCCAGCAAGGCTGTTCTTATGTTCTTATGAGATAAGTAATTATAAGAAAAATTAGTAATCTCAACTTTTTCACTACTGAGAAATGGACATCCTTAGAAAGCATGCAACCGGCTAATAAAAGCAATGCCCCTTCTCAGAAGTTTTAAAAACAGCCCCTTCTGCTAGGAGAAGAGAACATTTATTTAGTCCAGGGGTGCCCAAACTACAGTCTGTGGGCCGAATCCAGCCCTTGACACCAATTCATCCAGCCCGTGCCTGAAAGTGGAAGTAAAACGTGCCCATATGAGCATGTTTTACTTCTGCTTCTGGGAGTGATGAGGGCGGTGTGGGCCTGATAAATTGGTACTGGGGGGCGGATCTGGCCTGTGGGCTGTAGTTTGGGCATCTCTGGTTTAAGCAGAGAAAATGGCAGCCTGAAATCTATTTCATCCTGTTGCAAAAACACATATTGCAAGACGTATTTTACTTCCACTTCCGGTGGGAGGAATCACATGACCGGCCCGCTGAACCACATGACCGGCCTGCTGAACCACATGACTGGCCCACAGCCTGAAATGTTTGGGCACCCCTGGTTTAGCCCCTCCAAGTGATGTTGCCATTTTCCTCTCCAGAGAAAAAAACAGAAAGGAAGGAACTGTGTTTCTGACGAAAGCTTTGCTCTCTCTATACGAACAGAGCTTATTCGCTTTTAATAGCTGGGAGACCTGATAACACCATCCTAGGGGGCATACAAAAAGATCAATATTAGTATTCATCATTTCTATGTTGCGTTTTAGTGTGCGATATACTCAGCTGTTCTTGGCACTCTCTTTAATGTCAAAATAATTATTCTGGAAGAATGATCAACCTCCGAGTTTGATACTCTTCATTTCCAACACAGTTTATCATCCCTATTCAGTGCAAAGAGACAGCATGGCTCCAGAAATGTATGCCCGTGCTGTGCTAACTCTGAACACACATGATCTCATAGAAACTGCAGGTGCAAAACAAAATCAGACCTGGTTAGCACACAGCTGAGACACCAGGGATCTACTGATGCGTATACAAAAAAGTCCAATCTACAATTCTCTAAATGGCCACTTACTATGTTTCTGCTAGTGTTGTGATCCAGTCCTTGTCAGACTCTGAGGATGGCCCGGATCAGGGGACACTCCCTATGCCCAGCCCAGTTCTGCCTGCACCCGAACCTGAGGATGTCCTGAGCCAGGGATCTCAGGCTGCATCTGGCCCAAGTCTGTTCTCCCGGGCAGCTGATCTGTCAGATTGGGAGTCTTTGATGTAGGCAGATTGATTGCACGCGGAGCCAGCAGGCGGGCCAAACACTTCTTTATTGTGGCATGGTCAATCCGTACATAACCAAATGGTGGAGACGCAGCTCCTTATATATTGTGTAATACATTTGAATTTCCCCCCAAAGGCACTCATTGGTTGCAGTCACAGTGACGTCATTGGGGATGTACTGCGAACCTTCCTAAGGTCCACCTAACCTCACTAAGGCTTGTTGCATACCTTCCGAAGGATCACCTATAGCGGGGAGGTTTCCCGCACTAGTTGCTGATTGGGTGATTGGGGACGCATGGGCTGAACTTCCTAAGCTGCGCTATTGCTGGCAGCTGAGTTGCAAGTGGTGACTGATGAATTGCTTGCATACACAATAGAGTCTGACTCTGACAGTGATCAGCCCTCAGTCAGGGAAAGGTCCAGAAAGGAGCTACACCTGAGACGCAGGCAGGCTAGAACAAAGTACCAAATAAGGCTCCCAGCTGATACCGATTAGCTGGGAGGCTTATAAGCAAACTTGTTGCAGCCTTCCAACGTCGGTACAACTCTCGTGCAAAGACCGACACCCTGCTCGACTCCAGACTGCCTGCCTAGACCCTGACCTGCCTGCCATGACCCTGACTTCTCTGCCAACCCTGATGACACCCCTGGACACCCTTTGGATTAGACACTTGCTCGGACTACCGGTAACCAGACCTGGGGTTGACTTTTGGACTTTGATATCTGGACTCTCCTTGAATAGACTCTCTATGTAGTGCTGCCATGCAGCAACTGTGCCCACTTGGGTAGATCAGCACAACTAGAGACCTAGATAAAGGTAAAGGTCTCCCTTGCTTGAAAGCCAGTTGTCTCCCACTCTAGGAGATGGTCCTTATCTCCATTTACAGCCAAAGAGCCAGTGCTGTCTGTGTCTGCAGACATTTCTGTAGTCATGTGGCAGGCATGACTAAACTCCGGAGCACGTGGAACACTGTTACCTTTCCCACCTAAGTGGGACCTATTTATCTACTTGAAATTACTGTACTTGCTTTCGAACTGCTAGGTTGGCAGGAACTGGGCAGGCAACAGGAGCTCACTCCATTGCGTATTACGCATGTCTCGAACCACTTACCTGCTGATCTTCTGATTGTCAAGCTCAGCATCTTAGCCACAGCCCCTTAAATCAACTTGTGTTTCCAAGATCAACTTGGAGGAATAAGAAAATTTGTTCACGTTCCTCCAAACTAATTTTCCAAAAGGTTTCCTCAGTAAGAAAATGACGGGAAGAACAAGGGTGACCAGCCCTCATCTCATGCAACTGCAGAACATTATTGTCTGAGTGGCAGATCATCTTCTCAGTTTAAACCAGGGGTTCCCAACCTAAGGTCTGTGGGCCAGATCCAGCCTGCAGTGCCATTTCATGTGGCCGGGTGGCCCCCGACCCCTCCAAGGGCATTCAAGAAACAAAATGGCCACCCCTTTGAAGCTGTTGGTATAAAATGGCCACACACCCATTGTGCAGGCAGGGCAAAATGGCCATCCGGCCCTCGAAGCTGACTGAGAGAATGTGACCCAGCCCACAGCTTGAAAAGTTTGGGAACTCCTGGTTTAGATGGACACATCAAAAAAGTTATCAAATGTTCTGGTCATTGTGTTATATGGAGTAACTATGGAATATAAAACCATGTTCCAGCTTCACTTTGGCCCACCTTCAAATTTTGCAAACTATGGTAAATGTTGATGAAAAATGAACCAATCTAAAATTTCTATTTATCTCCAAAGACTGAAAACAAATTGCCAGTTTCACTTGCTCTCACATTTAACCTTGTTACTAGCATGTTACTTCAGCATCCTCATTTTTTTAAAAAAAATTCTTCATTCATCCCAAGGAACAGAAAAAATGAATCTCCCATTTTTCTCCTACATTCTAATTTTGCAAGTTTTGGATAATAATAATAATAATAATAATAATAATAATAATAATAATAATAATAATAATAATAATAATAATAATAATAATAATAATAATAATAATAATAATAATAATAATAATAATAATAATAATAATAATAATAATTTCATGTCAGAAATTATTCTGGATTGAAAGGATTTTTGCTGGAGAAACTCCGCTCAGGGGACGCCCAAATGAGGCGCCTTCCATGTCCTCAAGAGCTGGGACAAAGACAGGTGCTCAATCTGTCATGCAGTACCCAGGTCTCGAACTGCCGACTTGCCGGCCTTCCAGATAACAAGGCACGCTTCTGGCAAGCCACTGGAGGCTCTAAATTTTGAATAAATATTTTTTTTAATGTTTGAAGGAGAAGAATTATTTGATGAACAGGCTGGTGAATTCCACTACAGATAAAATAATGTGGAAAGGGGTTCCCAAGTACAAAACCGCTTCAGAGTACAAAACCGTAGGACTAGGAAGACATATGTTCAAATTCCAGGCTCCGTAACAAAACGCAGTAGGGACAAAATCGCCGATCAATATTTCACACATACCTTACAGGAATGTTGTGAATAAGCCTTCACAATCTTGGAAGAAGGGTGGTAGGGATACACCAATGAATAAATCTATAAATAAATTCATGTCTTACACAGCTGTTGTTTTGGGCAAACATGCCTTCTGCCGCAGCATCAACAACTTAAAACACCCCTTCCATTGCAAGTCCAGTGCTAGACTGAACGCATACATGAAAAGTTTGCCAATTTGAGGATTATTTTTGTTTTGTTCTTTATTTAAAAATGCATAGTGAAAGGCAGGTAATGCAAAGAACCATGAATTCAGGACTGGTGCATGAAACGTCCAGGTTAGTCCTTCTCTCGGCTACAAGCTAGGAAAGTGACCTTGGACAAGTCCTTTGGGATGCATCAACCTGACGGGTGAGCGTACAGTGTGGCTTTTAAAAACATGCTAGCCAGAAAAGTGTCGGCTCCGTGTGTTAATCAATCTGTTCATGTAGCAAGACATTTAAGTGTATGTTTAAATGCCTGCTTTGACTGACCAAGTCTCTTGCATAGAGTAAGAAAGATTCCTGTTAGCAGGCATGTTTAAAAAACACATCGCAATTAACCATTGACTAAGCTAAAGTGAAAGCTGCCTATCAGAAGCATTCGTGGTTATATTTAGATCGGGGGGTTTCAACCTTTTGAAGCCGTGGGCCAGACCACGCCCTCTCAGATAGCTGAGCGGGCCGGACTGGTGTTTCCCCCACTGTAAACACTGCCGTAAAATGCATCCACGGCTGTCACGAACGCATTTACAATAGCCGTGGGCACATTTATGGCTGTCGTAAATGTGTCCGTTTCTACCTCCAGTGGTGGCGGCGGCGGCGCAGGCCACATGAAATGGTGCCCCGGTCCGGGCCAGGGGCTATAGGTTGAGAACCCCTGATTTAAATCCCTACTTTCCTCTAGTGAGTTCAACATGACTCTCCTTATCCCATTTTAACCTCATAAAAACTTGGCAAGGTAGCCCAGGCTAAGAGACAATCACCTGGCCAAGATCACGCAGTATACTGATTCATGGTTCAGTGTGAATTAGAACCCCACCTCATAACATAGTGGTTTAGGTCTCTGAGGTTGAGAGTTCGATTCCCCACTCTACCTACTGGGAGATGAACCAGCCTACCTAGCCTTCAGCAAGCTGCACAGTCTCTAGAATTTCATCTAAAGCAGTGTTTCCCAACATGGGGCCTAGGCCCCACAGGGGGACTTAAATTCCAAGAAGCCATTGGCTGATCAGTGCTTTGGGGAATTGACTTAGGCTTCTGGGAATTGAAGTCCAAAATCCAAAGGTTGGGAAACACTGACGAAGAGGAAGGGGATGAGAAACCATTTTTGAGTACTCTCTGCCTAGAAAACCCTGGAAAGAGTTGCTCTAAGTCAGAATTGATTTGATGGAAAGCAATGATTATCAATATATCACAACTACCTCTCCTCATAGACAGTGAAAGATTTCGTATACCATGCATCACCTATCAACTCCAATGGGGACGGCAACCAAGAAAGCAGAAGATGACTGATATTTGGAAGGGTAGCAATGAAGGAATCAGAAAAGATCAAGTCCTTAAGGATGATTCGCTGGAAACATTGTACAAGTATTGTATATTTTTGGAAAGAGGAGAAGAAAAAGGAGGAGAAACAGTAGCAGCCGCAAGTAGGGTTACAACAAGAGGGTTACAATCTCCCTAGCAATTTGTATATTTATTTATTTGTTGCATGTCTATATCGCCTTTCAAGCAGATACAATTTTTAAACATTGTAAAAGATGCATGCAGATGACAAACATTTTCCACAAAGTTTATAAAACAGGTCAAAAGCAAAGGAAAAACAAATTTGACCAAGGCTGAATTGTAGAAATCCCAAGCGGAAGCAAATGCAGAATGTTGTCCCCAAAAAAAAAGGAGAGAGTTCCTTTATCCTGTTATCTCAAAATAAGTACTATGAACTAGTTACTTTCACAGGAGGAGGGAAACACCCCAGTAATCTTGCACGAGTGTAGTCATCTTTAAAGTATTTTTGAAGCGCTTTAACTCTCTGGGGTAAAGAGGAACTAGCCACCAATGATCGACTTCAAATCAAGAGTCACATATCTGGATGATTTAAACAGATCATAATTTAACATTAACCACAGTTTAAGGATCAAACCACACACTGAACTATAGTCACTGGAAACTGGAACCCCCATGTGCTCTTTTTATGGGATGGGGGCCAGATAAAATGCAAAGTTTGCTATAACTCATTTCCCTCCACTGTACATGCATGTCTGGACTGATATAATGGAAGGGCAGGCATGCTAATAAATCTTTGGAAGTAAAAATAAGAGGTACAGTATGTCCATTTTGCTTCAATGGAAAGCTGAGCAATATTACAGTTGGGTACTCTAAGGGACAGCAGTGGCCTAGTGGTTATGATGCTGAACTTGACAACTGGAAGGTCGGCAGGTTAGCAGTGAGATACCCGAGTGCTGCATGAATGAGTGAGCTTCTGTCTCTGTCCCAGTTCGGATAGATAGATAGATAAATCTTTATTGTCATTGTCCTGCACAGAACATCGAGATTGGTTCCTCCCAACCTAGCAGTTCAAAAGCAAGGAATTGCAAGTAAATAAATAGGCACCACTTTCAGTGGGAAGGTAAACAGCACCAGTGCACGCTGGTGTCTAGTCATGCCTGCCACATGACCATGGAAACATCTGCAGATGCAGACAGCACTGGCTCTTCGGCTAGAAACAGTTGAGCACTGAGCCCTAGAGTCAGATATGACTGGCTTTCGAGCAAGGGCGACATTTACCTTTATCTTACTCTAAGAAAGAACCGAAGTGTTTTCACAAAACTTCTGTAAGCATGAGGAAGAAGTGTATAGCAAAGATTTATGAATTGGATATTTGGGCATACCCATCAAGTGCGGCTCCCAAAAATACGGGAAATTTCTGTGTGCGCACACGTGCAACGCATTTGCGCATGTGCAGAACAAATTTGTGCATATGCAAACGGGTTCTGTGCATGCACGCATGTGCAGTAACTCCTTTCCCTGCCATTCAAAATACAGGATGACAGCAGCAAAGGGGAGCAATAAGCGCCAAAATACGGGAAATCCCAGCCAATATGGGATACTTGACAGGTATGTATTTGGGGGGAAACAGGAGTTCTGTTTCTTCCTTTTCTATATACCTGATCCACATACTTTCCTATGGCCTTGCTACATTCTCCTTACTTCACCTGAAGTTGCACAGGTACTCTGAGGTTACTTTTCAGAGATCCTAACCAAGACCTAAACAATTCTCCCTGTTTTTATAGAGCTTGCTCATCCCTTTAAAAACAATATATGTCTAAAGTCCAAGGCATGTTTTTAATTTCCTCATAACCACCTTTTCCCTCCTCTTTCACACCATGACGACGCATGACATGAGGCCTACCTCTGTTAAATTTCTCTGTTTCGAGTTTAGAAAGCCCTAACGTTTCTGTCTCCTGACAACCTAGCAGCTCGAAAGCAAGATATTGCAAATAGATAAATAGGGACCACTTCGGTGGGAAGGTAAACAGTGTTCCATGTGCTCCGGTGTCTAGTCATGCTTGCCACACGACCACGGAAACATCTGCAGAAGCAGACAACGCTGGCTGTTTGGCTATGACACAGAGATGAGCACTGAACCCTATAGCCGGATATGACTGGCTTTCAAGCAAGGGTGACCTTTATCTTTACCTTTACCTAACACTTCCATCAAGAGGGGGAAAAAACATGGCACTCTAAACTCAGCTGCAGTTTCCAGGACAGGTGACAATGAAACAGCTAGCATTTTCTGAAGTACTGTACAGTGATATCCCACTTAAAGCGCATAATGCATTCCATGGGGTTGCTCTTTAAGCGCATTTGCTCTTTAAGCGAAACATCATTGTAAGTGACCAATGGTGATTTCTAGTGGAGGGGATTGTGAACCCCGATTTAGTTGTTAAGCGAGTTTTTGGTTGGTTTTAGTTGTTAAGCGAGGCGCCCATTCAGAGAACATTCTGCTCTTTATGTTAGTCTCTAAGCGAGGCGCTCTTTATGTGAGGTTTTACTGTACAGGATATTTTAATTGCAGCCCAAAGTTTACTCACAACGTAAATGCAACAATGGCACCATAAACAGAAGAGTGTTGTCTATAACAGATGTAATCATATTTTAATCTCCCATTCAGGGTAATTCCGTCGCCCTTGCTAGAAGCCGTCATATCCAACTCTAGGGTTCAGTGCTCATCTCTGCTTATAACTGAAGAGCCAGCGCTGTCTGCATCTGCAGATGTTTCCATGGACATGTGGCAAGCATGTTAGCACTGTCTGCATCTGCAGATGTTTCCATGGACATGTGGCAAGCATGACTATACACCGGAGTGCACAGAATAATGTTTTCCTTCCCACCGAAGTGATACCTGTATTTATCTACTTGCAATTTCTTGCTTTCGAACTGTCTTCTAGAATAAAGGGTTAGAGACAGAAAAGCTATAATGTTTCAGAATATTTTAATAGAAGCACTGCCCCTTAAAATAAGGGGAGAATGAGGAACCTAAGTGATTTTAACCTGCACTGGCCCTGGTGAGTAGATATAAAAGATCCCACCCCTTTACTACAAATTAACTAACTTGCTCTAATTATCACCTCTGGTTCTGCCGGCAAAATCACAATACAGGTTGTGAGTCTCAAAACACACTCAACAGGCATAGAAAATAGGGGGCAGGTCACTTTTTCATGCTATAAGGAAGAAAAAGATTAAGATGGGCAACAAATTCTGTATTAAATTGGTTATGCCATGCATTTCATGACATCTTTCCCCCTGAGACTAATCTGAGAAGAAGAGAACGAATCAAAGGTGTTCTCTAACCTTAAAGCACTTTGTGGGGATAAATATTCAACGTTAGTCTTATGAACTTTAACTAGGAAAACCTTGCCTGAAATCGGTGCATATTCAAGATTATTTAATGCTCATTGCGACTAAACACCTTTAACCAGAAGCAAAATCAGGACAGCTAAAGAGTGGTAAAAGCACTCAATTCTCCACTCTTCTAAATCATCTTCAGGATTAAAATTGTAATCCACCGCAAAGATTGTACATATGTAGCAAAAAGTTTAATTCACATAGATCAGTTAGCATGAAGTTAAAATAAAGGAATATGCAAGGTCATTAACAGGGTTTATATTATTACCTTTAGCTCATAATCTAGGCAAAACAATTCTTTGTTTTGAATGTTAGAAACTTTGCGAGTGACATTCCAATTACTGTATTTTCTGGCGTATAAACTACTTTTTAACCCTGAAAAATCTGTGCCAAAGTCGGGGGTCGTCTTATAGGACAGGTACTTAACTGCAGCTGACAAGTATATTCCAAACTCTATATTTTAACTGGAAAAGTTGGGGGTCATCTTATACGCCCAGTCATCTTATACGCCCAGTCGTCTTATACGCCGGAAAATACGGTATCTATTTTATTTTATATTGGGGAAACAGATTCTCCCCCCCCCACCCCTCTTTCATTCTCACCTTTTATTATGTAACTCTTGTTTCCAAAATGAACACGGAATTTTATAGAGAAATTGGGAATAGGAAAGGGAGGGAAAATAAACCCAAAGCAAAAAAAATTGATAGAGTCTTATTTTAAAAAATATGGAAACATAGCATTTAAAACATGTAATTATTTGGTGTGCTGGATACAGAAACCATTTATGGACCATGGTTAGTCGTGCTGTTTTTGAAGAACGATTACACTGCACAACAACGATTTTGCTACTGAGAATAACACATGTGATTTACATGATGTCAAGTGCGCTGATTCCAAACTGGAACTCAGAATTTGCCTATCATGTACAGATTTTAAGGCGTGCTATAGCTGATAAAATGGTCGGTAATTGGGTAATCTGTTTTTACATGGGAACATTATAACAGTTGCAGCTACCACTATGGCTGCTGCCACCTTAGCTGAATCTCGTCCCCTGGTGGCATGCATGTTCCAGCAGCAGTTGGGCATGTCTGGGCAAGTCAGTGAGCTGACGTCAGAAATAGATATACTGTCGAAGGCGAGAGAGACCAAGGGCTTGCCTCTAGTGCAAAACCATGTTATTGGATAGTACAGCTGGGCCATAGTGAGTCTGTTTTGAGCTAAAGATGAGTAGACGCAGCTGTGTTAATAAACCAGACAATTTTTGCTATATTTGTGGCAAATATACCCTGTGTGATCAACGCAAGAACCTAACCAAGAGGGTGAGATTTGCTAGCTTAAGATCCTGTTGTCCTAGGCAGAATCGGATTTCAGATTTGGATTCAGCGCACTTGATTTCATATAGGGCACATGGATAAGACCAAGTAGCAGACAATATTTATTTTTTTGTGATGCAGTGTTATTTTCCAACAAACAAAATTGAACAGGTTTTAAAGGGGCAGGGATATTCTATTTCATTCTAAATCAAAATTCTGCAATACTAAAAAGTTGTTTTCCACCGTGTTGTCTAGAATAAAACATAGATATTGTGACCCCGTTTGTAATCTGAGAGGCAAAACAAAGCCTTTTCTCTTTGCAATAGACTTATTGAGATCGATCTGGAGTAAGAGACGTTAGTGTTAGTCCATATTAAAAATAGGAAGTGGAGAAAATTGCAGGGAGATTTGATTTTACATCGGGACATACCTCACTGCTACTCGCCAAGTGATCTGCAACAATCAGATTTGGGAACTGATGTTAAATCTCAGTTCCACCAAAGCCCCACTGATCGACGTAAACATACAATGCTAGCTGTTGTGTGGACAAAGTAAACCGGCTTTCTTTTTGACTGATCAGAAACCCAATCCAGCCCAAGTGCTTGAATTTAAGTTGAGCTGGTCTTATTAACTAAACCATAACTAAATTTGCAGGATCCTGCTTTATCTGGACTGCTTATATGGGCAAATGATAGATGGGTCTTGGACAAAAGGATGTTTTCACTCCAGCTTGTCAACAAAACAACTGAGCGCAGAGCAAAGTCACTCGATCAGATCTGTACAGCCCTTCCGTGGGGTTAGCCATGTTTATGTCTGGCCAGGATCGTGGTTGGAAGACAAATGGGACGTTTCACCACAAACTTTACCAAAGCATGCTATAAAATGTCACCATCACCTACAATCAAGGCCCACGAAGGAGCATTCACATGTCCTCATTCACTACGAAGAAACTAGGCAGGGAGCATGAATCACTCGTCACTGCACACACAAGGCAAGTTGCACAGTTGCTGTTGGACTCCAGAATGTTAACATCTGATCACTTCTGGCTCAAAGATCTTACAAATGAATTGTTCTTTTTTTAAAAAAAAATCAAGAAGCAAAGTAATTTATGCTTCTGAATTAAGCACCGGTTTCTGTGCAAGGCCTTTGCCACAGCATGTACACACATGCGGTCAAAGCAAGTCCCCAACACAGAGTACAACAACCCTGTTTGCCACCTAGGCGAGATTCCATTAATGTTCATCATTGTTCCGAACATAGAGGCAATCTTCACAGCTGCAAGGAAATTTAACATACTGGTCGCCATCCCAGCCCGAGGAGCAGAATGACCAACCTTTGAGTCTCTAAAGTAGCGGGTTGCCGTTTGTATGATGGGGTTATTAGAATGGGTTGAGGGGGGGGGGACTCCTTCTATAATGGAGACTGCAGACTCTATGAATAAAGGTCCCCTAAATTTAACTATTATCAGAATCCTATATGACCTTCCTGCACCTATTTTTAACATTGCTTGTCTCTGCTACTAAACTACAGAATGCTGCATTTCACTTATTCACTTAGTCTATTTTACTTTTTAATTCATCTAATATCTACTTAGTCTCAGATGGGTTCCAGAACCAGGGGACACATCCGGAAAGCTATCAAAACAGCCCTTCTTGCAGTGACAGTTCAAATTAGTGGGATGATTAACAGATTAAATCCGCCATTTAAGACCGAAAAATGCAAAGTGTGCAACTTTAGAAACCTGTTAGCCGAGATCTAAGGTAAACATTTATGAAATAATTTATAATCAGCAAAACAGTTTTTAATTATGCAATTCTAAGTGCTGAGGAATATTTATTATAATAATAATTTCGTGTCAGAAATTATTCTGGGTTGAAAGGATTTTTGCTGGAGAAACTCCGCTCAGGGGACGCCCAAATGAGGCTCCTTTCATGTCCCCAAGATCTTTTCCCACCAAAGTGGTCCCCATTTATCTACTTGCAACTTCTTGCTTTTGAAGTGCTTAACATATATACATACCGGTACATGTTTGGACTTGTTATGAAAGTCTCCATTTCTTTGCATATAAGCTATTTAGCAAGTTTCAATACTTCCGCAATATCTCATCATGTCTCTAAGCAGATGGAAAAAGATATGCATATATTTTAATTATTGTAAAGAATGGTTAGAATGAATAATCAGTGTAATATGATGAATCCAAAAAGAGATTTTGAAGCCTGTATGACATGTGACTTTTCTATATGTTTTATAGATTGATCAACTATGCCTTCATATTTACAAACACCTATAGTTGCTACAATTATTTGATGTGCTGTATATATTTCAAAGAAAAAAAGATTGGTTTGATAAGAAATCTCTCCAACCCTCTTTCAGATCATATCTGAAACTATTATTCAATGGGGGAAAATATATGACTGACTATGACTTTTTTAACTTAATTTGACTATGACAGATGAGAGTAATTAGAAATACTGTAAAGGGAAAGTGAATAGCAAGATAGAATTGTTCATTTTGTGCTACAATCTGGCAGGAAACGAAAAAAAATTCTTAGTTATGTAATTTGTTTGCATCTAAGAGAATCTATGCAAATCTATGCAAACATATTTAGAAACAGAGTTATTATTTATGGCTTAGTGATTCATATCTGTTAAAGCTTTGTTACTTAACTGAAGCCAACTGGCCAAATCGGCTGTTTCACAATAGTCTTTTTACACTGCATAAGTGCTTTGAAGGGCTCTTGCTATAATAGAAAAGAAGGGTACAACGTATATTATTTATAGTTTTATAAATTGATCCCTTTATATTTATTGAACCATATTCTGGAGACAGATACCACATATTATTGATACAGATAAAAATAATTTGCAAACTGATTCCATTATTGAAAAATACATTTGCAGACACTCGAAACAAAAGAGTTTCAAATGTGGAATTGTACATAGAGCTAACTAGTTCTTATTATTATCATCAATATTATTAAAGCACTTATATTTTTCTAGGTGTATTGATCTCAGGCACGACACTTGTTATTTAAGACAGGTATGAATATTTGCATAAAATGGGTAAAATAATATTGATAAGGAAAAACATACTGCAACAAAAATTCTTTATTTCTGCTACATATCTGAAAAATAGCTGCAATTTCTAGAGTTACAAAAGGTTGCGTCGAGAGCTGTACAACACATATGTTAGGTATAGCTTAATACTTCTAATTAAAAATAAATCTGCTGTTTATGGATAAACTATAACTATATTTACAGGAAAATCAATGTTTTCCTTGCTATATTTCAAAAACATTCTAGTAGGAGTAATTTATATCTCCCCTTTTAGATTTGAAAAGAAATCATTACATTCATAGCTGAAATGTACAGACCTGAAATAAATCTTTAATACCAGGATTACATTTTAGAACAACTGATAATTAAATTGATTGCCTCCCATTTAACATGCATTGATTTGTAAATGGACCTCTTAGCCACACAATTACACCGCCTGCTCAGCAGGTAAGTTTCATGCCAGTAATAAGAAAACGACAATGGATTTTCTACTAATTGTTACTGGGGGCCTGTTTTTTTAAAAAGATTGTACAGTGGCTTTTGTGTGAGTTTTTTTTAATCTATTGTAATTGTCTGATTTTGAGTGTTTCTTTTAAAAAAAAACCAACTTAACTGTTCAGGAGATTCAAGGTGAAAGAAAGAACAAATGTTTGTATTTCTTTCTTTCTCTGTTTTCTTTCTTTCTTCTTGGGGAAAAGTGTCGGGCTGTTTTGCTTCTGATAAGGCGAAAAGATCCCTGATTCCAGATAGGATTTTTTTTTCCTCCCCGCCTCCACTGTAGATCCTTACACAGCCACAACACTGGTCTTATGGCCACCCTCCCCCAGAGGAAAAATACAGTAAAGGTGTATTTGGTGGGGGTGGGCAGCATCTAATTCCCAATGAAACTCACACTAAAGTGGGGCAAAAGGGGGGGGTAGAGTGTTTGATGGCTGAAGGGTACGACTGGTTTCTTCCCCCCACCCTCCCCAGGTGACATTCATGGAATAAATGACCTGGACTCTTTGTCGGGTGAGATGGAACTAGCGGTCAGTTTCTTGACCAGGAAATGGCTGCTCTCACGTACCATTGGAAAAACAGTGGCTCAGTATTCTTCATTAATGCGTCACCTTTCAAGATCGAGAATAGGGCGTACCGCACCCCACAAAGCTAAATTAAAAACTGGATTTTGATTTAACAATAATATATATATTAAAAAGCACAATATATGTGTTTGTAATTTTTTTTTGGCTAAAGAATCACCATGCCACTACATCTGACATTCTAGATTCAAGGAAAGAGGGGGGAAAGGAGATATATTCCCTGTCCAACAGAAGCATGACTTCAAGGTTAGGGGAGAGTCGGCCAGGGGCTAAAGATTGTTTGGACAAAGGGGAATAGTGCAGAGTGAGACCGCGAGACTGGGATTTGGAAGGGTTTCTTCAAAGAGGATGGTGTGTTTAAAATTAAAAGAACAGCGAAACAAGGCACAGAAGGAGAGAGAGACGTTAAGAGAAAGACGAGAGGAAAGATTTACAAAAGGATGCAGTGAACATTGGAGGGAGAATAGAAGAACATTTTTTAAAAAAATAAAAAAAGGGAAATAAATGGAAGGTGAAGTCGTAGAGCAGAAGAGCTTAGCATAAAAGGCAATAGATGAAGCAGCGAAGAGAAGTTGCAGAGCGTGGAGCGAGAAAAGGCGGAAAATATCTATGCACATGTAATTAAAAATCCTAATGTTGGGCCAAGGGGTCAAAACCTTTTTGGGCTGACATACATCCTCAGACAGATGCAAGCACTGGCAAGCTGGGGTAGGCTGGGGAAGACTTATAAGGAAAGAGAAAGAGAAGGGGTACCTCTCTATCAAAGGGGGAGGAAAACCCCTGTAAGGAGGTTGAAGACCCCACAAGCCAGGTTTTGGAAGGGCTTCAACGCTGGGCCTAACCAGTAGGGTGAGCTGTAGAGGGAGAGACGGGGCAGAGGCTCTGCAGGACAGAAAGGGTTAACAAGACACACATATAGAAATGCACATACAGACAGACACACACATTCACACACACCAGGCAGCAATAAAAAAAGGTCACTGCAGAGAAATGAGGTCTCTTACTTGACAACAGCAGATGCACACCCAACCGAAAGAAAGACATACGTACATGCAGCACACGCACACACCTACATACAAGCAATCGTACAAACCCACGGAACACGCAACAAGAGAACGGTACAGCTGGCGCTGGCTCATGCACAACCCCCTCCAACCCAGGCGCACCATTAATGGGAAAAAGAGCCACAACCACACTTCTGCACAAAAAAGATACATTTCAGATTGCAGGCACGTCAAAACACACACACCTGAGAAGCAAGCGCCACCACATACACACAAAAAGGACCCCGGTTCTACATCATTCTTCTATACGCACATTCTCCTAAGATACACTATCACACCTTCAATATGTATCAGTCATAATTACAGTTGGAAGGACTAGAAAGCTGAGAACATCCTGCTTCCATAAAATACTTAAAGAGTTTGGATTCTTACCCAGCTAAAGAGTTGTAAGAATCTGGTTGTGACTAAACATAGTTCAAGAAAACAGAGCCTCAAGGCATGATTTTTTACTTGCGGCTCCCAACCATACATCTTCGACCCCTATGACCATTTCTGGGTCTCATAAAGCAGGGAATCCAAACCTCTCCATCCCAACCACCTAAATTCCCACTGTTTTCACACAGATCGATATAAAAATGCCAATTCCTGCAAACCCCACCACCACCCCAGTTCCACCTCAACTCAAGTTACAGGGCCGTCGCCCCCAAATGCTACTTCGGTTTAAGGAGCCGAATTCTCCCACATGCCATGAATGGGAATTTTTGCCTATGGAAGTGTGTCTGGAGCTGGGCCTATGACAACTAGGCCTAGAATTAGGAAAGGGGTTCAACTTTTGTATAGCACTCAGTAAAGGTAAAGGTTTCCCTTGCTCGAAAGCCAGTCGTATCCGACTCTAGGGTGCAGTGCTCATCTCTGTTTCTAAGCCGAAGAGCCAGCGCTGTCTGCTTCTGCAGACGTTTCCGTGGTCATGTGTACCCACACTCAGAATACGAACTCAAAAAAAAGAGTGTTTTCTATCACATCCTCGGCAGCTGAATGGCTGCTCCACATCTCAACTCCAAAGAAAGCCCAATCTAAGCATAAACGCGGAAGGAAATTTGGGAGTGTTTTAAGGTTAAAAGCTTTGCTAGGAAAAGGGTCTACCTAATTACATCAAGATTCACTAAAGACCTCATGCAACAAGAGGAGGGTGGATAATGTATTGCCTTTACCCCTTAATACACTTTAATCACCCTCTAGTACACAGTCAGGGTGCATACCCCAGATCACTTAATGCAGATTAATTACCCCTTAGTGCCCTTTAATCATGCTGTTGTACAGAGTGATAAAGGGCTCGAGAGTTTTTCCTACCCTTTCAACCCTCTTGCCTGTCGACAGTGAGGGGATTCCAGTTCACATCTTTGAATCTAAGGGCATTAGCCCTTCCAGATTAATGAATACAAAGTACAAAAAGAAAAGTTTGATATGTGACGGGTAATGGTGGTGAGAGAATGCTAAAGCAACAATGTCCTTTCTGGAGTTTATTTCTGGAAGCATAGTAGCAGTTCGAAGTCATGTTTCCAGGACCAAACCAAAGGGACAGACATATTTCCAGATCTAAGGTTAAAAGGTCCAATTTTTGAGGTTATTTTTATGTGAGTGGCCTTCATACTGGTAACAGGGACTCAGTTGCTTGCAAACAGAAATAGAAGGAGGTGTAATGCATATAGGAGCCAGCATATTCTCATATGTGACAAATAGATGGATTAATAGAAGTCCGGAGGGAGCAGTTTATACAAGAAACACCAGCAAACACATAGGCACAAAGATCTCAAACTGCACAAATAAGGCCGAGTGGAGGTTTGTCAATTGGGTTTTTATGAAACGCTTTGGTGATTCCTTGCATCGTATGTCTTAGCCAAATTTCCGCCATATAAAATTTCCTCTTCCCCTCCATGCCACAGAAGTTCCCTATGCGAAGAAGACCTGCTCACTTTTGACAAATGTCACAAATGTCACATAAGGACTATTTAGGAAAGTGACAAAATGTGACGATTGTGAAGTAGTAGCAACCATGACGGAGAGGGGGTGTGTGTGTGTGATGTAAGTGACAGGGTGAGGGGGAAATCAGCATTGCAAACTTCGCCACAAGTGTGGTAAACTTCACAACAGGAGTTTCCCTTCTGTCGTTTTTCTTCCGCTCCTCTTCGGTTTGGTTAAATCTGTGAATTGTGTGATGGTCTAGCTATGAGCAGACGTATTAACCCCCCCCCCTCCTCCTCCGAACCACGAGCTTTTGTGGGGTATCACCCACTTTGCTCCAAACTTTCTCCCTCTCTCTTTATGCCAAGATGCAGGGCACCATGAAAGCATTGTGGGCAGTGCAAAATTAGGATGCTCCCATTAATGGAAATATTTACAGCTTGGCTTGAGGGAGAGGTACCACATGGAAGCCTGATTTTTTTTGGGGGGGGATCACGATTTGGGGGTCAGGAAGGCTTAAGGTGACAGCCACACCCTTAGAGCCATTCTTGGGGGGTTCACCTTTTTTAAAGAGACATCCCCTACCCCTACCCTACAGGCACCCAAGCAAAATCCTTCCATCCCAAAAAAATGTCCACTTTCTCCATCCAGTGGCCTCGATATCCCCTTTCAAACCCGTCCCACAAGATATGTAACCCCCTTTTCTCTTTCCTACCTGCCCCTACAACACCTACCTCCCTTCACCTTCTGCAAATGATCCCTCCCCCCCCCCTTTGCTGCCTCCCTCCAAAAAAATATATGCATGCAGGTCAAAAATCTGACCTCTTCACCCATCTCTCCCTACCCCCAGATCTCCACCCGGCTCCTAGTAATATCCCCCCTTCCTAACAATAGCTGCCACGGGATGCTAATAACTATTAATAACATCCTTTCCTCCCTCGCCTCGCCTCCACCTCTAACTACACCCCCCCCCCCTCCATAGACAAAAGAAGAGTCCGGTTCTTGTTACAGATCTCTGTCTTTCCTCCTCTCTTCGGCCATTGCCCTCTTCTTTACACCACCCACTTCCACCACCAACCCTCTCCGTCCGTTATTAGGGCCATCCAAACCCCTTTTCAGTTCCTTTTAGCCATTAGGCAACCTGTGTTTATTAATAAGCTGGGGAAATATATAGATATATATACACACACCCCTAATAAAAGACTCCCCCCCCCCTGCAATAAAGCAGGTCCTAATAATGAACAGTACTGTATAAATACTTTCTTGGCGGGTGGAGGCAATGCAAACATTACAAAACATATCTCCGTTTTGCAAAACCATAAATGCAGGCGACACAACAATCTCCCCCCCCCTCCATGTCCTCGGGTTCCTTCTGTCTATTCCTCCTTTTCTCCCCTCCCTTCTTCCTTCCATCCAGAGCATCCACAGCCGACCCACCGCTGCTACCCAGAGAGCTGAGACATGTATAGAAAAATCCACCACCGCTTCTCCATCCCCATCCCCCTTGTCTTCTGATTTTATTTTTATTTTTTAATCCAAGCGCATGTTCTTTTTAAGGGGAAATATTTTAAAAAAAACTCCCAAAAAGGAGCAGCCTTTGTTGTTGTTTTTTTGTATGTGTGGTTTTTTTTTTTTTTTTTTGCCATTGCAGAAAAAGAGAAAGGGAGGGAAAAAAAAACCGACCGCACCTTCCTTTTGGAAAGGATAAAAATCCTTCCTTTTTTCCAAGCTCATCTATAACAATATTTATTTTTGCATTTTATTTCCTTTTTCTAAAATTGTCTTTTTTCTCCCTATCTCCATCTCTCCTTGATGATTTCCTCTATCTATATATATATATATATTTTTTGGGGGGGGGGTGTTTCTTTTCCCTGCTGTCCTTAAAAAGGCTGAGCCTCAGACACCACCCGGTAAGAGAAAAATGCCAGAGAGAGGAGAGAAAAAGAAAATCTCTTGGAAGGAACAATTGCACCGGCTGCGTTGAGAGACGGAGGGGGAGAGAGAAAGGACCCCACTGCCTTGCCTTGCCTTGCCTTGCCTTGCCTTGCGCTCTCTCTGTGTATGTGTGTGCAATAGACCAGCTGCTGCTGCTGCTGCATTAAGCATTTTGCAATCAATAAAGAGCGGGTGAGATTTATGCAAAGCGCAGATATTAATATGCAAAGTTTTAAAGATTTTTAAATGGGAGAGAGAGCGAGGGAAGGAGACAGGGAGGAGGAGGCGGGGTGGGGGGGGGGAGAGAGAGATTGCATAGAGACTGCACCTACCTCTGCTTCCATCGGTGGGCGCAAGCTGACTCCTCCATGCGCGCATGGGTGCAACCGAGATACACAGGGGCTGGAGGGGGAAACGGCAGGCAAGAGCAGCAGCAGCAGCAGCAGCAGCAGGTCGGGCGCGAGCGAGGCAGGGCGCGCGCCGGCTTTCCCCTCCATCATTTCGCCTCCCTCCCTCTCCCCCCCTCCCCTCCTCCCCGTCCTGGGCGACGGTTGCCCGGGCAACGAGAAAGATGCAGCAGCATCAGGACCAGGATGAAAGATGCTCAGGGCAGGCAACAGCAGATGGGGATGGAGATGGAGATGGAGGCGCGCGGGGGAAAGAGAGCCCGGATTGGGCTCTCGTGGGGCGAAGATGTGGTGGTGGTGGGGGGGGGGGGTAAAGAGGGGGCTGGGAATTACCAAAAAATAAAAAGTAATCATAAAAGGCAAGGACAGATGAATTTACTTGTTGTTGTTGTTGTTAATAATATCATCATTAGCATTATCATCATTAGCATTATATACAAGCCACAGCAAACAAGATAACAATGCTGGATTTTGTATCATAAATCACTAGACAAACACTTCCCAAGCGTCTAGGACTACATGACGTATCGGTGAAAGATACATATATATATAAAAGAGACCCCCCACGCCCCCCCTTAACTTTTTATCTGCGGGGTGGGGGTTCTTCTTACCTCCCATCATCCCCCAATTCTCAATCAGCCAGGTGTGATTCCGATCCCCTCATTGAGGGTCTTCTCTCCCACCTGCCCACAATTGGCTCCAGGATGCTGGAAAGAGGAACTTAGGGTTAGGTGGATTATTATTATTATTATTATTATTATTATTATTATTATTATTATTATTATTATTATTATTATTATTATTATTATTATTATCATCATCATCATCATCATCATCATCATCATCATCATCATCATATAAACCACAGCAAACAAGATAACAATGCTGGATTTTGTATCATAAATCACTAGACAAACACTTCCCAAGCATCTAGGACTACGTGACGTATCGGTGAATTATTATTATTATTATTATTATTATTATTATTATTATTATTATTATTATTATTATTATTATTATTATTATTGCTAAGATGCTGACTGGAAGGCGGGATGTCAGCAGTTCGATTCCCAAGTACTGCAGGATGGAATGAGCTCCCGTCTATGTCCCAGCTCCTACCAAACTAGCAGTTCGAAAGCAATAAATTGCAAATACATAGATAGGGACCACTTCGGTGGGAAGGTAACAGCATTGCGTGTGCTCCAGTGTCTAGTTATGCCTGCCACATGACCACGGAAACATCTGCAGAAGCAGACAGCGCTGGCTCTTCGGCTTTGAAACAGAGATGAGCACTGAACCCTAGAGTCAGATACGACTGGCTTTCGAGCAAGGGAAACCTTTACCTTATTATCTTTGCAAAATTTTGAAAGTGAAGAGAGAAGTTTGTGGGGAAGATTGAAAAGGGTGGGTGGGAATAGGGTTCCCAGCGACAGCATATGGTGTGGGTCTATGGGGGAAGGGGTAATCCATAAATTGTGCATCCATGGTTCCCAATGTGGGGCACACCCACACCCACACCGGGGGTCAGTTTGATTTTTAAGGGGCGAAATTCAAGAATGATTTATTAACAGTGAATTGTCTTTTAGGCTACATCCACGTGAACAGGAATTCACTTTTTGAATAATAAGAATTATATGTCAGAGTAGGGGGCATCAGAATTTTAGAGATGCTTAGGTGGGGCATGGCCAGAAAAAGGATTGGGAACCACTGCTGTAAATGGTATAGAGCAGTGTTGGTGAACCTTGGCACTCCAGCTGTTCCTGGACTTCAATTACCAGAAGCCCAAGTCAGCACTCCTGTTGATCAGGGCTTCTGGGAATTGAAGTCCAAGAACAGCTGGAGTGCCAAGGTTCATCATCACTGGTATAGAAGGATACTTTTGATGCAATGCACAGATATTCATAAGCAAAGTTTTTAGGACTGAAGTCTGGAGAGGGGGAAAGGCAGCATCAAAGTGTAGGGGTTGTGAAGGATGCTATCAAACTTTAGGATAGGAGAGTTGGGGAGGGAGAGTTAGAGGAGGCATTGTGGGAGTAGGCCCTGGGAATTTGAGAAGCAGGATGAAGTTGGCCAGAGTTGAGGTTTCCTAGGAGCGCAAGGTTGGAAAATCACTTCCGTTGGCAGATTAACCATATATTTAAGCATGCATTATATTGTACTTATGGGTACATTTGTATTTATCAATAAATACATTTTAGGTAAAGGTAAAGGTTTCCCTTGCTCGAAAGCCAGTCGTATTCGACTCTAGGGTTCAGTGCTTATCTCTGTTTCAAAGCTGAAGAGCCAGCGCTGTCTGCTTATGCATAGATAAAAAAAGAAAATCCTGCAGTTACTATGTGTGTACATGGGTGCGTGCCTGAGTCCGTGTGCATCACACAATGTATTTTATAAGTCTGCATAAACACCTCTTTTATTGTTAAGGCAGCTACCAGTTCTTCTTCTGTGGCTTATGCAGTCACTGTTTATGTGTGCATGAATAACAATACTCTGAAAATATGTAAAAGTACCCCTTGATATCTCTACATTGGTACCACACACTTAGTGCTCTGCACAGTCTGTCACATAGGGACCATTACAAACATTTTGAAAGTGGGAACAAATGCATTCAAAAAGTACAGTATTAAAAATGCCTTTATATAGTCAATATTCAAAAATTTGAAATCTGCCACATTGGAGAAATATTGTGTACACACTGGAGATTTTATATATGAGTAATATTATTTTGGGAAACTGAAGTTATTATAATTTGGAATGTAAAAAATCTTGAATAAATTAATGTTTTTTATAATCCGTTTATACTCTGCAGTAAAACAAATACTTCCTCTCCATTACATGTTGTAAATAGTGATGCTGTGTTTTAATAAAATCTAGTTAGCAAAATACAGTAAACATATACGGAAGGAATAGATACTAAGGATTAAATTTAAAGTTTTTGCAAATGGTTGAATAAAGTGTTTATTCAGAATTAAAAGTGCTTTGTGGAGGATTGTTATATCCATACATGCCAAGCATAAGTCATTAAATAGGTAATATTTCAACACATTAAACATTGAAAGATTCTTATATGCCAAAATAAGAGAGTTCGTGAATTGCATATTTAAAAAGAAACAATGCTCCAGTTCCTTTTTAAAAATTAGGAAGTTGTGTATTTACATGCTGTTTTGAACAGAAAGACAGTAAAAATATTAACAAATATATCATTAGAATATGCAAATAGATAATTATGTAAAATGCATATTTATAATTAACATTATCACACAATCTTTGTTGTTAAAATTAAAAGTTGTTCACAATACATGAATTATGCCTGAGACATGATGCACTTAAAATATACACTTTTTATAAGCCCTATTTAGAATTAAAGTTATACATGGAAATAAATAATTTATTTTAATTGTGAAGAATCTATTATTTTAATTAGATAAATAGGTAGATCGTTACAGATGTGGGTATATGCAACAGATGTCTTTATGATTACATTAGCAAACATTAGCAAACATGAATACCATTACACACTATAAATAAAAGGTAAAAAACATAATTAGGAAAACAAATTACTGTATTGTCTACACCGAGATTTCAAAAGTGCTGCTAAATATAAAAGGTGTTCAGTGGCAGGGAAAATAATAATTTTTAAAGCAAGGATTTTATTGTGTTTATGGATAAATACTTCATGTAAAATAAATCAAACATAAATAACATATGCAAAAGAGCTAAATGTTATAAATTCTAAAGTTTGGTTTATAAAAGATATTTGAGTATATAAAATGGAATATTTAACTTGAAATATTAAAATCATATGTAAAATGAAAGATTTTGCATATTATTAGTAACCAGAAATTCAGTGCCCAGATTGAACTAATGAAAAGTAAAGATTGCTATGCTTGGATAATAATTTAAAACCATGAATTGCATATAATATGCTTTAACATTTAGAATGTATTTGTCATATTAAAATTGTTTGAATAATTTTAAGTAGATGTATTGTATGCAAAATTATTATGGATACAGAGAGCAATGGTGTAAATGTTTTTAAAAGGCAATGTTTAAATGCTGGACATAGGTTGCATTTTTAATATGCACTTTCTGTAATTTTATCTGAAGAATTAACACAAAAATCTGCAAAGTGTAATTCACAGCATTAGATATCTCCTATTGAATATCTCCTCTTAAACAGAACTGCCAACAAAATAAAATAAACTGTTGTGTTTAATAATAGAAAATAAAGAAAAATAATCTTAAACGGATATTCAAAAATGTTGGGCGAAATGTATCTACATAAATGAATAGCCTTCAACAACATCATAACAATCGTTAGTAGAATTAATATATTTCAATCGTATTTCAATCATTTTTGTATTTATAAGGTAATGATTTAAAACAAAAGAGAAGCACTTAGTTTGGTTAGAAATGTCTACATATATATCTGATGCTTGTGAGCATTCCGGAGTGTTTGATGCCCAAGTAAAATAAGAATTAAACCAATAATATTTGATAATATGCCATTGAATTATGACATCATTTTTTGTCAAATGCAGAGCTTTGGGAGATGCCGTATATATGTGTTATTCAACTTAATTGCACAACATACGTTTCAGCGATCATTCCAATTTGGTACTCTTGGGGATTTAGAATTATATCTCATTAGTCAAATAGTTAAAAGTTAATAAAGTAAATGACATTCATCTTATAGCCAGAATTTTGTGTGCATTGTGTGCATAGTCACTGGTTTACAATCAAACTGTTCTACAGGAAACAATGTTGCCCTGTCATTTCAGGTTATTATAATCATTATATTAAAGCATCATGTTGTTTGAAAAGAATTCAAAATTAAAACAGTATGTTGGACATTAGTTGCACATTTGTCTTCCTAGCTACTTAGATGTCATAACAGTTTGACAGAATCCATACTGCAGAATACGTTTATTGTATACAGTTCTTATTTTCATACATGAATTTAATATTCCACATACAGTAAAATGAAAAAAAATTGGGACTATCCTGTGTAATAAAATTATGCAAATAATTAAAGTTTTCGAAGCAAGTGCAATTGGCCATGTCATTGTGCATGCAGAAGTTAAAATGAAGCATTTGAGAAACAATGAAACATAAAATGAAGAACTGTTGCATTTTGCAGGTAAGAAACTAGAACTAGCCATTATTTCCTCAGGGAGCTAAAGAATTATTTTTTTATTCTAAATCTATAGATGGTACTGGATTACAATTAAAATATCTATTAGTGACACAACTGAAGACCACGTCCACTATATTGTGTGTTTTGTTTTAGCATTGCATGGAAAGGTTACAAGAGAAGGGAAACACATAGAATTTTTGTTCAGTGGGGGAAAAATACTGATTCTGTTAGTTTCCATGGCAGGAAACATGTTGTGCACTACTGCTCTGGATTATCAAGGGGGGCATGCTTCACATTAGAAAATGGACCCCCTCCCCAAAAGAAAGAAAGAAATCTTATGCCTCCCTTCTAGCCTTTGTAACTGGGAAACGAAGACTGGTTTAATCGTGTTGATTCATTTGATGCCCGGTTCTCGATACGATACAAACCATTGCTTCGTTTTCTCTCTTTCTTTCTGCGTACATGTGTGTATCTTTTAATTCAACCTCGCACATTGACAGCTTGCCTGGCTGAAATGCTTTGTATGACTTCTCAGTCCATAAGACTGACCGTAAAGCCTCAGTACCTGGCTTACATAGGAGGCTAGTCAGGTTTAGGGATTCCAAGGATCAACTGTTCGTTTTGCATATTGAAGCCTCTGCATGTTTTTGCAGCAACATTTTTAAACATTTCGCTTTAATAACTTCCCACAAACATTGCATCTTCCCTTCTAGAGCATGACGAACGCCCCAAATTTTTTAAAAATCCTTTACAAAAACCTAAAACCCAACCTGTTCCTGCTTTCTCTCTCTCTAATTTATTTATTTCACCAAAAATCTTGGTTGTTGGTGTATGAAAGCATGCCTTCTCTAGTGCGGCGCTGACAGTGTACCAACGTCATGACAAATTACAGAAAGTGGTCCCATTCTGTTGGCCACATATAGCAAAACAGGAGAGAAATAAATCCTACTGGAAAATGAGCCCCGGGGCTCCGCCAAAAACAAAAGCGACCATTTTTTAATTGCAAAAATAAATATATATTGTAGTGTGATTGATTGCGACGACTCCATTAACAAGAGGATTGTTTGGTTCATATGGCATTGGCGGTTTTCCTGAACTCAACACTATCTCAAGTCAAACAGCAAGGAGAGGGACTCGGGCGGGATCGTGGAAAAGCTAAAGATTCGGTCAGCAAAACCTCTTTCTTCGGAACGATGACAGAAAATAACCATGGTGGGGGGAAATACAGCAATCCGGAAGGGTGATTTTATGGTAGATGAAGTGCAAGGATGAATTAAGGACCCTGAGAAGAAAGCAATTAAGTCAATACATAAACTAAATTGTTTCTCATAAAATTACAGTTTATGCAATCTAGTCCTGGGGCTTTGACCTGCCAACAAATGCTGTAATAATTCGGCAGACTGTAAATCTGTAACCCTAACCCTAACCTCCAATCTATTGCCTCAATTCATCCCCAAAATGAATGGAATTGACTAATACTGTTGCCCTTCTGTCTACCACCATTTCCTGTTTATCGGTTGGCTTTGTTGGGTGGCTGTTTTGAGGCTGCAGTCAGACTGGGATAGGCCTCGAGTCCACTCGTCTAGAAGGGCTTCTAGCAAATCCCAACGCCAACGCGACAATGATCTTCATACAGCTCTTCTGACCCTTCAGGAGAGGGTGGAGGGTAGCAAAGGCAGATGTATAGAGAGGTCAAGCACCACCAGTTGCTGTGGATCCCATTGCACCCATTCACACACAGAGACACACACACACACACACATATTGTTTCTTCCCCTTGCCACCATTTCACACAGGAAAACAGGAACATAGCTATTGCAGTCAAGGTGGCTTTAGAATGGAAAGTGCGCAAGCCAGTTAAGCAAGGATAGTGGCGCCCCCTACCAAAGGACTGAGGAATGTCAGCCCCCCAAAAAAATAATTTGTCTCCTTCCAATCTTAGACATGCAGGCATTTGGGTGTGATGAATTAAGCTGGAGAAGGTGTGTAATGAGGTCCAGGAGAAGGTAATCAGGTCCAGGAGAAGGTGTGTAATGAGGAGCAAGGGAAACCCATTGGCCAATCCTTCTCCCACCAGGTCAGGCGAAAGGAACTGAGGAATGAACTCACCAAAAGGTGCCTTCATTTTGGGCAGTTTCACATCTGACCTAAACACGGAAGAAGAAGAAGAGCAGAGAGAAGACCATATTAAGTTTCCTGTGGAGAAGATTGGCAGCAGACACAGGGAGAAAATCAGACTCAAGAGAAAACAAACCTATAGAAGCACAAAAGGCTCAGCAGCCCTGAGGAATTATGGCAGGGACAGAACAGGATGGAGAGCAAACCTGAAGTACTTTTTTACTTGAAGTCAGATGATATAAAATAATATAGCAGCTATTGGTATAGTGAAAGAAAAAAGCTATGTAAAGCAGAAGCGATAGTCTGGCCAGGTTATCCTGCTATGGTAATACAGTAGACCATACTGCCAGCGACTCAATGCCGAGTGCCAGGTGGTGATTAACTAACCTGACAACCCTGAGGACTAACAGCCTTGGGTGTTGAAGTCCACAGGGAAGGGGGATGGTCCCCAAGTGGATTAAATCCGACTTGAATCCATCTTGATGGAGGGCAGCAGCGTCATCCATCCTGGCCTGGAGCTGATGAGGATTTTGTGCACCAAAAGGGCTCAGGACCAGAAAGTGACTCACGGAACTGGATCAGTGGTACGGGTGTCACGCAGCAATGCAGAAGGCAAATGGAAGGCCACTGCATTATATTGTTCCCAAGACAATCTTCATGGCTGATCGCCATGAGGATCGGCAGTTTTCAGATTCGGATACGGCAGAACAACAAGAAGAAGACCACCTAAAATCTTCTCATTATGATCCTTATTTTGGCTAGGTGGGATCAGAGAGTTATAGTTTTTCGGATTCCCCCCCCCCCATGTTTTGAAGTCTCATTGACTGCAACTGGTATCTGAAGCAGGAAAAACGCCATTGGCGTGAATTTGTTTAAGGTGGATCCCAGCTTGCCATGAAGTGACCCACACACTAGGATCACAGAACCATCTCCTGCGGCATACATGAAATGAGACGTGCAGGGTTTAATTTGAAGTCTACTTGGCCCTAAAACCAAAACACAACAGATTCCCAGGCTACAAAACGTATTTCAGTTGCATATCACGGCCATCTGGGCTGCAGATGAAAACTCTGTTCCAAGCAACATCTTCAGCTGTACAGAAAGAAATGAAGGAAATCCAAGACCTTTCGGCCTCAAAATAGCTGCAATTTCCCCCAGCAACACGATAAGCAAAATAGACTTAGAAACAGAGATCCAGACCCTCATTGGAAAGACCCTTTTACACGTGCCTGATTATGCTAGCATGTATTTTGGTAACTGCGCGACATCTTTGATATCCTATCCATGGTTGCAGTAAAAGGCCCAGATCTTCTCAGAAGTATTTGCATCAAAGAAAGTAGGGAATGCCCCGAACCAAAGGTTTAAATATCTCAAGGAACAAATGATCGTTTTTCAGAGTTTTAATAAAATGTCGTAGGTGGCCCACTAACCGGAAATATCTGAAAATTCTCTCACGGTGTGCATAGCTTCAAGCTTAGCGACCCCAAGCTCGGCTCTTTCTCTTGGTTTTTGTGGGAGGCAAGCTATTTTAAAATAAAATTAGAAAGGGTAGCAGGGTTGTTGGATCTTAAAGCGCCAGCTGATGTCTCCAGAAACAGCCACGATTCTCCTTTTCTTTCCAGGCAGAGAAGCAGATATCTGGCTGAGAAAGGCTGAAAGGGAAGAGAGTTTGAATTATGTTTCACTTGTGATTAGAAAGCTTGATTTTTAAATGTGAAGTGGCTGCAAAGCCCCAACATCCATCACTACCCATTCCCAGCTGACACTAGAGCCCAGTAACTCAACAAGAAGTTGTTGCTGTGTGAGTAAAGGCAAGGTAAAGATCACCCTTGCTCAAAAGCTAGTTGTATCCAACTCTAAGGTTTGCTCCTCATCTCCGTTTATAGCCAAAGAGCCAGCGCTGTCCGTAAATGTTTCCATGGACATGTGGCAGGCAAGACTAGACTAGATGCTGGAGTGCACAGAACGCTGTGTACCTTCCCACCGAACTGGTCCCTATTTATCTACTTGCATTGTCTTGCTTTCGAACTGCTAGGCTGGCAGGAGCTGAGACAGAGACGGAAGCTCACTCCACCATGCAGCCTTTGAGTCTTGAATTGCTGACTTGGCAACCTTCCAGTCATCAGGTTCAGCATCTTTGGAGAGTATGCAGAGGACTGGGAAGAGAAGTGGTGAGTCTATGGAGCTGGACTTTTCAAGCCATTTTGGAGCAGGCAAGGAATAAAGCACCATCATTCTGGCTCATGAGCTTTCCGTTGTGTTAGCTGTGAAAGTCTTGCAAGAAAACAACCTAGAAAAAAAGATGCCCCAATGGATCGATGACATTTCTACAACTTCCCTACAATCTGGTTGGATGGATTTTACCTGGATACTAGGTCTATTTAGTTGGATTTCAGAAGACATTCCACCCTCCTCCTAAACCTTATCATGTTCTTGAGAAGACAAAGAAGACTTATCTGTCTTGACCTTAGTGGAGGACGAGTAGGGTGCACATGCAACAGATAAATAAATTCATGGAGGAGAACAGAGCTACAAAGCATACGGTCCATCTTAATAACTTGTCTGTGCAAGAATATCTCATCCCCATCCTGAGGTTTTCAAAGGGACTGGAGAATGACTGCTTCACTCTGCCCCAATTGATCCAGCTCTCTCTGAATGTTAGGAACTCTCTGGTGAATTCAGCAGTGGATTCCTAACACACACTTCACAGCCAGCCTGAGGTTGAGAATCCTCCCCAGGTAGGAGTTGCTGAAGGAAGAGAAAGCTTCAGGTACCATTGCTGTTGAACTAAAGAGAAGAGGAGGAGGTGTGTGTGTGTGTGTGTGTGTGTGTGAAAAGACATGGTTGTAGATTACAGAAAGACCTGTTGTGGTACAGTGGTAGACAGAACTAGAGAGAGAGAATTAGACCTGGGTGAAAGTGATACAGATAAAGTTGTGAGATGATGAAAGAGAGGACAGTGAAAAGACGGGGTCTATTAAAATGGGAAGGGAGAATAGAGAGAAAGCAAAAAGTGGCACAAGTACACCCGTGATGCAAATAATTCTTGAATTACCAGAGGTGGAAGAATAGCCCTCGATTGTAGGATGCTCCATGCCAGGGATCTTGGTTTAGCTAAAAGAGGGGGTACAATTAGGAGGTGTGCCTTAAGGGTTCCCCTACTTTTCTTCTTTAATTTCAAAAAAAAGAGAAGGGGTCAATAAGAATGTAATAAAGTTGGCATGTTCCAATGTGGGCCCTCTAATCCCTCCAGCTATGCTTCTTACATTTTCACTGCCCATCGCTCTTCAGAGTCAGAATCTGGGCTCAGACCTGTGGTCTTGTAGTACAGTAGAGGAGACGAGGGGAAAGCTACCGTCTTGATGACGAAAGGGGAAAGGTTTAATGGAGGGTGGTTTAAATATACAGTATATACCCATGATGGAGAACTTTGGCACTCCAGATGTTCTTGGACTTCAATTCCCAGAAGCCCCTGTGAATCCATATGAATGGGTTTACTGTGATTCATCCGGCCCACACTGCCCTCGTCACTCCTGGAAGCGGAAGTAAAACAAGCCCATATATTCTATTCTATTGACATACCAGTAGCCAAAAATGTTGAAGTTGAGAAGAACCCCAAAAGCATCACCTCTCCAATGGTGACCTCAAACATCAAAGAATGCCTACCTTTTATATCATTTAGTGAAACTTTTCCTGTTGTCAATTTGCAGCCAACTGCAGCAGTAAGAACAAAAAAAAAACTGGAATCAAAGACAGTGTATTGGAAAGATCTCCTCCGATCTAATGCTGTTGATTGTTTTTCCACTTCCTCAATTATTTACCGCTGATGCATTATGAATTTATTCTTGGGGAAATGTTCATTTAGTGGAGTGGGGAAAAAAATATTGGACATGGGACAAATATAGTTGGGTAGAGCCACCTGGCGGGCAATGTGACACACAGCAAATGTGTTAACTTGCTTCTACTTCCTCTTGGTTAACAATCTACACTTGAAAAATACCAGAAACATTTAACTAGGATTGGACTTAGTTCTTAAATCCAGCTCTGGTCACTTTTATCTCTGATGTGGCTGTTACCTGTGTGTCCATGTGTGCCTTTATGAAAACTAACTAACTAACTAACTAGCTCGCTTGCTTGCTTACTTACTCGCCTCTTCTACCTTGCAGTGTAGAGGATTCCACAAAGGATCTCGATTGGGGTACCGTAATACCTCATACAAAGTCCGCTTCGTACAACATCGAATTCATACAACATCGCCTAATTCCTTGAAAAAAGTTGCCTCATACAAAGTCGCTGCAATTTTGTGTGAGGCATTCAGTTTTCCCCAGGTTGCATTGTGCCTGGGCAGTATAAAAGGCAAGACACATGCGTGCATTGCTCTTGTGGGCTTTGCACAAGGCAGAGTGTTTAGGAGTGGTTTTGAGCATGGTTTTGGGGGTTTTTTGAATTTTTTCGTCAGAATTTTTAGAAGCATTCTTGGGATTTTTGCAGCATTCTTCAGGTTCTTGGACAATCAGGGTCGTTTGACAAGTTTTTTTAAAAAATGTATTTAGCCTTTAGACAATGATTTCTTAAAGTTCTGTCAGTTTCCTGGACTTCGCCCTGAAGTCTGTGCTGTTACAGTACAATGTATCTCTATGGAAATGACATTGTATGAGGCATCGCGGCAAGGATTTGGACATTGTATGAGGCATCGCAGCTAGGATTTTGCATGCCTCATACTAAGTCCAAATCCATATAAAGTCCAAACTTGTGGAACCAAGTTTGGACGTTGTATGAGGTATCACTGTATTTCCTTGAAGAGCTCCATGGCTCACCTCAGGTCACTACTGCGAACGTGAAGGGCCTCCTTGATGTTATCACTCCACTTGATGTGGGGCCTGCCATGGGGTCTTGCACCCTGCACTCAGGTCTCCCATGCCTGCCACGAGATCCTGGTTTCAGTCATTCGGTTTACGTGGCCAAACCAGCATAGCTGACCCTTCTCTGTTGTACTCCTCAGTGGTTGAATGTTCAGGTTCTGTCTGATGGTCATGTTTCGCACTCGGCCACGCTTGGTTTTCTTCTCGACCTTCCTCAGATATCTCATCTCTATTGCTTGCAGTTGGCTGTAATGCCTGGAGGTGAGCGGCCACGACTCACTGCTATATATCAGCGTAGGAACAAAGGTCGATTTGCCATCTTAATGGATGCTATTGTTGCAAAAGGGGCAGTGGTTAAGATGCTGAACTTGACGACCAGGAAATGTTGGAGTCAGCAGTTTCAGACCTGAGTGCTGCGTGGCAGAGTGAGCTCCCGTTGTCTGTCCCAGCTCTTGCCAACCGAGCAGTTCGAAAGCAAAACAAATATAATAAAATCAGCTAGATAAACAGGTATCACTTCTGTGCATTCCGTGCACTCTGGTGTCTAGTTGTGCTTGCCATGTGACCACAGAAAAGTCATCAGACGCAGACAACGCTGGCTCTTTGGCTGTAAACAGAGATGAGTAACGACCCATAGAGTCAGATACGACTGACTTTTGAGAAAGAGAGAGCTTGGCCTATTATGTAACTCAGGACACCCCCTTCCATATGAGTGAGATATTATTTATCTGCATTTATACCCCACCCTTCTGGTGCACGCACCACTCAGGGTAGCTCACAATCAGATCTATAACTGCTAAGCTTACGATTCCTTCTCGCTATAGGTGAGAAGTCCACATTGTTAGCCGTTGAATGCCAACTGCTATCTGGTCAGAACTGCAGGGAATTTTGAATTTTCAACATCTGGAAAGCCAACCATTCACTGACCATGTCACAGTTGTTTACATCGCTGGCGACTCCACTTCCTTGGGTTCTGCACTGTCTTATCCTTTAGCTCAGGGATGCCCAAACTTTTCGGGCCACGAGCAGGTCACATGAATCATGTGGCTCCTTCCACCAGAAGCGGAAGTAAAACGCACCTTACAATCTATTTTGTAACAGGAGATAGATTTTAGGCTGCTTAAACCAGGGGTGCCCAAACTATGGCCCCGGGCTGGACCCGGCCCACAGGCCGTAGTCTGGCTACCCCTGCTTTAGCTCCTAAGGAGAGCTTGCTCCATTGCACAGAAAGGATCTCTTCCTTAGTGGGACCTCCCATGAGACACGATTCAATGTTTATTCATGCTATGAACTGGTAGTAAATTTAGGTTGGAGCCACACTAGGGAAAGTAACTGAATGTTCGCTACTCTTATCCTTGTGGCCTCTTCGTTCCTTGTGTAAGGTGTCTTCCCTCCTGTCTAAAAGTGGTAGCAAGACATTGGAAAAGAGAGGGGCGGGGAAAGGCAAAATGTTCAAGAGACTGGATCAACATTCAAGGCTTTGTCTTGGGGAAAAGTTGACCATGGAAAAGTGTGAAACTGATGTTATGGGCAAAGCATCTCTTATTTAATAATGATGCTTTCAATTCGCAGCCTCTATAAAGGGATCTATCATCAGCAATAGTATAGCTCTGGTCACGTCTTGTGAACCAAAGGCAATGGGTTTCCCTTACTGAATCAATCCATCTCACATTTCATCTTCTTTCACATCTTCCTAGAACTGTTTTTACGGTGAGTCTTTTCATGGTATGCTCAAAGTACAAAAGCCTCATTTAAATGTTTAGTTTCTAGCAAAACCAGAGGTTTGATTTACTCTAGAACTCACTGG
Organism: Bradypodion pumilum; assembly: GCA_035047305.1. NCBI lineage: Eukaryota > Metazoa > Chordata > Lepidosauria > Squamata > Chamaeleonidae > Bradypodion > Bradypodion pumilum. The sequence continues at coordinate 6,437,075 of JAWDJD010000007.1, forward strand.
TCTTTCTGGTAACCCACAATATATGCAATTTTTAAAATCAAAGACCCTATTTTGAATTTTTTTATGTCTTTATTCTAAGATCTCTCCTCAGATCTTCAAATTTCTTAGCTGTAATCTTCATTTGAATCAATATCAAAACCAGGAGTGCCCAAACTTTTCGGGCCACGGGCCAGTCACGTCGTGGTTCCTCCCACCAGAAGAGGAAATAAACGTGCCTTGCAATCTGTTTTGCAACAGGATGAGATAGATTTTTCGGCTGCCATTCTCCGCTTAAACCAGGGGTGGCCAAACTACAGCCTGTGTGCCGGATCTGGCCCCCAACACCAATTCATCCAACCCGCGCCACCTTCCTCGCTCCTGGAAGCGGAAGTAAAACATGCCCACACAGGCATGTTTTACTTCCACTTCCAGGAGTGAGGGTGGTGCAGGCCGGATGAATTGGCATTAGGGGCCAGATCCGGCCCATGGGCCATACTTTGGGCACCCCGATCTAATCCAAGGTATAGAAAATCTCTTTACTTTTGCATCAATCAAGTTGAATAATTATTCTATACTCATTTTTCTCCAATGTTAATTGCAATTCACTTGCATCTTTCTCAGTAACGGTTTCAAGCCACTGCTGCTTCCTGCCAGTCAGTCTCATGTCTTAAATTACTTTTTCATAAATTTAACTTCTCCTTCATTTGATTCTTGCCTTTGATACCCCTGTAAGAAATGTAAGAGAATGGTGGGACCACCTATTCCTTATGGTGGCATGGCAATCAGCTACATCATTTGATACAACACAAATTTATAGCCAATTTTCCGGCTTGATGAGTAAATAAATTTAATTATAAAGAAACCAAGCCATATGAAGAAAGAGTCAAGGAAATGGACACATTTAGCCTTGAGAAAAAGGAGACTGGGAGGGGATGAGAGCATTCTTCAAATATCTGAAAGATGGTCATAAAGAGGAGGATGTGGGATCTGTTTTTGGTCATCTCAGAGTGCAGGATATGTAATAACATTCTCAGACTAAAGAAAGCCAGATGCAGAATGAATATCAGGAAACACTTACCAGTTAAGCCAGGGGTTCCCAACCTAAAGCCCGTGGGCCAGATCTGGCCCATGGTGCCATTTTATGTGGCCCCCCACCCATCCAAGGGCATTCAAAAAACAAAATGGCCACCCCTTTGAAACTGTTGGGACAACATGGCCACCCCCCATCGTGTAGGCAGTGCAAAACGGCCATCCAACCCTCGAAGCTGACTGTGACCCAGTCCCTGGCTTGAAAAGGTTGGGGACCCCCGAGGTAAGCAGTACAACAGTGGAAACCCAACTGTCTCAAGAGGTGTTGAGTGGTCCAAGTCAAGAGAATATTGACAGCCATCTGTCATACCTGCTTTGATTTGGATTCCTGCACTAAGCAGGGGTGTTGGACTCGATGGCTATTAAAAGGCCCCTTCCAACTCAAGTTATTCTACGATTCTTTATCAGCAGAGATTAGGAGTTGCCCGTTCTAAACCAGTCTTGCTATGAATTAAACATGAACCCAGGTGCAAATTCTTCTCTTTATTGACACTGTAATTTGCAAATACAATACATTAAGAATTTTGTCCAAAAGTCTTTATGTAAAAAAAAAATACTTTTTTTTAAATTACATATTTCCAGGGCCTTTCCAACTGCAGCTAAGCAGTTCCCTCCATCTGGAGATGCTGCCTGAACCACTTTTTTTTAACCTTATAGTTACATTATTTACAAACCACCACTGAGTTGAAAAAAATTCCTTAGAAAAGTGACTCAAGTGTCTATCTTTACAGTCCTCCTCAGGGCCCTCTGTGTGGGGACTGGTCATCTTTTTAACGGAGAAGGAAAATCTACCCTCCAAAATCAGATTTGAGGGAAACAGGGTTTGGGTTTTTTTTAAAGAAAAAAAGACCAGTTAGCACAGCACGCTTCGCTGTCAGCCTTCCAAAACGAGACCCCCACCACCACCCACCCTCTGCAGGAGAGGAAAAACAACAGAATGTCGAAAGTAAGCATGACGTACACACCAACTTATATAAAAAAGGGCTTCAAGCCCTTTTTATTCTTCATCAGGACAAAATCTCTCCAGGAAACAGGCCCCTTTCAGCCCAGAATGCAAAGGGACTGCACTGTCAAAGCTCCAGAGAAGCCCTGTGGTAGTCTAATATCCATTGATATTTTCTTCTGGTGACTTCTCAATCCTTCATCCTCTATTGGGCCAATCGTGGTTCAACGGTGACTCCCTTAAGTCCCATCGCTGCCAAGATCCAGCCTTGCCTCACGACAGGAAGAAGGTTCTTTCCCCCCCAAGTCCCTTCCCCACCCCTGAAGTCTATATCCAATGTTGATGGTAACCAGGGAACCATAATGAAGTGCCCTGTGAGAAAACAGTGCGAGTTAAGCAGAGAACTCATTCCATATACATCCCTATTTGCATTCAGATGCTGGGCAAAAGAAAAATATTACTTTTCCAGGGAGCCTTTGATCATCATGAGATTTGGAGGAGCTACCTATACCCGTGATGGCCAACCTTGGCACTCCAGGTGTTCTTGGACTTCAATTCCCAGAACCCCAAGTCTCTGTGAATCCACACAAATGGGTTTACTGCACGTACGGACAGTAAGCCCATTCATGTGGATTCAGAGACCTAGGCTTCTGGGAATTGAAATCCAAGAACACCTGGAGTGCCAAGGTTGGCCATCACTAACATACAGTAAAACCCTGCGTTACAACCACCTCAGTTTAAGTTTGCTACGGTTTATAACAGCAAATCCTATGGAAATGCCGTCCCAGTTTACAAATTTTTCATGTATATTTTTCGGATTACAACGATCAATTCAGGACCTTTTTTATTTTTCAATGCATTCCTATGGATGTTTCGGTTTACAATTTTTTTCCAGGTTACAACAGAGGCTGTTGGAGCAGACCTCCATCGTAACCTGGGGTTTTACTGTACTCTTATCTGGATTAGTAATTTTTTTTAGTCCGTTTGTTTTGTATTTTATCTTATTCTGTGAGTTCTACATTAGGTATTTTAAATTATTTTTGCTTTATATATTTTAAGTGTTGTAGAGAATCCAGTCTTACCAAAACTAAATAGATTAGCCCCATCTTGCAAACTGAGGACTGGGAGCCAGTCCTAAGGGATAGGTCAAGCTACAACACTAGGACAAAAGTGCACCAGTGATTTCATTGGCTCATTCTCTGTGGAAAAACACTAGATCTTTCAACAGGGTCATCTAACTGAAGCCCATATTGGCCCTTGTAAAATTCTATTTTTGTTGAAGAAATGGAAAATAACCAGGAATTTATGAACAAATATACTAGCACAAACTAATCCTAGGGGAACCTACCTAAACTTCCTAGAGGTATTTGAGCTACCATGTCTGGGGGCTAACGCTCTCCAACAAGAGACGTCGTCCTTCCTCATAGTCATCCTCATCCACATTGACTAGCAGCCGGATGGCCTCCTGGCCTACAGCCTCTTTGAGAGAATCCGTGATGAAAACACCCTTCAGCGCCTCTAACAGAGAGCCATTCATATAATCGCTCCAGAAGGCATCCAGGTAAGATAACTCTGAGAATTTGATGTCACAGATGATTGAGCCCAGGTCACGAGACTTGAGAATTGTGTTTGACTGCCCGAAAACATCAAACTGACGCTCCAACCGGTTCTGCTTGTTTGACATCACATTCTGACGCAAGACAGTTTCATGCTCACAGTATTCTGCACGGACACGGAGACGGATATCTGAGCAGGACATCAAGAATAGAGACAGAAAGAGAGAAGGGGAAGGGGGAAGAAAAAAGGGAAAAGAAGCGTTAGAGTTGGATCCACGAACAGAACATGTAGACAAACACAAAATTCATGCAGCAATATTCTAGGGTTGGGCTCTCCAAAAGCCCTGAACGTGTGCTGAAATTAAAACCAACCAAGCTGATAATCCAGGCCACTCAGGTTTCCCCCAAAATTTAGGTTCCTTGAGATGGTCAGTCGCAGCAAGGGGTGTTCACCTTTTCAAATTGTACCACTGGCACAAAGTTAGAGCTGAACTTTGCTAATGTTCATCAATATTGCATCTAATTGCAGCTGTAATATGACCACCAAGTAAGATACACAGGTACATTCTGCCTTAATCCTCGCTCCCAGCTTCAGAACCTTACTGGTCCTATTTCCCTCTGCTTAATCCCATGCTTGCTAGTGCCACATAAACCAATCTTGATTGCTGATACTAATAGAGTAAATTCTTCGAAGGGCTTCAAATAATTTTCAACCCACAATCCTTGAAACCATCGCTACCTTTTTTATTGCTACAGATCAATGCTTTACTCTTGGGGTACAAACCCCCTTGATCTGGAGAAAGAAGGAAAAAGGCTAATCACTGAAGGCCTGTGACATACTTAAAAACTCAAGCTCTGAGCTAGGTTTGAGCCACGTGGTAATTGACTCGCTGTAAGATGAACTTCTCCTTCAAGTGCCATATTTGTTCCGAATATTAGCTATCACCATTACTCATATGCTAAAAATCAGTGAAGTTCAGCTGTAACAATGGACAGTGGAAAAGCAGGTTTTGTTCAATGATCAAAAACATTCTCAGCACTGTGATTGAAAAAATTTAAGGTTCAAAGTGGGGGAGAAATGGAACAAATACAGAGTAGGATGTTTTTTTAAAAATGAGGCAGGTGGTATATTACATACGCTCAACAAGGCCGTCAGCTTTAATTTCTCTGTGTCTTGTGGTCATCACCTGTAGAAGCATTAACTAAAAATGCAGTCACAGCCCTTTACCAGCAACTTTGTACGGCCTGGAGCCCACGCCCACCCATAACATTTAGACACAAGACACATTCCTGACACTGAATTCCCAAGTCTTAACCAGAAGGGCACTTGGGGCCTTTCTTTCCAGATGGGAAACAGCAGCAAATTGTATTTGCCAGCTGTTATAAGAATATTTTTTTCATTCCACAGCATTTATCCAGTAAATGGCACAGCTCCAGTTTACATTTTTTTTTAAAAAAAAAATGTGGACATTTCTACTAAGGGCAGTGTCATTTCCACAAAAGGCAAAGATTAGTGTAACAAAAACATTCCATACAAGGCAGATACTCCTTTTATTTTTTCACACACTAACACTTATGCCTCTCGATGGGGCACCATGTGAAAGGAGTTAAGCTGCTAGGCCCAATGGAAACCATCTTCCTAGCCCAACCACAGCTTCCCACCCAATATGCTGCCTCTATGCAGAACATATGAGAGATTCCATTTTTATTATACTGTACACAGCTTAGATACAGATTTTTTTTGTGTCTGTCCATCATGGTTTGGCACATGATTTTATCAGATGAGCTCACCCAGTTTTCAATAGCAAAAGTGCTCAGAGAAAGACAGCAGCTGTCAGAGTTGGCGTTAAACACACTGGCATCAGTTTGTGTTGAATTATGTTGCCCGTGACTGGAAATACAAACTCCCCAAGGACAGCAGAAAAGCCTCTAAGTAGATTCATCCCCAGGGATGAATCTAACTTTTATTACGAACATGCAGGACATGTGTCAACTGTGAGGGTTTGGCAAAACTGGTTGAAAGAAGTGGAAAGTGATTCTGTGACCTTAGCCAGCCAGCAGTAAGGCAAGCCCTGAGCAGCTGCATTAGATTAGATATTACCTATAAGAGCAAAACCAACACCAGAGACTGCACACACAGTACTTCACCCACCCAAACCCCCTATTCTAGGCCCCAGTTCAAGTGAAATAATCCCACTGTGGTCATTGTTCCAAAGAACAGATTTCTTGGAAACATACCAGTGAGCCCCATTTTGCAGAGGCTTCCATTAATATAGTCTTCGTACATTTAAACCACAGCAGTAAGACTGAAGAATCCTCCATGTCCATTACCACTCAAGTAGGATGGTTTCAAAGAACGAGGCCTCTCACCTCATCACCCATACCACCTCTTTATCATACTTCAGTACTATGGAATTACAAATCAAGAGCAAAGGACTCAGCAGATTTGCTAAAATACCATTTTTCCAAAGGAGGTGGAACCTACATACAGTATCGATTCAATTCTGCTCATTAGACTACATTCTGTCCCACACACTTGATACACAAATGAATTTTTACAAGTGAACAAAGCCCATTACACAGTTTAACAGTAGGAGAAACTGCCCCCATTGTACTGAAGGCAACAAGTCCCAGAGAGTCCATGGCCGTGTCCCTCACAGCTTGCTTTACAAGAGCACTGCAGGGTCCAGATGCAGGATGGCTTCTAAAATAGGAGAAGCATTGAAGAGCCAGCTGAAATAATCATTGAGGGCACACTTAAGTTTTTGCTTTTTAGTTTGTCTGGGTATTTTTACCAGTGTCTGGTACTTGGCCCGCTTGCCTGGGCCAATACTTATGCTTTTCCAAGGATGGATTTCAACTGTGGACCGAGAGAGAGATGGTTCAAGACTTTTAGCATATGGCAACATCAAGAAATCACTTTGAGATTCAATATGGCAAAAGAACACAAAATGGAGTAAAGGATCTATGCTAACTTCTAGATTAAGCTGATACAGACTGCTGCAGATACCAGACAAACATGGGAATTCTCACTGTAAGAACACAAAAATGCTTGTTCTTTAAGAGTGCCAAATAGCATACAGATCAATGAAAAATTATTACTCTCTCACCATCATGGACTGATTAAAACTTTAACCATAGAACAATTTCACCTGCACTGTGAAAGAAAAACAATGAAATTTTCAGGGCTGGGCTATTAAAAATCAGCGCTGCATCTTCCATTTGATAAATCTCAACTAGTCAAAAGAAAACTTCTAGACAACTAACAAAAAGTGTTTGAAAGATAGGTAAGGAAATTAAGGGCATAATTCTGCTCCAATAAAGGAATTTTAAGAAGTCCAAAGGGGATTCCATAACAATATATAATAACCTGATATCTGCAGCAGCAGCTATACACATCATGAAAAGGATGTAAGGGCACTGGTTCCCTACCTAGATAAAGCTTCAATGTGCTGGCATTTAACACATCAACAAATAGCAGCACCATAAGGGGCACATCCCTCATAACTACAGCACCCCAGCCACTTTCCATCAGACCCTGCTGGAGGTTTGCAGCACAAGCCCCCCGCGTTGCCCATCTGGAGCGGCTCTATATTCTGTCTCAACCCCAGGAACTGCAAGTGCAGCCCTGACCCACTGAGCATCAAAAAAGCCAATATGGCTTCATGAATCGGCTGTTCAGGACACTAGCATGCATAAGAGGAAAAACTGGTTCCTCCAGATTTAAGATAACTCAGCATACATTTTAAATACAGTGTTGCTTTCACAAAGAACTGGTGGAAATTGGGGTGCATGGATTCATTTACCTTTGCGAGACCATTCTGTGAGAGGAGTGCACAAGAGAGACAGTGTCTCTTTATCATCAACTTTTGCTTAGTAACCTGGAATTTAAATGGTGGATTGAGAAAGAATTGGCAGAAAGCAAGAAGCAACAAAAAAAAAAGATCACTGGGAGTTCTACTTTTTATTCAGTAACTAATTTCTGCTTCCTGCAGAAGTGAAATGGCCCATGAGGTTGGTTGCACACGGGGAAAAGGAGATGAAAGTCAGACTCCCCAGTTTAAGTGTGCAGTTTAGAAGAATATAAGCAGAGCTCATCTCAAAAGCAGCTGCCTGGGTAAATTAAGTCCTTTAAGACCAGCCCCAGTGAAGCATAGTAATATTTTTACAAAGTATACAGGCAAAAATCCAGTGTTGAACGGAGCTTACAGTTTGATCCTTGCACCTACCCGGCAGAAGCCTTAGCTGCACCGTGAAGTTGCAGTTTTGACACTCATTGTATTATTTTTGAAACTTCTTCGTTAGAACCCATGGCCTGTAAATTGGTCAGATGGTAAGACAACCATTTTTGTGCATTCACTTTTATTTCATTTGCATTGCACTGACACAAAGACAACAGAATCTGAGTTATGTGGGGATCCTACACCAGCCCTTGACACCCGACTACTTAAGAGGAGACTTTAGATCTCATCCACATGCAGCAAAAAGCACTTGCAGGTTAAAAAAAAAACCTGTAAAAACTATGTGCTGTATATATTGTCACACTGAACAGACTACTGACAGTTTTTACAGTTTCTTTATGTGGAACTATGAGCCATAAAAAAGAAAAGCCCTACAGAAAAAAGATTATATACGCTGGTCTTAGAGATAAACAACTGAGTATTGAGAAAATTAATAATAATAATTAATAATAATTCTGAATATAAACCATTCACATGAGTTTCAGCATTTAAAGTCTATGGGATTTAAGCAAAATCTAGTAGTTTTACTACTGACATAATTGTAAACCATGTGAATGAACTCCACTGAGAAGCAAGGGATTAAAACAAAGCAGCATTGGCAATGATAATGCCAAAACTCTATCTGGGACTTTAGTGGAATGAATAAGGAATTCCAGGACATAGAATAAGGAATTCTAGGCCCAATGACCATGTACAGCTTAGGCCACAAATTAATAATACAGAACAATCATTCTTCACCAACAACTAATACTGTCTTACAGTGCAGTTGTAGTATTTGCGAATTTCCGGTAAAATGAATAAGAATAATTTTAGATGGTATCTTGACTTGAAACAACTATTTTTGCAAACAAGCCTTGTTACTCCCAAAAGAGTCTAACTCTACTCATCATTAGCTGTACCTACTCCACAAGATATTATTTGAACTAGATCAGAAAGTTTCAGACACGGACACATTCTCAAGCCAGAATTTGTTCTAAGGTTGGTTTTTAATCTTCAGTGGCTAAAGCAAAAAAAAAAAGAGACAGTTGGTCTGAATGAAACTAACTTTTCCAATTAATCACAGAAAGTAACATCAATGCACTTAGAAAGTCTATCTCCAAGACCAGCATATATCATATTGGTGTACTGAAGTAACCACTTCCAAAAACTGGATCTAAAGTAGTAGTGATCTGAAGACATTATTTTCCTCATTTATTTATTTTTAAATTTAAATTGTTTCATACATCATGGAAACTTCTTTGGTGAGAGGTATGGTATACAATTTACTGATTGCAAATAAACAAAATTGATCATTTGGAGGTACTGGATGTGAACACTAGAATCAACCACACCAGACTGGGAACTGAAGACAGCATACCAAGAAGTGGGTTAAAAAGCATCCCCATCCTCATTTGAACTGGGGACCAGAACTTCCATTTTCCCATTGAACTGGGATAAACTGCATTTAAACTGCCTCTACCTCTAGTAGTGCAAAACAAAAGTTAACTCACATAGATCAGGATTGCCTTAGTACGTTGTGGCTTTTTTTCCCTTCTCTATTAAAGAATTCTTATTTCCCTTGCCAGAGAGAAAAGATTATCAGAAACCCCAATTGCTATTAAGTGTATTAAAATGGCTTTGTGGGCATTAAAAAGAGAGCTACTTCAATACAAAAGAGCTCCAAGAACACATCATATGCTAGGCAGACACTTACCACAGGTCACTTTGGTGGGAATTGGAACCTCTTGCTTTGGAGCAGAAGCTGCCTTGCCTCCCCGTCGCCTGCGAGGAGGAGCAGACTTTGCCCGGCCTCTGTTAACTCGCTTCCTTTTGCTGGAATTAGAGCCTATAAGATGGGAAATATAGCATAAACAGATCAGGAGTACAGGATGAATGGCAATCAGAGTTGAGGTTCCACAGAACAAAAACTGACCCCCTGTGCCTTAAACCAACCATATCAGACACGTAAAACTATTCATGAACAGTTGCTATTCTGTGCAAAATAATTAAAAATGGGTAAGTTGCCTTGCTAATGTTGCAACCGCAGAGTTGCATAGAAGTTGGTTACATAGCATACTATTCTTGAATGCACCGTGCAAGTTTCACATTTACAACAAACAGGACAAAAAGGAAGAAATGTGTCAAAATCCAGTCTTCCTTGGCTACACATATATACACACCTGTCTCCCACTGATCATTTCGAGGCTCTGCAGAGGCTGAACTGAGACAGCTGTCCACCTGCTGGTCTGATGATAGGACAGATGGTCCATAGGTATATCTCTCAGGAGAAACTGAAATGTGAAAGTTTCAAATGTTAAACAAGGCTGAAGCAACTTCAACTGCAAACACCAACTGCCAAGTAAGTTCAAATATGAACTGTGCAAAAATGTGTATATCCCAAGGTAAGAAACAGAAGCATTCAGAGAGTAAGGTAGTCCTATTCTCATTGCCAAAATTCCATGAAGAAAAACGAAACAGTAAACTAGGAATAAATGTTTCTTTTTTTTAAAATGGCTATTCTAAGCTGACTCAAGAAGAGAAAAATCAACGCATGCATACATTATGTTATTGCCCAATACCTGTACGTTGCCTTTTCAGGGTGACATATGGTAGTAGGTCATGCCTCGTTAGAACTCGTAGGAGCTGCAACAGCTGCACAAAGTTTGTTTCATCACATACGCCCTTCCTCTCTAGTTCCAGAAGGAGCTGGACACCATTCCTGGATCGCTGGCTATCTGCAACAGCCTCAAGATCGCAATCGGTCTTTCCAAAATTAAACCAGCACTCGTTTCTCTTCTTCCAGCTCTCTAATACAGACGATGTGGTCTCAGAACCACCCTCTTCTGCTGCTGCGACAGACCAAAGGGCAGGATCCAATGGATGAGTCCATGGCTGTGCTTCATCCAGAAGGAAAGAGAGCACTTCTATATCATTCTCAGTGAGCTGGGAGCCAATGACATCAAACATCCGATGAAGGGAAATCATTCCATAGTACTCTAGGCATTCTTCCTCCTCCCACAGGTGAGTAAAAAGGGGTCTCCTCATATCAGCCATAGAGTACTACTCCCAAGAGGGCTTCAACGATAAGAGATGGCTAGCAGACGACCACAGTTGCGCTTTGAATGCCAGAAGAGAAGGAACAGGCTGTGCAGTCCGAAACTCTTAATGCAATAAAACCGGTAAGACGCCTTGAGAAGGATCCTATTACATTCAAATGTGTCACGGCTACAGAAGTATCTGCAAAAGGGGGAGAAAAGACACCAAAATGATTAAACACCGCCTGCTCCAGCTGTTATCCTTTCTCAAAAAACAGCAACATATATGAAAAAAAAATTGGGGTGGGGGAGAGGAATTGTTCCAGTTCTCTCTTTGCGTTTCAGTGGAGGGAGGAATTGCAGCCAGAAAGTTAACACTTTGTTCCGGCCGCTGGAGTATACAGAAAGAGCCTCCTCGAAGAATGTGGCGTTTTTGATCCACAATTGGAGCATATATCCTGGTAACGGATTCCTTGTGTTGCCGGCTAATCTTTCTCACACGAGGCCAGGCGAAAGGACAATGCAACAATGACTTCACCGCAAGGTGCCTTCACTGTTGTCAGTTTCACCTCTGGCCTTTAGACACGGAAGAAGAATCCGCACGCAGCAAACTGCTGTTTCATCATGCTTGAGGAGCGCAGGCGCAGGCAGGACACTAGCCAGCCACAAGATGGCAGTCACGCCCACCCCCTACCCCCCCAAGGAGAGAAAGGCGGCGTCTGCTCCCTCCTCCCCCGCCGCCTGTCACAAGGGCAAACACAAGCCAGCCGAGGTGAGGACGAGCCCCCCATCTTGATGCAAGGCTCTAGGCAGGGCTATGGTTCCCAACACGTCCCACCAGTGGGGGGGGGGGGCGGATTCGAGATTTGAGTTATTAACAGTAAATGGCTTCCTCTCTTTAAATAATAAGCATTATATGTTGGCGGGGGGGGATCAGGATTTTAAAGGTGCTTAGGTGGGCTATGTCCCGCCAAAAAAGGTTGGGAACCACTGCTTCTAGGGTTAGGGTTAGAGCCTCCTTCCAAAGCAACAACCAGAGGCGGGGGCGGAGGGAGGGGCTGCCTCCTGCCCCTCCCCCTCCTTAGACTCCCCCCTCCCCTATTTTCCATGCCCAACGGTTGATTCCAATTGTTCTTAACGTCTACATTCTTCTCCCCTCCCCCCCGCCGTTTCCTCCCTCAATATAAGCCCCGCCCGACCCAGTGTTTTTCCACTTCCTAGGTATGTATCCCTTCGTCCCCTCCCCCCTTTTTAATTTTTCTTTAATTTTTCGACAAGTCTTTGTTTTAGGCCTCACGAAACCTCTCGGTTTTTCCATCTTCCTGAGGGGGGAGAGGAAACAACCCCACACAAACACACACGCAGCAAACTCTCCCTCATAAATTCCCTCATACACACAAAAAGTCGTCTCTGACCAGCCGTTATCCTCTTTTTCTTTCTTATATATATTTAAATACGTGTGTGTGTGTATATATATATATATATATATATTAATCGTTCTTACCGGAGCTCCGGACGACGACGCCGAGGCAAGCGTTCTGGTGCCTTCGACCCGACTGCGCCTGCGCTGTCCTTGCCAACTAGCCTCTGTTCCCCCCTCTCTCTCTTTCTACGCATGCGCTGCGGGCTGTTTGTTTTGCTTCCCCGCTGCCCTGGCGTCATAAGCTGCCTCCCCCGCGCCTGCGTCCGACGACAGAGGGGGGGGGCTAGCTGAGGAGCGACGACTGCGCGTGCGCGGCCCCTGCGTCGCCTCACGCCGCGGCCAGCCCGCGGCTAAGCCCGCGTGACCCACGTGCGTGGGCGGAGCCGCTGGGAAGGGCCGGCGTCCAATCAGAAAACAGCGAGGAGGGCCCTTTCGTCAGCTTCTTATCTCTCACGGGACAGTGGGCGGGGCTGTGTTGTTGTGCGCTCAATGCGGCAGCGGCCCAACGACGGTTCGCCTGAGGCTGCTTTACGCTACTAGCGTAGACTCCCCCCCAAAGCATTGACGTGAAGGACGGGGGGCGGTGTCTAGGAAACGGCGCTGGTTGCGTAACTGTAGGAAGGCTCGCGACCGCTGAGGAAAGAGTTGCGTAACCGAGGAAGGCGCAGATGTTCCGCCTCGTGACGGGGGGCGGGGCCAAAATAACAACCGCCGGGGCTTTTTCACTCCCCCAAGGGTGGGGGGGAGCGTGACGTCACCGGCCTAGCCGCCCCTCTCAGTATCGCAACTGGTGATTGGCTCTCTCCGTGTCGTAGAAGAGGCCAATGAGAGGGCGCGGTGTAGCCTAGGCCAAGTCGGGCCTGTGTAGTAAGGAGAGGAGGACAGACTGACAGGAGGAGGCGAGAGAAAACTGCCGCCGCCTCCGCCGGAGTGGGCCGGGTGAGTGCGGCGCTCCAGTCCCGCCACCGGCCTCGTCTTCGCCCCTCTGCTCTGCGCGTCCTCGAGGCTTCTGGGCCCAGGTCTCCCCCTTCTTAGGTTGCCCTGGGGACCCCCCTCAGCCCCGACTCCCCTTATACAGCAGCAGCAGCGCATGACTTCTCCTCAGAGCGAAGCCTCGGTTCCTCCTCCTGAGGCGAAAAACGACCCACACACACACAGCAAGCAAATTCTCCCTCATAAATTCCCTCACACATGCACAAGAAAAGGTCGGGCTGCGGTGGCTCAGTGGTTAAGCTCGCCTTGTTAGCTGAGAGGCCGGCAAGTCGGCAGTTCGAGACCCGGGTCCTGCACGACGGTTTGGGCGCTCGTCTCTGCCTGCCGCAGCTCCTGCCCAACCTAGCAGTTCGAAAGCAAGACATTGCAAGTAGATAAATAGGGACCACTTGGGTGGAGACATGAAAGGTGCCTCATTCGGGCATCCCCTGAGCAGAGATTCTCCAGCAAAACATCCTTTGAACCCAGAATAATTTCTCACACGAAATTATTATTATTATTATCATCGTCATAGCAAAGCCCTTCCCTGATACGAATTCTCCTGTGGAGGAGAAACAATTGAGGATGGCCACGAATTCTCTTTCCGCACCACTTCGTTTGGCTGTCAGTCAGATACTTCTGTTTACCAGACCCGGTTTCTTCTTGAAAGGAAAGGTTTGAAGTGGTGGCCGTGTTAGCCTGTGAGTAAATAAAACAGAACAGCAAAAAAAAAAAAAAGACAATGTTGTGGCATTTTAAAATTTTAACTCTGGTATTTTAATGTGAGTTTTCGTGCACCAGGTCTGATGAAGTGGATTTGGTTCAGGAAAGCTCACATTTAAATACAGGAGTTAGTCTTGAAGATGCCACAGCATTTTTTTTTGCTGCTCTGTTTTATTTACTCTCCGATATTGAAGAGAAAGGGGGTTTTTTTGGTTTTTTTTTTTTTTTTGCTTATTTGGATAACTCAAGACATTGGCATAGTTTCCTTTATGTATTAGAGATCTGATAGATTGAACTTTTTTTTTAAAGATACACACTGACTATTTTGAACCTCAAGTGTGCTTCTTCTTTTATGTCCAGGTCAAACTGAACTGTCAAAATGAAGCCACTTTCTTGGCTTTGTCATTAGCCAAAGTTAAATCCTCTTTGATACATGTTTTCTGGTAGTAACCGGCAGACCGGTAAATGAGCTGGATTCTGTATCTCCACATTCACACAATGTGTTGTTGTCCGCCAGCAACCCCCATTTTAGCTTGTTTGCCTTGCATTTAGGGAAGTCGACCTCGGCCTATTCATGGTCCTCCAAGACTTGGTTCTACTCGGTTACTCTTTATATCTGGTATTAATATTCCAGTTTCAAGAAATTCTGGCTGCTGTATGTGGTCTTTATGTTCCTAACCGCCCTGCAAAATGAAACTAGGTTGGTTAATTCAATGTCTCTTGTCCATAGCTTTTGCACTCTATAGGAGTTCCATATCTGTGTCTATTTGACTTGTATCCCACCCAATTTGTTATATGTGTACCATCTCTTTCTCATCCTGCTTCTCTTTCATGTTGACAAAAGGATAGATTAAATTCTAGTAGCTTTATCCACTCTCCTTATCATTTCCTATTCTGAGACAGTTATTTTCACTCATAGCCTTTTTCTCTCTTTCCCTTGCAGGTATTATGGCAGAGGAACTGGCTCAGTCTCTCTTCTTTCAGCACCAGTACATGTGCTCAGAGTGTGGACTTCTGTACGACACTTTAGAGGGGGTGCTTGTACACCATCAAAGCCATCTAGAGGAATCCTGTGAACCTGCAGTTGCTACCTGTGCAGCAGAGCCACAATCCCACCAAGGCAATGGCTATCAATGTCTGGAATGTGGATGTGTCCTTTTGTCACCTGATGAACTGTTAGCCCACCAGGAAGTGCATCCTAGGGAGGTGCCCAGTCGGCCCCAGCCTCCACCATCCACCACTGGACAGATCCACTACCAGTGCAGTGAGTGTAATGAACTGTTTCCTACTACTGCCCTGTGGCTAGCACACAGGCAAACACACCAGAAGCTAGAGATCCCAGCTGACACACACAGTTTAATTTCACAAACCTCCCATCCAGTGCCCTCTCCTCCTTTTCAATCATCTGTTCCAGAGCCATCTCAAGCACCTTCTGTACCATCCTTTCAAGCATTACTCCCATCATCCCCACAGCCAGTTCCACCGGTCTATCCATATGAATGCTCAGAATGTGCTTGTCTCTTTCTGACGCCTGAAGAGCTGTTAGAGCATCAGGGAGAACACTTTACCGAGACTGAGAAAGAGAGTGGGGAGGCTTCGGAAGGAGGAGCGCAAGAGACTTGCAGTCCCCAAGAGTCCCCACTGCCAAACTGTGCTGAACCACCAGCGAAGGTTCCCCCTGCTCAAACATTCTGCTGTAGTGAATGCAAGAAGGTTTTCCATACGATGGAGGCACATCAGCAGCACCAACAGGAGCACATGGGGAACACGGAGGTGTTTTTGTGCGGTGAGTGCCAGCGTGGTTTTACAACAGCCAAGAGGTTGCTGGCTCACCAGCGAGTGCATGTTGATGGCACATATGAATGTCCCAATTGTAACAAGATTTTCAAAAAGGCAGCGACTCTTGAACAACACATGCAGATCCATAAGGGTGAGGCGCTGTACCTCTGCATGGACTGTGGACTTGGCTTCTCAACAGAGATGACTTTGATCATGCACCGCAAGTGCCATACGGCCAACCCCCTCCACCGCTGCCACTGCGGCAAGACTTTCAGCAATATGACCAAGTTCCTTTACCATCGACGTACGCATGCTGGCAAAAGCGGGATTCCTCCCAATCGTGGGGCAGGCGACCAAGTAACCAGTCAACCACCTGATGCAGCGCCCAGTGAGGGGGAGGTTGTTGTGAACGGCTCCGTCTCTTCCTCCCCAGCTGGACCATCAGCAGAAGTGCCCAGTTCCGGGTTTCTCTGCCCTCAGTGTGGAAAGGCTTTCTCTACCTACATCCGGATGGTGCGGCACAAACGGGTGGTGCATGTCTTAGAGCGCAAACATAAGTGCCCCACATGTGGCAAAAAGTTCAAGAAGTTGGTGCATGTGCGAAACCACCTGCGGACACACACGGGGGAACGGCCATTTCAGTGCTCCGAGTGCGGCAAAACATTTGTCTCTCAGGCTAACTTGGCACGACATCATGTCACGCATACCGGAGAGCGCCCTTATCAGTGCCAGGTTTGTGACAAGCGCTTCACCCAGTCCTCCAACCTTCGCCAGCACCGCCTCTTGCACATGGGACCGAACAGGGAGGGCTCCCACTCCTGTGAAGACTGTGGGGCGGCCTTTGCTCGTGCCCACCAACTGGCCCTGCACCGGACGGTCCACACAGGGTGTCTTCCGTTCCCTTGCCCAGACTGTGGCAAATCTTTCCCACAGCGTCGCCTGCTGGAACTGCATCGGCTTAGCCACTCCGGGCGCGAGCCCCATCACTGCCCAGATTGCGGCACCCTTTTTGTTATGGCTTCCAGCTTGCAGGAACACCGCTGTGCCAAGCGCCGTGAGCAGATGACCCCTCAGTCTTACCCTTGCAAGTCTTGTGGGAAATATATGGGCTCACTGGCCAAACTGGCCCTCCACCAGCTGGTCCATTCAGGCCAGCGGCCTTACTCTTGCCCACTTTGTGGGAAAGCCTTCACCACCCCCAGTGGGCTGAGCCGGCATCAACAGCGCCACGCCGGTCTGCGCCCTCACAAGTGCCCAGTCTGTGCCAAGTGCTTTGTGGCAGCGTCTGGGCTGCAGCTCCACCAACGTATCCACACAGGGGAACGTCCCTTTCCCTGTCCAGACTGTGGCAAGGCTTTCCGGCAGGCAACCCACCTGCGGGAGCACAGGCGCCTGCACACCGGGGAGCGCCCTTATCGCTGTCCAGAATGTGGCAAGGCCTTTGTGCAGTCCATGCATCTGGCAGAGCACCGGCGCATCCACACCGGTGAGCGTCCTCACCCCTGCCCCCACTGCTCAAAGACCTTCAAGACTCTCTCCAATCTCCGAAGTCACCGCAAAACTCACACCGAACTGGCTGATGGCCAAGAGAATGCGGAGCCGAATGCCGAATCCCTGCTGGCTACCGGGCAGCCCATCCAAACTATCATGTGCACTGAATTTGGGGATACGATAGCTATCATTGAGAGTGCTGAGCCTCTGCCCTTGGCGGAAACGATAGAGATCTACCAAGCCACACTTGAAGGCAGCATCCAGGTTAATGCCTTTGTATAGCATGTGAAGAACTGTTGGCTCTTCTTTGCCTGAATTCTCAACGCATTTTGGCAATCTGCAGAGTTCAGCTTTGTTTCTTCGATGCATTAGTCCAGCCTGTGTCTCCTTGAAGCTGAGCCTATAGTGCAGTAAACCCATCCGTGTGGATTCACAGGGACTTGAGCTTCTGAGAATTGAAGTCCAAGAACAGCTGGAGTGCCAAGGTTTGCCATCACAGCTATAGTGACTGGAAGCAGCTTGCTTGGTTTGGTATTGGAGCCAAGCCTCCAGTTGATGTGCCTCATCTGGAAGATTTCTTGGTCATGACTGTTTCCTCACTTTGCGGGAGTGCTGTGAAATTTCAGTTGTCCAGCCGTGCTCCAGCTCTGTACTCAACTAAACTTCTTTAAAATATCCTTTGAAGATCTTCCAGTTTTGTCTTTGCCTGTGAGGCACAAGGAACCAACTTGATATTTAGAACATGTTCATCTAACTTAGCTTTTCCATTAAATTATTCCTCTGTTAGGAAATACGTGGTATTATTTACTCTCTTGTAGTGAAACTACAGCAAAGACTTCTCCTCCCCCTCCCCCCAATAGAATTGTATTGCTAAATCAATGCAATGGAGGCAGCTACCTCTGATGATTTTGCAGAAGTGTTTGACAGGTGCAACCTCTTGTCCTTGTTTTAAAAAATTGTTAGTACAGTGGTACCTCATACCACGATTTTAATCCGTCCCATGGGGCTTGTTGTACGAAACAATTGCTATACAATGCATGCATCGTATAGCAATTTTCCCTATGGGATACATCGTACAATGATTTTTTTTGCTAAGTGATTTTTCCCATTGAAAGATTGTTGTAGTTTTTTCCATAGGGGAAAATTGTCATGCGAGACGCCATTTCCTCCCAAAACCTGATTGTTGTATGAGGTTCCACTGTGTTACCTTCTGTGAAAGTTTACTGAATGCTTTTTTAAAAAAAGAAAAATTGGGAGGGATTGATACATTTTCTTTTGACTTGTACTGATCAACTTGGATTTCTCTTTTAAGTAACAAAGAAATTCTAAGATTTCTAGGACAGCAAGGATTAGCATAATGAGAAAAGTCGTTACCTGTGGCCATTTGTTATTATGTCACAGTATGTCCCTCGGTATATGATATGTATGACTTCTGTAGCCGCTGGTCACTTGTTATTCAGGTGGCTGAAACAGTTTCCCTGGGTTACAGAATACACACACAGTGATGCCTCCAGAATAGCATGAAATACTTTCAGAATTGTTATCAGCAGATGAGACATGCAGGCTTACATATATTAGAACTCAGGTACATAACTAAGAGGGACCGCTGTGGCTCAAGTGGTTAAGACGCTGAACTCAACAACTGGAAGGTCAGCCGTTCGATACCCGAGTACTGCATGGCAGTCAGCTTCTGCCTCTGTCCCAGCTCCTGCCAATCTAGCAGTTCAAAAGCAAGAAATTACAAGTAGATAAATAGGTACCACTGTAGTGGGAAGGTAAACAGCATTCTGTGCACTCCGATGTTGAGGCATGCCTGCCATGTGTCCACAGAAACGTCTGCAAATGCAGACAGTATTGAAGCCTAGAGTCAGATACAACTGGGTTTTGAGCAAGGGCAACTTTTACACAACTAAGAGTATGACTACTGTCATTAAAGGCAGATCTGTACCAACTGCAGTGGAAAGCGGACACAGAAAACCTGTTCGTATCGTGTGTCCATCTTTGACTAGTGGGAGAGGATTGTGTTCATTATAGAAAAGTTCTTCACCTCCTTAACACTGTTATATTCAGCTGGAATCAAAGGATATGTTTTCTGTGCTGCCATTTTCCATCTTCTGATGTGAAGTAGGAATTGCTCAAAGTATACTTACATATATTTCTATGAATAAAATGCAATTAGGAACGGGCATCATCACATGGAAAAAATGTATACTACTTTGAATAGAGGCAGGTCGGTCTCCCACAAACAATTCAGGAATGTCCACGTATAGATGGCTTCTTGCCATTCAAGCAGGTGCTTAAAAATAACCTTCACAATTATTTTCTGCATAAGTGCACTTAATGCTCTGTGTGCAGTAATTCAGGAAAAAAATTTTTTTTTAATTTCGTGTCAGAAATTATTCTGGGTTCAAAGGATTTTTGCTGGAGGAACTCCATTCAGGGGACGCCTGAATGAGGCTCCTTTCATGTCCCCAAGATCTTTTCCCACCAAAGTGGTCCCTATTTATCTACTTGCAATGTCTTTTTTTCCAATCTGCTAGGTTGGCAGGAGCTGAGACAGAGACAGGCGCTTAAACCATCATACAGTACCCAGGCCTCGAACTGCCGACTTGCCAGCCTTTCAGACGACAAGGCAAACTTCTTAACCCACTGAGCCACTGCAGTAGAAACACTTCTATCCAGTTGCCTTAATTGCAATTATATTTTCTTTGTTACATCAAAGGTTCTCGACTTTTGGCTGGCTAGGTTTTTCGTTTCCTAGTGTCCAGAAGCCACACCTAGGAATATTGGGAGTCAATGTCACAAATATCTGGAGACCTAGAAGTTGAGAACCTTACAAGGATCTTTAAAGGAGGTCTTGAGAAATCCGGCAAAGGAGAGGTTAAGAACAAACTTGAGAAATCCCTGGAGATGAGATTAAGAACAGACTTGACAGCCATGTCTTAGCCGCATGATCAAGCCTGGTGCCGTTATCCTCTGGTCCAAAGTGTGCATGTTACCAAGCCTCCACCCCCACCCCACCCACCGCATAGAAAAAAAGAGGCTCATGCCGTTCTTTCCGTTCATGCCAATAATTTATTGAACCGGATGTCTGTACACAGCCAAAAAACCTAAGAAAGAAACTAACACACAATGTTGGAAGGGAGAGGAGGGCAGTTGGAGGATGGATATGGGGGTGTGTGAGGGAATTTAATCCACAGGCTGCACCCTGGCTCCCCAGGAGGAACCTTCAATCTTAAGAGTGACTTGAAGGTGGAGTGGGAAATCGGGGTTAGGGCAATCGTTGCAATGTTGCGTTAAGAAAAAAAATATATTTACAGGGAAAATAGGGGGAAAGGAGCCATTTGGAAAGTGAGGGGTAGGAAAGATGTATTTACAGGAGGGGGAATGGGCAGACGATTAGATCTTGCCTTCTCCACGCTCCCTCAGAGAGCCTATGCTCTCTCATCCACATCACAGAGGTGCCAGGGTGGCAGAGGACTGCCCCACGGAAGCAGACGCAACCGCAAAATCAGAAGGTGGCCTCAGCTGTCCATCCACCCGGTTGGGGTAAAGAGCAGCCCTCTAATACCAGCCCGTGTGAGGGAGGACACAGAGGTGGGATCCCCCCCCCCAAGAAATCCACGTGCTATTACCGATGGGAAAACTACACAAGGAATGGTTGGCCGTGCGCCCCTCACAACCCAAGGCAAAGGGGGGTGGGAGAGGAGATTGTTGTTCCCAGTTAAGAGTCTGTGGTGGAGGCACAGCCAGAAAAGGGCAAGGCTGGGGGGGGGGGGGCGGCAGCCGGAGAAGGGGCGTCAGAAAGGAGAGGAATGCTTCTAGTCCCCCGCCTGAACGTGGCAAATTTGAGTTTGGGATTAAAAAAAAAAAACTACCCCGCTTAAAAATACAGCATCCGTGTTTCAGAGGCAGACAGGTTTGGGATCTCGACATTAAGGGCCGTAGGAGCTTCAGTTGGAAACATGGAGTTTAACAGGAGACTGAAAGTAAAAACATATTTTATTCTCTCCGTGGGATGCTAAAAATGAGAGGAACTTAAAAACCAAGTTGGGACAAGTTTGGGAAGCGAGAGGAGAAAAGGGAGGGGGGGCAGCAGCAGCAGCTTTTGGGGTCTCTCTCCCCCCGCTTCTTAGAGGCGCCAACCTAAACCACTTTTGGAAAAAGGGAGCCCTTAAAGCCATGGGATTCCCCCCCATCCCCACCGCCGCCCTCTCCCCCCCCCCCCCCTGCCAAAACTGGCATCTCATGGACAACACAGGAAGGAAACGCAAGTGATTTTTGAAGAGGAGACAGGAAGTCTCTTTCCCCCTCCAAGTGTCGCTCCATCTCCAACTGGCCTCCCTCTTGGCCAATGGAAGGCAGGCTCCACATGGTCCCCCCCAGGCCACTGTAGGCTTTCCCCCACCATTCACAGTTCGCTAAAGTCCATGTAGGTGGCCTGGAGGGTAGGGGGGAGTGGAGGGGACCTGCCCCCCGGCCAGGTGGCCCCTCAGGACGTGTTAGCGTTGGGGCCTGCGCCGTCTGCTGGTGTCACCTGGCCCCTGTCACTTCCCATCCTTCCATCACCTACAAAGAGAAAGGGGGGGGGGAGATGCTCAGGCGCAAGACCAAACCCTCCATGATCCCACTTCCATGCCCCACCCCATATAAGGGCAGGAAACCTCACCCTGCTATTGTCCTCGTTCTAAGTCAAAGCTCTTAAGCAGGGGTGCTCAACCTAGGGCCTGCAGGCTGGATTCGGCCTGCGTCACCAAAGAATCCCCCCACCCGCCCTTGCTCCAGGTACCCCCCCCCACGGAATTGGCCACAGACTCATTTGCAGCAGCCAAAAACGGCAGAAGGACAACCAGTCCGGCCCCCTCGACTGTTTGAGGGAGCATGACCCGGCCCCCTGACTTGAAAAGGTTGAGGACCCCTGCTCTTAAGTCAAAACCTCTTGAGGAGAGGGAAAGCACTCACTGAGCGAAGTTGTGGGGCCAGGCAAAGATCCCACCGAGTTTGCCTGGGATCGAATGTGTGGCGGAATGAGGTTGGGATTCAAAGCAGGCTCAATGGAGAGCTCTGCAAGGAAAGACAGAGAGAGAAGTGGTGAGTCCTCTAGTGTGGGGTCAAATGAAGATTAACTTACAGACCTGGGGAAAAGGGTGTAAAACATCCAAGTTCAACATAACATTTTCTCTTTCACAGTTCAAGACCCAAAAGGTCACCCTTCCTCAAAAGCCAGTCATATCCATTTACATCCCAAAAACCAACGCTGTCTGCATCTGCAGATATGTCCATGGTCATGTGGCAGGCATGACTAGACCCCGGAGTGCAAAGAATGTTGTTTACCCATCCCACCAAAGTGGTCCCTATTTATCTACTTGGAATTTCTAGCTTTCAAACTGCTAGTTTGGCAGGAGCTGGGACAGAGACGGGCGCTCACTCAGTCATGCAACACTCAGGTCTCGAACTGCTGACCTGCCGACCTTTCAGTCATCAGGTTCAGCGTCTTAACCACTAAGCCACCACAATCCCTGTTAGAGGAGCATTAAGAAGCACCCCCAAAACAAGCTGGGTGGGGACATGCCAAGTGTTCAGGCAGCAATTAAAACAGTTGGCCACCCCATTCGTCAATAGTCAACCTCATTCCTTTGGTTCCTGGCACAATCAAGGCACATTCAAAGCGAAGATTAAATGGTTACCCAAGCCAAGGTATTTATGGCTTTGCACGATCCGCTTAACATTTGGAGGGCCACCGTGGCAGACTTTCATGCCACGCATGTTTATCCCAATTCTTGGCCACTTACCCACGGGACTGAAGTTGAACAGTGGAGGCAGGTCGCGGCCGTTGGGCAGCCGAGTGTTGGGCTCACGCAGCTCATCAAAGAAGTTGTTGGCACAGGCTTCAAGTGGGGAGAGGCGCGTAGCAGGCGTGTATTCCAGCAGCCGGCTACACAGCGAGATGGCCTCCAGCGGCGTGCGAGGTTTGAACACCTGGGGCATGAGGAGGAGGCAGCAGCGAGAATATCAGAGGGCCATCTCTATAAGCCAAGCGCCTCCTGCTTCTTAAACCCTCCCCTTATGCCCACACTCCACTTCTTCAAAAAATAAATAAATAAGGGAAATTCCTAAGAAACAAATCCCTGAGAATTAGCATACTTGAGTATGCTCCAGTATGGAGCACACCCACACGCGCAAAACAAGTTTTCAACGAAACAATGCAGAGTAACAGGATGCCTCCAACCTACACCTATATCTGTGATGGCCAACCTTGGCACTCCAGATGTTCTTGGACTTCAATTCCCAGAAGCCCAAGCACCCTGAGAATCCACACAAATGGGTTTACTGCGATTCATCTGGCCCGCGCTGCCCTAATCGCTCCTGGAAGCGGAAGTAAAACACGCCCATACGGAGAAAGGTTTAACCCGGAAGAGCCTTAACCGTACAGGCACGTTTTACTTCCGCTTCCGGGAGCGACGAGGGCAGCGCAGGCCGGATGAATAGCAGTAAACCCATTTGTGTGGATTCACAGGGTGCTTGGGCTTCTGGGAATTGAAGTCCAAGAACAGTTGGAGTGCCAAGGTTCGCCATCACGGACCTAAGATAAGGAGAGAAGTAGCAGCGGGTGCCGAGAGAACTCAGCAAGAGAAGGACCCTCGACACCCTCTGAATAGACCAAGTCCACCGGCTCAGATCCAGGAAGAGCTTTATGAGAAGAACAAACGCTCTTGAGGGATAAGGTAAAGGTTCCCCTTGCTCGAAAGTCAGTCGTATCCAACTCTAGGGTGCAGTGCTCATCTCTGTTTCAAAGCTGAAGAGCCAGCGCTGTCTGCTGCTGCAGACGTTTCCGTGGTCATGTGGCAGGCATGACTCGACACCGAAGCGCACAGAGCGCTGTTACCTTCCCACCAAAGTGGCCCCTATTTATCTACTCGCAATTTCTTGCTTTCGAACTGCTAGGTTGGCAGGAACTGGGACAAAGACTTGAGCTCATTCCGTCCTTGAGGGATACGCAAGAGCAAAATCAAATTACAAGATGGAGGATGGAGCTCACTGGACAAGGAATAAGATTAGAGGAGGTTATGGCTGAGAAACTCAACTTCCCCTACATCACTTGGAGGACCCTGACTAGGCTGAGGGTTGGATGTAAGACCCACATGCTCCAGTGGGAACTGCTGGTGGACAACAACACACCTTTGTGAATGTGGAGACAAAACCCAGCTCATTTGCTACTCTGTCCATTACAGTACTTTCATAAACATGTACTGGTGAGGGTTTAATTTGGCCAACGACAAAGCCAAGAAAGTAGCTTCATTTTGGCAGTTCAAAGTTTGACCTGGACACGAAAGGAGAACAGAAGGAACATACAGTACTTGAGGTTCACAATCGTCAAGCAAATTGTTGACTCCATCAGGGCTCTGTATCTTGAGTTATCCAAATAAGGAAGCTCCTTCTATTCAGTTTCGCAGGGCTCTCATCTCCTTTACCTTTATCCAAGGATGTGCTTTGATCTGGGGGAATTTGAACTCTGTGTAGTTAGGGTTCATCTCGCGGATCTGTTCTCGTGTTGGTGTCCCCAGCACCTGTGGGAGGAGTGGGGGAAAACAAGGTTGCAAACTAGTCTTCCAGGTGACAAGTAAATCTTCTTGTGGCAGAAGACAGCAGGCTCTACCCAGAGAACATGTGCTGATGTTTCTGAGCCTAGACAGGGGATTCCTTCTATCCCAGAGGTTTCCAAATGGTTTGGCATCAGGTCCTTCTCCACCTTTCATTTAACTGAGAAAGCATCCCCGTCCTCTCACCTCTCCTTTAGCAGTTCCCAACACCCTTTGAACAAAACAAAAAATCCAGTTTCTGAGCATTCAATCACTTTCCTACATTGTTGCTGAACTTCCCCAACAAGCATAAAGACAAATTCTGTAGCATAAAATATGGGGGGGGAGTTTAATCTATTTTTTTAACTATTCCCCACCCATTGGAATTTCTTCATGCCTCCCAATTTGGGCAATGGTGTCCCACTCCAAACCATAGTGAGAAATAATCCTATTTCCTCTAGAGCAGGTGAAAGTATGTCTACAGAGAGCAAAATCTATAGTTTAAGAGAGTTAAGTCCATGACTTTCAAACAGTATACTGGAGAGACCCAAATGTTTTCGAAACATTACCAGTGCCTTTCAGTGACAACAGTCAAGTAGGTTCTCTGCAAATATGGTTCCAACCAGTTTTATCTATTGTACATTGCATGCAGCTAAGTGGCATTAAAGCAGTGGTTCTCAACCTATGGCCCGCAAGCCAGATCCGGCCCATAGTGTCAAATAATCCTGCCCCCAGCTGCAGCCATAGCTGCCAGAATTGGCCATGGACTCATTTATGGCCATTGTAAATGTGTTTATGACAGCTGCAGACTCATTTACAGCTGTTGTAAATGCGTTTACGACAGCCATAAATGAGTCCACAGCCAATTCTAGCAGCAGCGGTGGCGGCTGGAGCACCAGTCTAGCTCACAAACTGTTTGAGGCCGCATGACCCGGCCCCTGACTTGTAAAGGTTGAGAACCCCTGCAACAAAGGGAGATGTAACAAGCCAAGTAAACTTCCCACACATCTACATAACTAGATGATAGCTTTTATAAGGGACCTCTGGTTTTGTTGCCTAAAGAAGAGAGTCCGACAGATCTGGCTAATTGGTGGTCTGTCACGTGAACCCAGAGACAGCGTCAAACACAAAGGGTTTGTCTAAGATGGAGTATTTGAAAATTACCAGACAAGGCTATAGACTTGATTCCAGTGTCTGCTTTAAATAGCCAGCCAATTCATTACCCTTCCAAAAAATAGATTAGCTTGTTTCAGCATGCATAACAAAAATATATACTCTAGTAGCAATAGGACCTGTTATACATTAGTCCACTGAAGCCTAACTTTCGTTGCTTTTTAAAACTACTGCGCAAACATTGTGTAATCCACACAAACATCTCTACCCGCATTAACAAAACAACTGTAATTTTCTATGCCCCATTTCATTCTAATCTTAACTCTAAAATCATGGGCTAAGTATCGGCAGAAGACAGCCCCCGAAGAAGCGAAGCGTAGTCCCCAGAAGTATATGCAGCGACATATCTGTTTATCTTAAATGCACTGTGAGACATTGCTTTTAGATTTTCATTCGTCACCTTGATGATCTCCACCAGCTGGTCCACTCCACTGTCTCCAGGAAAAATTGGCTGCCCCAGCAGCAGTTCTGCCAGGACACAACCAGCAGACCAGATATCTAGGAAGGGAAGGGAAGGGAAAAGTGTTTCAGTAACAGTCATCTTCCTGGGAAAGCCGCCCAGGCTTATCCCTGTGGAAGGTCAGCAACCTAGAGTTCATGTGTCCATGTTGTTAACAGGCAAAGCAGAAGCAATCCCACATTAGGTAAATTCAGTGTCTTAACCACTAAGCCACCGCAATTCCATATTACAGCCGTGCAAAAGATCCCATCCTCACTGGATCGCATTTCCAGCTAGGGACAAGCAAGACCTGGGATAGCCATTGCTGCTACACACAGAAAAATCCCAGCATACTAGCAGCTGGTGAGGTTTAAGGCAGAGACGGACAACAGTAGCTTTCAACTCCCACCAGCTAGCACAACACGTGGGAGATGTTGACGGCCGAAGTCTGAAAACATCTCACAGGTTAGCGCTGCCTCCAGCGCTGGACAAATCCTCGTGGAGTGAGGCCAGTTCAGCCATGTCACACAAACCGACAAATGACATTTCAAGCAGCTTGCATTTCTGTTTGCGTTCAAAATGTCTTTTCACCAGCAACTAGGCCCGTGATGGCGAACGTTGGTGCTGCAGATGTTCTTGGACTTCAATTCCCAGAAGCCCAAGCTCCCCGTGAATCCACACAAATGGGTTTACTGCGATTCATCCGGCCCGCACCACGCTCATCGCTCCTGGAAGCGGAAGTAAAACGCGCCTGTACGGTTAAGACTCTTCTGAGTTAACTTTTCCTCCATACGGGCGCGTTTTACTTCTGCTTCCGGGAGCGACAAGGGCGGTGCGGGCCGGATGAATCGCAGTAAACCCGTTTGTGTGGATTCACGGGGGCTTGGGCTTCCGGGAATTGAAGTCCAAGAACATCTGCAGTGCTAAGGTTCGCCATCACAGAACTAGGCTGTGCTGTTTGTCAACATGAAAGTTCATGCTCCGTGGAAGTACAAGCGCGCAGATAGAGGCCAGGTTCTCACCAATGTTTGAGGTGTAGTCAGTGGCCCCGAAGATGAGCTCAGGTGCACGATAGTAGCGAGAACAAATGTAGGAGACATTGGGTTCTCCCCGGACCAGTTGCTTTGCACTAAAGAGAGAGAGAGAAGCAGAGTATGGGTGTTGGTGGAAATTGCAGTCTTGTCTCATGGCCACTGAAATCATGCTTCAACCCGAAAAAAATATTTACCGATGAGCCTGCCACAACCTTTAAGAAGGGCTTTTTGTAGAGCCAGATTTGAGTTGCTGTATTCCATGACTAAATATGGGCGCCTCCACCACTTACCATACCATGAAAGAACCTGCATATGTGGTCCTCCAGATATTGAAAATATTTCTCATATTTAATTCGATGGCCAATTATATACTGCTATTAGATTTAAATATCTTGCATCTTTATTGGAGGGGGGGGGGGAATCAGCTTTCTGGGATCCTAATTACAAACTGTCTTATTTCCTCTTGGGTTCTAACGTGCACACTGTATGCAGAACCACCAAGTGTATAATTAAGGTAATGGCTATAAGAACCCAATATATCGAACAAATTGAGGTATCCTGCAATGGAGATTTACTTACCTGATTTTGGATATGTACTATACGAATGTATTCTCCCCAGCTTATATTCCTTTTGAAACTAGCCTATGTATGTATTGTATTTTATTGTACAGTAAAACCCCGACTTACATATGCCTCGAGTTACATAAAATTCGACTTACATAATGATTTTGTGCTAAAACCATGTCCCGATTTACACAATTTCCTATGGGTTTGCTTCAAGTTACATAAAGATTCTTTTTCCTATTGGTTTGCTTCGAGTTATGTACACATTAATTTCCCTATGGGTTTGCTTCAATTTACATAAAAATTTCATTTTTTCCCTATGGGTTTGCTTTGAGTTATGTAAAAAAATATTTTTTCCTATGGATTTGTTTCGAGTTACATAAAAAACGATTTAAGCAAAAGCCTACGGAACAGACTTTTTTCGTAAGTAGTGGTTTTACTGTATTTATTATAATTCTTTTGCTATGTTATTGATAAGGTCACAAGACTAATCAATTAATAATAAACTAGTACTACTCATGGGCACTGTCACACCAGGACTGGGAAGTTGAAGGTAAAGGTCGCCCTTGCTCAAAAGCCAGTCGTGTCTGACTCTAGGGTTCAGTGCTCATCTGTTTATTCTCATAGAGCAAGCGCTGTCTGCATCTGCAGACATTTCCGTGGACATGTGGCAGGCATGACTGGACACCGGAGTGCACGGAATGCTGTTTACCTTCCCACCAAAGTGGTCCCTATTTATCTACTTGCAATTTCTTGCTTTCAAACTGCTCGGTCGGCAGAAGGTGGGACAGAGACGGGAGCTCACTCCGTCATGCAGTACCCGGGAATTGAACTCCGACCTTCCAGTCAGCGTCTTAACCACTTGAGCTACCACAGTCTCTAGGACTGGGAAGAGCAGAGTTCAGATCCCATCCTAGCCTGGAAACTCAGTAAATGACCTTTGCCCTGTTCCTCCATCTCTCTTTCCCTCTCTGGCTTCTACCTTCGTTGGAGTGCTGGAAGTATAAAAGAGGAAGGGATGGAAAATCCAAGTTTGCCGAGTTCCTCAGAAGAAGGGCAAAATACCAGATATTTTTTATTATGTTCTTTTGCATCCCCCCCCCAAAAATTTTTTTTTAAAAAACAATGTTAGAAAAATAGCAATTATGCTTCTATACCACCCCACAGTTTGGTGCACTCTCTGGGTGGTTCACAAGTTAATTAGCATTTTGCCCCCAACATGCTGGGTCCTAATTTTACTGACCTCAGAAGGAGGGGAATAAGTTGAGTCAACCTTGCGTCCGGTCAGGATCAAACTCACAACATTTTGGCTGCAGGACAACAGTTTAACCACTGCACCACCAAGGCTATACTTGGAGCTCTTCAGAAATGCCGATTATTCCAAGCCATTCATTCACTGTTTTGGGGATAAGGGAGACTGCAAAACAGACTTTGGGGGCAGGACAGGATTGCACAAGCAATCTGCTATCCAGATATTATCTGTCCCTGATAAAAAGGATCTTTATCTCACCCTATCAGAAGAAGAGCAAAAATTCCTCTGGAAGTCCTTACTGAAAAAAGTTAACACTGCACAATAACAATTTTGCTATCAGGAATAACACATGTGATTTACATGATATCAAGTGTGCTGATTCCAAATCAGAACTCAGAATTTGCCTATCACGTACAGATTTTAAAGCTATAGCTGTTCAAATGGTCAGTAATTGGGTAATCTGTTTTTACATGGGAACATTATAATAGTTGCAGCTACCACTATGCCTGCTGCCGCCTCAACTGAATCACGTCCCCTGGTGGCATGCATGTTCCAGCAGTGGTCGGGAATGTCTGGGCAAGTCAGTGAGCTGACATCAGAAATAGGTATATGGCGAGATGGACCAAGGACTTGTCTCTAGTGCAAAACCATCTTATTGGATAGTACAGCTAGGCCATAGTGCAGTGATGGACAACCTTTTAAAGACCGAGTGCCCAAACAGAGGGGTGGAGTGAACTCTGTGTCATGGGGAGGGGGAGTGCTCCCATTGGGCTGCTGGGCAGAAAGGTGGGGCGAACTCAGTGCTGAGGGAGGGAAGAAGCATTCCCATTGGGCTGCTGGGCAGAGGAACGGGGCAAACTCGGTGCTGGGGTGATTGTGTGAATGCCAACAGAGAGGGCTCACCACTGCCATTGTGAGTCTGTTTTGAGCTAAAGATGAGTAGGCGCAGTTGTGTTAATAAACCAGACAATTTTTGCTCCGTTTGTGGCAAATATACCCTGTGTGATCACTGCAAGAACCTAACCAAGAGGGTGAGATTTGCTAATTTAAGATCTTGATGTCCAAGGCAGAATCGGAACTTCAGACTTGGATTCGGCGGACTTGATTTAGTACAAGACACATGGATTAGACCAAATAGCAGACAATATTTATTTTTTTGTGATGCAGTGTGATCAATACAAAAATGCTGACAACAGAAAAAAACAATCAATAACAGGAGATAAAAGCAACATAAACCTTAATTTATAAGCCTTTATGACGCTATTACAAGTCCCAAGAGAACAAAACGCTGTTGGTGCCCAAAAGCCGTGACCAAGGAGGCACTCTTGCTCTTATCATCCTCAACTTTACTACAGATGAACATAGTTTCGGCTAGAGGAAGGTAATTCTACTCGCTATATATGAAGGTACTAAATAAGAGATGGAACCCATTTGAAGCCAAAGAGTTTAAGAAATAAAAGACACAGGGACCTACCCAAGACACAATGAAAAATACACAATTGCACTCTTTCAAACAATGCGTGCAGTTGGGCAAAAACCAAATCAATGCCAATTAAACAATCTAAAGATAAATATATCTTACACACACAATGGCTGTATGTGCAACCCCATTCAGGAAAAAATGCTGATATGGCATCAGATACACAATCATTACTGCTTGCATTTAAAACTCACATGGCTATAATTCTGCAAAATTACAGTCCAGAGTATATGACTCATGGGGTTAAGTCTCAATTAATTCTGAGGGAATTTTGACTAATATATGCACCAATTATGTCCAGGGATGTACATAATACAACACACCGTGTTCAGTTGATCTTTCCTTTGATTGCAGACTTTTAAAGTAAATAAAATGCCCATGTTATTAATTCTTCAATTAAAGGGATTATTTTTAAAGCCAGTACAATGAAATGGCTGGAAGGAAGCATCAGAATATTATTGTGGAGGCTCTTTTTCAAATTGCTCCTTGACCACAAAGTTCTGTGGGTGACTGAACTCTGTTCGCCATTTCTCTAAGCCCACTTCACAGAGGTATCTCAATGGGCAAAAGTAACAGAGAACCTGAAGTCCTTGGGAGGAAGACCAGGATTTTAAAAATGTTTTTTAAAAGTTAAACAAACAAGAAAAAGTCCTATTATTTAGCTCCTCATTCAGAAAACAATAGGAAAAAAATAAGGGATCTTTACAAAACCCCGTTGTAAAGTAAGACGTTTTTCTTTCTTCATATCAGAGCATTGATTGCGCAGTTCAAAATTATAAACATACATGAAATGCAGGTAAAATTCAAAACAAATTAAAATAGTTAGGCCAGAAGTGGGCTGCTTCAATAGCATTATCTCAGCCATTTACTCGATCTTCCTAGATATACATGACAAGGCATAAATTGGATGCACATGGATTTTCTCCACATTGGTTTTGTAGCTAAGTAGCCCCATTTTATTTGATTATTCTTTGGTTGATTAAATAACTTCCAGATGTCCCAGACAAAATATTGTCAAGGTGGAAAACACTCTTCAACATTCACCCATTTGGTAAGGTGTGTTGGTTTTGCTCTCCATTCACGTAGACCCGTCATGGTGAACCTTGGCACTCCAGCTGTTCTTGGACTTCAATTCCCAGAAGCCCAAGTTTCTGTGAATCCACATGAATGGGTTTATTGCTCATAAGCAGATTCACAGAGACTTGGGCTTCTGGGAACTGAAGTCCAAGAACAGCTGGAGTGCCAATGGTACACCATGACGGACCTAGTCTCTTATTATTTAAAAGAGCTTGAGGCGTGTAGAAAACTTTTCCTTGATTTTTGGCTGTCATCTAGGGCTTATGTATCCATGAACTAGATGGGCTTGGTGTTGTATAACCTTATTTCATTCATTATTTGGTAGCACCTCTCAATTGTTCCAGAGGGACAATGCCAGTTAAATAATAAACTTTTTTTAGTGGGATAGGTTTGAGGCAGCCAGTAATAATCCTTCATGATTCATTAAGAGCTACATCTACATGTTTGGCATATGCTGTTTTATACCATACAAAACTAGTATACATTATCCTACTGTGGATGGAACAAAGTTGTTGTTCTTATTGTTTGTGTGAGTACCAGAGTTTAAGTTGTTTGTGGGTGTGTATTCTGGTTTCTAAGTACAGTGGTGCCTCGCTTAAAGAGCATAATGCGTTCCACGAGACTGCTCTTTAAGCAAGTTTGCTCTTTAAGCGAAACACCATTGTAAGTGACCAATTGTGACTTCAGGCAGGGGGGATTGCAAACCTCGATTTAGTTGTTAAGCGAGTTTTTGGTTGGTTTTGTTAAGCGAGGCAACCATTCAGAGAAAATTCTGCTCTTTAAGTGAGTTAGTCTCAAAGCGAGGTGCTCTTTATGCGAGGTTTTACTGAACAGTGAACCCCCGCTTTACAGAATTAATCCATTCCACAGGTTTGTCCTTAAAGTGATTTGTCCTTAAAGCAAACCGCCCATAGGAATGCACTGTGTGGTTTCCCATAGGAATGCATTGAAAACAAAAGGTTCTGAAAAAAGTCCGTGAAGTGGACCGTCATTTCCTATGGATTTCTTTCCTTGAAGCGAGCTTTCTGGTAGGCGGACCGTCCGTAAAGCGGGGATCTTGCCCCAGACAGACCCAGGGCACAACTTAGGGGTCCTCCTGGACTCGCGACTGCTGCTAGAAGAGCAGGTGGCAGCCATGGCCAGGAGGGCTTTTACTCAACTTTGAGTAATTCACCAGTTGCGCCCTCTCCTGAATCGGGACTCCTTACTCGTGGTCATTCATGCTCTGGTCACCTCCAGACTAGATTACTGTAATGCGCTCTACGTGGGGCTGCCCTTGACGACCATTCGGAGGCTACAGCTGGTTCAGAATGCAGCTGCACGGGTGGTGATGGGATGTGGACGTTATGCCCGTGCCTCCCCACTACTCCGGGAGCTGCACTGGCTACCAGTTTGCCTCCAGGTGCAATTCAAGGTGCTGGTTTTGACCTTTAAAGCCCTATATGGCAGTGGGCCAGGATACCTGAGAGACCGCATCGTCCTGAGAGTGTCTGCCCGTCCAACCAGAGCGGACCGGAGGGGCTCCATAGTTATGCTTGCAGCTAGAGGGGCCCACCTCTCTGGCACACGAAGAAGGGCCTTCTCCGTGTCCGCACCAGCCCGCTGGAACCTCCTTCCAACAGAATGGAGGCTACAGACAGAACTGCTGCCTTTCAGGAAAAGTCTGAAAACTTGACTGGCAGGGCAGGTGTGGGGCCTTAATGGGAATACGGCTCCAGCCTGTTGGCTCATCCCCAGTTAGCACTTAGTTAATATCCCTCCCTTTGTGTTGTTGTATTCCCCCTCATTCCCTTTTATTTATTTTTATTCTTTTAATTGGGGTGGGGGGTAGTAGGGTGGGGAAATGAGCGGGCGATTTGGGATTTTAAAATCTGTTTTTATACATTTTTAACTGTTGTATGCCGCCCTAAGTCGGGTTCTCCTGATTGGGTGGCATATAAATTTAAATTAAAATAAATCCACTATATGTTGTGTCTGATGGCAACCTTCCGTGCAGTGTTTAGAAAATGGTTTTTGTAGGTCAGCGTTTGATTTAGGGTAATGTTCCGAAATCTTGCCTTCCCAGCTAAGCCAGAGCTTGCTCTCTGCCGTTCTATTCTTTAAGAAAAATGCTTACAGAACAGGCATGTGCCCGTGTTTTTTAAAAGTTTGCTTTTAGCTAGATGTTTTTATAATATAATATTTTTGCGGCAGAGGTTAGCTGATGCTTAATTGCCGCAAAGTTTTCCGCTTTGACTGTCAACACAAGATCATCAGCAGAGGTGAAAACCCCTGAAGCAGGGGTGCTCCAACCTTGGTGCTCCAGTTGTTCTTGAAGACCTGCTGATCAGGGCTTATGGGAATTGAAGTCAAAGAACAGCTCAAGGTTGGCCATCCCTGCCCTGGAGTATGGAGACATTGGTTCTTCATGTCTGTAAATGTTAAAAAGTAATGCTTGCAGAACACTGCACTGTGGGTGATTGTTCCTTTGATTTTTCCAGTGACTGTGCCTGCCTTGAAATTCGACAAAGAATTTTTAGTTTTGAAGTAGAACAGTGACCATAATTTCTATTAGTCTATGATTTTTAGTGAGATAGAACCCTTTGAACAGCAACGGATAGTTGACAGTGTTGTACGCTGCTGGAAAATGACACATGCTGCTCCAGTTATTTTATATCGGGGTGTTCAAACTTTTTGGGCCACGGGCCGGTCACGTGGTTCCTCCTACCAGAAGCGTAAGTAAAACGTGCCTTGCAAGCTGTTTTGCAACAGGATGAGATAGATTTTAAGCTGCCATTTTCTCTGCTTAAACCAGAGGTGTCCAAACAACGGACTGTGGGCCAGATGCGGCCCGAACACTAATTCACCCAGCCTGCGCCACCCTCATTGCCCGTATGGACCGTTTTACTTCTGCTTCTAGGAGTGACAAGGGCGGCGTGGGCCGGATGAATTGGCGTCGGGGCCAGATCTGGGCCCCGGGGCCATAGTTTGAGCACTCCCATTTTATATGTTTTGTAAAATAGTGGTTTATTTTTAGCCTATTTAAAAATATATATATTGGCCTATTCAAAATTTATATTTTGGACGCTGTAGTGAACAGGAAGGTGGTAAACAAATGATGTAAATAAATAAATACACCTATTTTTAAAAGACCCTGAACTCCACACACACACACACACACACACACACACACACAATTTGTATGACAGGCAGCCCCTTCCAGACCCCACTCACCTGCCAAAATCACAAAGCTTCAATACTGCTGTATCGGGGTCCACCAGCAGATTCTGGGGTTTGATGTCACGATGACACACACCTTGAGAATGGATATAAGCGAGACTGCGGAACAGTTGGTACATATACACCTGGGTAGAAGAGAAGAAGAGACAGGCATTTAGCTTTGGCCAGATCAAGCCTGCTTGATGTAGCACACCAAAGAGCCCAGCCTTACACAGGGCAGCCAACTTATCCATGAGGCGTTGAGGACTAATGCTGCAGATAGGGGTGAGGAAGCATTTCCATATACAGTAGTGTGTTCCCAATCTTAGGGTTTTGGACTTCAGTTCCCAGAAGCCTAAGTCAATTCCCCAAAGCACCGATCTGCCAAGGTATTGACTTAGGCTTCTGGAAATCCAAGTCCACCAATGTTCTGCAGACCATACGTACCACCTCCCTATTTGGATCTTTGTAGAGAGCTAGATCTCTACCGCATACAAAATGTCCTATTTTTATGAAGGTGGATCTTGCTTTTTCTATTTGTATTTTAATCTCTACCTCGAGATCCCAATGGGAAAACGCTGATTCATGAGATAGTCTGTGGAATCCCACTATGTTTGGGATGCAGCAGTCACCAGCATGTAGTTTTAAGGTAGCGTAAATATAATGGAGTTATGGGACCAGAAGGGCATTATGGTTGCTAGAACACCCAGGAAGATATTTGGGGGACGTTGAATAAACAAAGCTTGATCCCCTATTGTTCGCTCCATAGCCTGACTTTCAGATATGTACAACTTTTCAAACTACAGGCTACATTTCAACAAATTGTATTGTGTCCAATATTGGGCACCAAGCTTTAAGAAATATGCAAACAAATTAGAGCAGGTAAAGAGAAGGAGCAACAAGGATGATAGGGAGACTGAACACCAAGCCATAGGACAGAGGTTCCCAACCTACAGCCCACAGGCAGGATCCGGCCCACAGCACCATTCTATCTGGCCCGCCGCCACCGCACCCAGAGGTGGATGCAGACGCATTTACGACAGCCATAAAACGCACCCATGCATACTTAAACAGCCTGCAGCTGTTGTAAACGCAGAAGCAGACGTATTTACTTCCACTTCTGGGGGGCGTGGTTGGCCCACTCAGCTGTCTGAGGTGTGTGGTCAGGCCCGTGGCATAAAAAGGTTGGGAACCCCTGCCATAGGAGGAAAGACTGATGGAAATGGGCATGTTTAGCCTTGAGAAAAGGAGACGGAGAGAGGATATGATATGATAGCACTCTTCAAAGACACTCACTGGGAGGCGGAAGGTCAGCAGTTCGATTCCCGAGTACTGCAGGACGGAATTAGCTCCCATCTTTGTCCCTGCTCCTGCCAACCTAGCAGTTTGAAAGCAATAAATTGCAAGTAGGTAAACAGGGACCACTTTGGTGAAAAGATAAACAGTGCGCTCAGGTGTCTAGTCATGCCTGCCACATGACCACGGAAAGACAGTGCTGGCTTTTTGGCTAAGAAACAGAGATGAGCACTGAACCCTAGAGTCAGATACGACTGGCTTTCGAGAAAGGGTGACCTTTACCTTACCTAATCATAAAGAGGAAGAGAAGGATCTGTTCATCATCCCAGAGAACAGGACGCATAATAATGAGCTCAAATTAAAAGGAAGCCAGATACTGGCTGCATATCAGGGAAAAGCTCTTAATGGTTAGAGCAGTACGACAGTGGAACCAACTGCCTGGAGAGGTGGTGAGCACACAAGCACTGGAAGCATTCAAGAGAGAATTGGACAACCCTCTATCAGATCTGCTTTGATTCGGATTCCTGCATTAAGCAGGAGATTTTAATCCGTTCCATAGAGCTGATCGCTATGCGGTTTTCGTTGCTGTACAATCTTCCCTATGGGAAAATCCATACAACGATTTTTCCCTAGGGGAAAAAACATACAACGATGTTTGGCACTAAGCGGTTTTTCCCATTGGAAAATTGTTGTACAGATTTTCCCATAGGAACGATCGCTATGCGGAACAGCTTTCCCCTCTCCAAGCATCATCGCTATGCAATTTCATCACTGTATGGGGCGATCACTATACGGAGTTCTACTGTATATCAGCAACTGCTTCTCCCCACAGGCCATTAAAATCATCTCCCAGTTCAACTGCAACTCCCTCTAACCACCAATTAGTCGAGTTTAGCAGGCAAATAGACATCA
Source organism: Bradypodion pumilum (assembly GCA_035047305.1). Classification (NCBI taxonomy): domain Eukaryota; kingdom Metazoa; phylum Chordata; class Lepidosauria; order Squamata; family Chamaeleonidae; genus Bradypodion; species Bradypodion pumilum. The sequence goes on from JAWDJD010000007.1 coordinate 6,474,290, forward strand.
CTAAGATCTCCTGCCTCTTAGTCTTGCTATCATCGCTGTGAGGTGACAGCTTACTCAACAATTCAGATCACTGATTTGAAGCAATGTAATTATTCGCAGGGGGCCGTGGTGGCTTTGTGGTTACGATGCCGAGACTGACGACAGGAAGGTCAGCAGTTCGAGAGACCCGAGTACTATACAATGGAGTGAGCGTCCGTCACCTGTCTCAGCTCCTGCCGACCTAGCATCCAAAAGCAAAACATTGCAAGTTGATAAATAGGTACCGCTTCAGTGGGAAAGGTAACACCATTCCATGTACTCCTATCATGCCTGCTACATGACCATGCAAGTCTACAGACACAGACAGTACTGTCTCTTTGGCTGCAAATACCTTTACCTAATTATTCACACCCTTAGTTCCTCCCCTGGACTAAGCAGCCCCCAATACTAAATTATTATTATTATTATTTTTGCTAATTCTATTATTTCAGTATATACATCCTGCATTTCTAAATGACATTCTAGCCCTTTATAGCACTAAAAGCATGCAGGCCGTGATTTCTGAGCTTTGAAAAGCCTGAATAAAATTTCCAGCAGATGCAGATGGGCCCTCGGTGTCCCACTCCGCAATCTGCCAAGTTACCCAATACAGAAGGAAATAATGAAACAAAATGAAGAATGCACCCATTGAGACACTAGGCAAATTTAGTTGTTCCTAGCAAAAGGTTTTTTGAAGTGGTAGCCGTGTTAGTCTGTGCAAGCTAATCAGAGAGTAAACAAAGCAAAGCAAAACAAAAAAGAAAGAAGAAAAACAAAAAAGAAGAAAATGCTGGCACCTTAAAGCTAACTCCTGTATTTTAAAGTTAGCTTTCATGGACCAAGTCCACTTCTTCAGACAGAAGAGTGGATTTTTGTTCTGTACATTTATGCATTTCATATAGATGCTCAGAGTAGGTGTGCAAATTGGATTGGTTTGGAGACGGATGTGTAAATCAAAGAGTTATTTACAACCAGTAATAAACAGTGGAACCTTGGTTAACAAACAGCTCAGTTAATTTAAAAATCGCATCACAAAAGGAAATCCATAGAAAATAGTGGCCCGGTTTACAGATTTTTTTTCCGGAATGGATTAATTGGTTTTCAATTCATTCCTATGGTAAACCATGTTTTGGTTAATGTATTTTGGTTTTCAATGCATTCCTATGGGAAATTGCATTCAACGCATTCCTATGGGAAATTCAGTTAAAAGTAAATTTTCGCTGTAAGAAATGTCCTGGAAAACACATTAATTACGTCAACCGAGGTTCTACTGTATTTAGTTCACAGACTGCACAGACTATCAATGGTACACAGGAGCCTTGAGGCAAAGAGAATCTAGTTAAGGGTTCAACTTTGGTAAGGACACAGTTCAGTTATTTGGGAACTAATGGTTTCTACTGTAGGGTGGGTTGGTGGGAAGTGAGAAAATGCTCTCATTCTGATGGAACAGAAAGGCACTGAGGCCACTCTCTCCACCTCATCTCTTCCAAACCTAAACATACCAAGGTCCACAGTAACTACCATTTTCTAGCCCAGACCATGAAAGGTTTAAAGGCCGATCAGTACGTACCTTCACATAGATGATAGGGATGGTCTGTTTGGCTTTGGTGAAATGGCGGGCCACACGATAGACCGTTTCGGGCACAAAGTCCAGGACTAAATTAAGATAAACCTCATCCTTCTGTAACAGATTGTGGGATAGAGTTGAGTAAGTTGGAATCCCCAAATAACTCCCACATTACAATGGTTAACAACATGCACCAGGGAGCCACTATGGGCTCTGCTTACACTCCAAGAATTCCATTTTTTTAAAAAAAATTCAAAAGTATAGTGCAAAGATGAAGTGGCAAAAATAAGCACTCTAATTAAAAGGAAAAAGATGCTTCTTGGCCTCTTTGGAAGACACAGCTGATGCTCCAGGTCCGTGATGGCGAACCCTGGCACTCCAGATGTTCTTGGATGTCAATTCCCTGAAGCTCGAGCCCCCGTGAATCCACACGAATGGGTTTACTGCGATTCATCCTGCCCACTCCGCCCTCGTCGCTCCCGGAAGCGGAAGTAAAATGCACGGGTATGGGAACTCGGGCTTCTGGGAATCGAAGTCCAAGAACATCTGGAGTGCCAAGGTTCACCATCATGGACCTAGGTGGAAAAGAGGCCATCTATTTCTTGCTTATTAGTAAAGTGCCAGGTATTAAGGCAATAATAATAATAATAATAATAATAATAATAATAATAATAATAATAATAATAATAATAACAATAACAATAATAATAATAATAATAATAATAATAATAATAATAATAATAATAATAATAATAATAATAATAATCTCATCCCACCAATCTCTGTTTTCAAGCTCAGTTCTAGCAATAAGAATGTGTCCCATTCAATGTTATGTGGCTCAAATTAGGCTTTAGAAAAAACTATAAAAGGGCTTGAAAGAAGGTCATTAAGAGATGTCTTGGGACATCACTCTATAACAGGGTCCCTCAAACTTGGCTCTCCAGGTGTTCTTGGACTTCAATTCCCAGAAGCCCAAGTCAGCACACCTGCTGATCGGCGCTTCTAGGAACTGAATTCCAAGAACATCTGGAGTGCCACAGCGGAGGAACCCTACTCTATAACATCACTTCAAGAAAGAGCTCCGTCGCCCACAGTATCAGCTGCAGAAAGGTCTCCCAAATCTCATTCTTTAAGCAACAGATGAAGATAACTAAAAAGCTGGATAGGTTTTTTTCTGGATGGAGTATGAACAAAATGGCCAATGATTCTACTGCGACCTTTGGCAGGCAAATCATATGGACTATATTTACTGAAGCAGTTCAGTTTGTGCTATCATTGTTTTGTCCACTTGTATGTTTAGGAGAATAAGAATAGTGTGGCTCAGCAGTTACCCTACAGCCAAGGATACCGAGGGTCAGATCACCCACTTGGCCGTGAAACTCATAAGACTGCCTTGGCAGAGGCCTTATCTCTCAGGCTACAAGGCTGTGCTTTGAGGATACAATGGAGGCGGCAGAAAATATGTAATTTGGTCTGAAAGTGTTGGTTTACTTCTAAAGGAAAATGGGACAAATGAAGAAACTGCTAGATGTTTTGTCCACTGTAATGAAGACCATATCCTTGAGGTCCTTCTTCTTCAGGGGCCACACCCTGTCCAGATATTGCCTATCATCATGGTGATAGTCTTCCTGTTCTTAACTCCTCAGAACAGTTCTTCCAAGGACATTCCACAGGTTCTTCAGCCGTAAAGTCCATCCACAGTACGTCCAGGGTCTCTCTTCCCAGGGATCATTCCTTGCAGAGTGTTGGAGCATTTTGTATTTCGTGTCGTTCCTCATGATATGGCCAAGGTATTGGAGCTTTCTTTGCTTAATAGTCTTTAACAGTTCTTGTTCTTTATCCATCCGGCACAACACTTCTACATTAGTCACATGGTTAACCCATGATATCCTTAGCAGCTGTCTGTAGATCCACATTTCAAAAGCTTTGATTTTCTTTTCAGATGCTTTAGTAGTAAACGTCCAAGCTTTGACTCCATATAGCAGGAGCATGACTGGAAATATGTAACACCTCACTATTCAGATCTTTGTAGAGTTAGATCTCTGCTGCATAAAAACGTTGCATTTATATGATGGTGGATCTTGCTTTTTCTATTCGTATTTTAATCTCTACCTCGGGATCCCAATTTTCATTTAACATACACCCCAAATAGACAATTCTATCCACTATTTCGATTTCTTGTGTTCCTCTCATTACCTTGCTATAAATTGGTGTTTGGCTTATAACAATATATTTTGTCTTCTTGGTGTTGATATAGTCCATGTTACTTAATCCATATCCCCTGATATATATTCAATCACAAACGCAGATCAGAATATCCAAACACTCTTTCTCACTGTATGTTTGCACGCACATATGTGAGAAAGAAAAAGAGGAAGAGTTACCTTGACTATTAAAACATTTATGGTTGACGGTTTAAGTTCTGCACCCTTAAAAGTATGTGTTGGGAAAGATAGATACTCTTTCTTTTCTATGCTCTGTATCAGGGGTCAGCAAACCTGGCTTTTCAGAGGTTCTTGGACTTCAATTCTCAGAAGCACAAGTCAGCACTCCTGCTGACCAGGGCTTATGGGAATTGAAGTCCCAGAACCTCTGAAAAGCCAAGTTTGCTGACCCCTGGTCTATATCATTATTGACTGACATCCAAAGCAAGCCACCCTCCTTTGTCTCTTTCCAAGCTCCCCTCACCTTTTCCCCACTTGAGTAGAAGAAATACCGCAGGCGAACAATATTGCAATGATCCAGTTTCCGCATGATCTGCAATTCACGGTTCTGTAGTAAACATAAAACAGACTAAAGTAAGCCACAGAAACCTAAGAGTCAAAACCTGAGATGAAAGACACTCCTTCCTTTCAGCTCACCTTGAAACGTTTATCTTGCAGCACCTTCTTGATAGCCACTAGTTCACCAGAGTCCACAAGTCGGGCCTGGTAGACGACCCCAAATGACCCATTACCAATGACCTTGATATCAGAATACGAAACTTCTTGGGGGCGGTCAGGGCCTTGGCCGGGTGTGGCCACCACTGTAGTCACTTTACTGCTATCTCCTGGGAGAAGGCAAATGTTATAAAACAGGTCAGCTTCAGATGAAAGCCCAAATTTCTTCCAAGGAGTCTGAAGCATCACTTGACTTTCTCTCCACAAATATATGTTTCAGGGCTCTTCCCAGTTATCCAAACATAATTGATGCTAAATGCTCCTGGTTACGAATTGTAAAGGCTTGTAATTTTCCCCCCTCCATCAGTTCCCAAGCTACTTCAGCCCTTAACCCACTGGTCTGTAATTCCCTACACTCAACACCTCCATACAACACTCCTCAGAGAACTAAAAATAGGAAAGGAAAATATCCTAGCCTAACAATCGGTGAAATCCTTGCATTATGCTAACCTACCCTGCTCTGCAAAAAACATTTATGTAGCATGGAGCACTCATTTTATCCCTCTGTATCAAATATGACCTTTCAAGGTGTGAACACCTGCCCATCCTTGACGTAGACAACATGGGAGGGACAACGACAGAAAGCGAACTAGCCAGCAGAACATTTTGAGCCTCGGAGAGTCTTGCTCCTCACTTTCAGAGCTTGGGAAAATAACTTTACCTGCTTAGCCGTCCGCAACGTGACCGACTGCCTGACGTTACTAACGGCCTACCTGGGCTTTGCAGTTCCATGTTCATCCTTTGGTTTTGCCTCTCTAAACTGCACCCGTATTCAATTTATAATTTAAGCTTCAGCCTTCCGGTAACTCGCCATCCCCCACCCCACCCCACCCCACGCTATCCCAATCAACTCTTCCCTCCCCACTTTTCAACTCCTCACCTGTGCTGCCTTACCTGAGCCAACATGGCCACACCTATTCTGTAGTTGTTACTAGGCAACCAGTCCTTACTCCAGTTCTCCCTGCCTTTTCAGCAAGCATCATTATCTCGCTCTCCTGCCCTGCCCTGACAATTCCCCCACCTTGCCAGCCCTGAGTGGAAGGCATCATGCCATTTCCAGACACTCCGATCATCTCAACACCCATTTAGCACTAAATAAAGGTGAAGCAACCATGACAGCCATGGGTCCCCCACACACACCCCCACGGGCAATCGACCCCACCAACACCTCCGGCTACCCTCACCAACCTCCCCGCCTCGGTGATTTCATCCTGACGTCAGCGGTGTAAATCTGGACACCCCCCTGGTCCGTCCGCTGACCTCAGATAGCTCCTGCCACCCACTCCCCGGCCATGCCTCGGGTGCTGCCAACAGAGTTTCATGCCTCTGCAAACCCACTGGACCATCTCACCCAGCCCTCTTCTCTCCCTTTATATGGGAAGCCACCGGCTGCAGTTCCTCCCTCCGGCCTAGGTTGCATCTGCAAGACCCTCTTTTCAGGCAAACAAACCCCCCACCCACCCCTTGAGCCCCAGGAACTCACTTGGGGAAACCCACCCACTCACCCCATTTGAACCCCCAGAGGCCTGGCAGGACCCCATTTGCTACTCCTCTTCCTAAGACAAGTGTGGTCCTACTACTAGACCATCTTGGGCAAGAGAGATGGGGGGAGGGGGCTTCCATCCCAAGGTTACCCACCTACTCAGGTCTCCCCAAAAGCCCCTTTTCCCACCTGCCCTGGATTTTCTTTTTTTAAAGGGGGGGTCCCCATCTCTCCCCCCTCCCTCCCCCTCCCCCGCCCCCTTTCTCTCCCATTCCCTTCCCCCCTCCACATTGATCCACCTGAGCCCCCCTCCCTCCCCCTCATTTTGTGGCCCTCCCCTCCCCCCTCTGTTCCTCCTCCTCCTGCCATTCATCCCCCCCACCCCACCCTGCCCCCTCCGCTCCCCGCCCCCACACTTACGGCCTAGTCTGATCCCCGGGAAGGAGCCGACCGACGTGCTGGTCCCGCCTCCCCCCGGCCCAGGCCCCGCCGCGCCTCCGGGGTTCGCTGCCCCGGAGGTCGGGCCCGGGGCGGCGGAGGGTCCCCCGGCGGCCGAGTCTGCGAAGGAGCTCGTCCGGGGCCGGGAAGAGCCGGCGCTGCCGCTGCTCATGGTGAGGCCGGGACCGGGGAAAGGGGAAGGGGAGGGGGGCCGCGCTGGCTGCCTCCTGGCTCCGTCTGAGACGGCTGGCTCTCTCGGTCGCCGGGCCCAGCCCGGCCCTGTCTCGCAAGTGCGGGCGGGAAATGGAGTCCCGCCCGCCTCTGCCCCGGGTGAGCGGTTACGGGCCTCGGGACTCCGTTTCCCAGAAGGCGCAGCGGCAGAGGGAGGCGACCCTCCTCGGGCTCCTGCCGCGGAGCATCATGGGCCGCGGAGCCCTCTCATCATGCCGCTGTTTGCTCCGCTGCCTCCGACGACTTTGTCTCCCAGAGGGCCGCGCGCGCGCATGGAGTCCAACCGTCGGGGAACGCCTCTCTCGCTGGGCGGGCGGAATAGAGAAGACTACGTTTCCCAGCATTCCTCCGCCCGAGGGGAGAGGAACCTATCGCAGGAGGGAGGAGGACTTCACACGGGCGTTCTACGCACGCAGAAGGGGCGGGGAGGGAGAGAGAGAGAGAGAGAGAAGGGAGAGCGACTGCGCCCGCGATGCATGATGGGATTCCCTTTTTTCCCTTTAGACTCGGACCTCGTGATTCGGTCAACTACAACTCCCGTCATGCACCGCGGGGGCGGCGGAATGGAGGCCTTTTCGGTCTCTCCGCCGGCCAAGATGGGCGAAAAGGCAGGGTTGCTTTTTGGGTAGAAACAGCACGAGGAGTTCCGCCTGGCGCCCTCATACAATGCCAACTAGGGGAGGATTACAAGCCTCATGGTGCACCGCACCGCTCTAGTTTTCAGAGCGGTCGATGGGACATGTAGTTTGCATTTCTGGAGGCAAGGACCGCCGCCTTGGGATGTGGTTTCACCGTCTGAGCAGGCTATATTTAGGCTAAATTTCCGCTGATTTTAAATTGGCAGCCGGAGTTTGGCCTGAGAAAGGCTCCATTTCAATAGAGTAATTGTAATTTTTTATTTGTATACCGCCTACTCAACCCAATGGGCGACTCGAGGCGGTTCACAGGCAACTAAAAATACAGTCACAAATCACAACATACAAAATATAAATTCAACAATAAAACACATTTACAAAAGGTAGCATCTTACCATATTCAAATAAATACAAACTAATAAGCAGCATAATACAGAAAAGCACAGACTAAATCATCAGCAGCACAATATGAAGAAAATTTACCACAAGGCAGCACAACAACACAGTCCCATAACAAAATTGCACCACTGCAGTCCCCATGCCACATGTGTCAGGACTCTTCGGCATCGGTGGTGGGAGGCGGCGGCGGATGAATTGGTGTTGGGGCCGGATATGGCCCATGGGCCATAGTGACCAGCCACCCTAAACCATGTGACCGGCCCTGGCCCAAAAAGTTTGGGCACCCCTGCCATAAGGCTTAGTGTACTCTGGGTGATTCACAAGATAATTAACATTTTGCCCCCAATTTGCTGGATACTCCTTTTACTGAAATCAGAAGGATGGGTGGCTGAGTCAGAATCAAAACTCAACATCAGCAACATCTACATGTCCACGGGAACGTCTACAGAGACAGCGCTGGCTCTTTGGCTATAAGATGAGCACTGAACCCTAGAGTCGGATATGACTGGCTTTTGAGCAAGGGCGACCTTTGCTTACAGCAATGTAATCACTGTGATAGGATTCTTCAAACCTACATCATTTGAGAAAATATATCCTCTTGTTGGTATCACTCCACCTAAGATAAGGAGAGAAGCAACAGCGGACGGCAAGAAAACTAAGCAAGAAAATGACCCTCTGACATGCTCTAAATGGATATGTGCCTCATGTCTGCCAGCTCAGATGCAGGAAGAGCTTTATGGCAAGAACAAACACTCTTGAGGGTACACAAGAGAAAAAATCAAATTAGAAGGAGGAGGAAGGCGCTCACTGGACAAGAAATAACATTCAAGGAGGATATGGCTGAGGAATTTGACCTCCCCCAATGGCACTTTTAGGGCTCTGACTAGACTGAGGATTTGAGCGCCTAAATGCAAAACCAATGTGCTCAAGTGGGGACAACACGGTGTGTGAATGTGGAGAGATACAAAATCCGGCTCATTCGGTGGTCTGACGATCACTACTGGAAACATATCGATAAGGATTTAATTTGGCCAACGACAAAGCCAAGAATGTGCCACTAGGACCCTAGGATTCCTACCTTAAACTCTAGGTCACATGGACTAGCACAGTGGCCCCTAAGCTTATGGGATATGGGTAGGGTACCCAGTGTGTATACCTGAGCTCTGTTGGCTAGCAAAGCACCCAGAATGGCCAAAAGGGTAGTATGAAGGAGAAGACCTTGGTGGAAGGAAGCCTGGAGACCAGAAGAAACCATATTCCTGTTGTGTTTCTTTGTAAGAAAGGGACTGGAAAAACTACCTGCTTGAGGCAGGAAGAACAATGTGGGTCTGAGGGTGGTATCAGGGGGGGGGGGAACAGGCTGGAGGGCTACACAGAAAGAATTGATTACTTCAGTATAAATCTAATCTTTCAGCATCTTGCTCTACATGGTGCCTTGCAAAGTTGCGCAGTCAGTGTGGACAAGATCCTGCACCCAAAGAACGTGAACTCTAAAAGTGAAACAAAAAGAGGGAAAGAGAATGAAAGGTTGTTTTGGCATCTTCTTGGTAGATGATCCCATGATTCTCATGTGTAAATGGTGTACATGTATGCAACTGTATATCCTGGAAATGTCTAATTCAGTGACTCCCAACCTGGAGCCCACAGGGAGACTTTAATTCCCAGAAGACTTAAGTCAGTACATTGGCTGATTGGCTTTAGGAAATTGACTTAGGCTTCTGAGAATTGAAGTCCAAGAACCAAAGATTGGGAAACACTGCTCTGTGAATCCGCACAAATGGGTTTACTGCACGTACGCACAGTAAACCCATTCATGTGGATTCACAGACCAGTGTTTGTTGTTGTTGTTGTTGTTGTTGTTGTTGTTGTTATTTCCCAACCTTTGTTTCTTATATGAGTAGTAAACCCATTCATGTGGATTCACAGAGCAGCGTTTCCCAACCTTTGGTATTGGGACCAACCTTTGGTTTTGGGACCTCAATTCCCAGAAGCCTAAGTCAGTACATTGGCTGTTCAGTGCTTTAGGGAATTGATTTGGACCTCTGGGAATTGTCTCTCTTGCTAGGCAACAGATAATGGGAGGAACTGGAATGCAGTTTCTGTGGCTTTCAAAGGCTTATCAATTGCATACGTACTTTTACTCTCCCCCCCCCCGTATTTACTTATAGCTCTCAGTCAACGAGAAGCAGTACAGAATAAAAAGATTAAAATGCTATTTTAAAAAAAAACACATTCAAAAATCATTTCTAAAAGCCAGCATTCTTTAAAACAAAGCAAAAAACACTCTAAAGGCCAGCTTAAGACCAGTTTTAAACGCTGAAATCATAGAAAACATTGGTCTCACCTCACGTATGTTTAGAGCCATTCTTCGTTGTCTCAGGAGCAAATTGCACATTGGTTTGAGTCCTGCGATACCAGGGTGGCCAACCTTTAAGCGCCACGGGCTGGACCACACACCCCTCGGACAGATGCAGAGGCCAGATGCGTTGTTCCTCCTGCCGCTTCCACCATTTCTGGTGGCAAAGGTGGCAGGTGCAATCAGGTGTGTTGTCTGCTGTTTTCACTGCTGCCCATGGCGGTGGGAGCGAAGGTGGCCCCCCTTTTTTTGTTTTTTTGTTTTTTGCTGTATTTTTCGCTGTTTTTTGTGCACATTTCAGCACATTTCCACCACATTTTGTGCTTCCGGCACCATTTCGCAGCGTTTTTGTTGCTTCTAGTGTGTTTTTGCAGCTTCTGGCACAATTTCGGTGCTTCTGGTGGCGACGGTGGGGGCCAGGTACGGCCCACTGGCCGGAGTGTGGGAAACCCTGTGCTATACACTTGATCTCAGCAAAAATGCTGCAAAGTGAGTCTTGGAGACCTGCTGTTGCCCTGGCTCGGTACCTGGGGCACCAAGTCTTCAGAGGGCATTTATGCTAGCCTGCTGCCCGACCCTCCCTTCTGCAGTTCTCGAGGGAAAGATCCAAAGGACACCAATGTCAGAGAGACTATGCCCCTGTGACTCTGGAGAAATCAAAACCATAGAACACGTTCTCAGCATCTGCCCTTTTTATAGAGACATCCGGAACAAGTTCATATCTCCACTGGTCCTCAAGTATCCTGGCCAGCCAAACAGCACATAACACCCACTGGCTGCTACCTGATGAAATGCCCACCATCACCCATAACACTGCCAGGTTATGCACCACAGTGTATAAGCTCAGAAGAACAATCCTGGGAGGTCCTCCAGCTAAACAAACCACTAGCGCTACATCATAGGCTTAGTAATACCTGTAGTTGTAATATTAATATTAAATACTAATTTTACTACTCCTTAACTCTGAGCAGAAATGCTCCTTTTTAAAATATATATTTAAGTACCCTCATTTTAACTTCCGTCTCCTGATATATTTCAACTTCTGTTGTTTTTATTGTGCTATGCTGGTCTTGGACCCTAATAAGGATTGATTTGATTTGAGTTCTGCTATATGTGACAGGGGGAACCCTTGTCTTATGTAGTTTCTCAAATGAGAATATTAATTTATTTATTTTTGGACTATCCTTTCCAGAATACATTCAAGGCTACTACCTTTTATAATTGTTTTATTTCTGTTTTCATGATTATTTTTTTGTGATTATAATAACAGGGTGGCAGCAAAATGGCAGTCCAGGGTTTGATCGGGACACGAAAGAAGAAGCAAAATGTTAATCCTGTTGGATGAATAAAAATAAATATATAGAGGAACACCATTCCTTTCAGTATCTTTTCTAGGAATTGCATATGCATTACAAGCTAAAAGCCTTTTTTTTCCACCAGTAAACACCATTGCTTCATGCAGAAGAAATTTATGAGCCTTTGTTAAAAATAATAATAATCAGGGAACCACACCTGCCATTTGCACACATTTTGAAATGACACAAGAGAGAAAGAAATATGAGAAAGGCTTTTATTCTATGCCCTCGAGGTTGCTGTTCTTTTGCCAACAAATTGGTCATAGACAGGTAAGAGTGTGACTGTCATGACATGTTGGAATAATATCCATGTTCCTTACTACCCTCAGGGCTTTTAGAAAAGTAGTCCACAGGGTTGCGGTGCTTTACGACATTTATCTGTCGGCGAGCCCTGCTCAAGGTGGTAAGATTTCCCACTGAATTGCTGTGTACAGGAGTGACTCCTGGGAATGTTTCTTGTGGAGTATAACTTAAGACCCAAGAACTGTGCAACAGAGTGAGCACCTATCTCTGTCATAATTCCTGGCAACCTAGCAGTTCAAAAGCAAGAAATTGCAAGTAGATAAACAGGTACCGCTTTGACGGGGAAAGTAACAGCGTTCTGTGCCTGCCACATGACCACAGAAATGTCTGCAGATGCAGACAGCGCTGACTCATCGGCTGCAAACAGATGAGCACCGGCCCCCTGACTGGCTTTCGAGCAAGGGCAACATTTACCTATGCTGCTATGATAACTTCTCTGGCTAGAGCACTAGATTGAAATGCACCAAGAAAATAGATGTATGAATAAATAGCCATACCACAGAGGTGACAAGAGGCTTCCTATACAGGGTTGCTATAGGGATGAAAATGTGCTGGGAAGTTTTGATGCTCTCCCATGTGGGATGAATGTATTAAATAACAATACATGTTAATATGAGTCATAGCATTTCCCGGCAGTCTACCAACGCAAAAAGGGCTTTAAGGCATTCTACACCTACCTGGAAACCAAGTTTGACTGAATTCAATGGAATTTACTTATACTAATCTTAGTTGTTTATCTATTTACATTCTTGACCTTTTGATGCAAGCACCACTCAGGTACACACAACATAAAATATTTTTTGTTGTTTAGTCGCAGTCGAGTCCGACCCTTTGCAACCCCGTGGACCACTGCATGCCAGGCTCCTCCGTCCTCTGCCATCCTCCTCAGCCCAGCCAGATCTATGCCCATTGCATCAATTCTATCCATCCAACTCATCTTTTGCTGCCCCCTTCTCCTTTTGCCTTCGATCTTTCCCAGCATCAAGGCCTTCTCAAGTGAGTCCTGTCTTCTCATTTGGTGGCCAAAGTACTTGAGCCTCACCTTCAATATTTGTCCTTCTAAGGAGGAGTCAGGGTTGGTTTTCAGGGTTGACTGATTTGATTAAGTATTATTTTTATAATACTTTTTATTATTTTATTATAAAATATATATGAGATCAAAATAAAATCATCCACTGTTTTACTTTTACAACAGACACGTACAGGATTGGACTATTGGCCAGCAAGAGGAATTATCTTATAAGCCCTCTGCTATGTGGCAGAAGAAGGGGCTTTCAGTCTGTGGCAGAAGGATATAGGTTCAATCCTTGACCTCTCCAGTTGAAGGATGCATGGTACTGGTGTAAAAAAAATCCCTCGGTAGATGACCTGCCAGATGTCAAAACTGGCAGTATCGGGGAAGTTTGGAATTGGTGCCCTCACAGGTCACCAAAACCCATCTTGTAGGAAAGCAGAGGGAAACTGTGACCAGAAGTTTTTGAACTGCCCTTCCTGTAGGCCAGGAGTTGCCTACCTTTTTAAGCCGGGGGGCCGGGTCACCCTTCCTCAGACAGTTGATGGGGGCGGACTGGTGGTCCCCCTGCCATTTACAGCTGCCGTAAACGCATCCGCGGCTGTCATAAACACGTTTACGTTAGCCGTAAACGGGCCCGCGGGGTCTCGAACTGCCAGGTCTCGAGCTGCCGACTTGCCAGCCTTCCAGCTAACAAGGCAAGCTTCTTAACCACTGAGCCCCTGTAAACCTAGATAGGCTGAGGAGATGCTCTTCGACTGGGTCCCCGCTAGAGGGTGCTTAGAGTACTTTGTTCCTACAGTACCAACAAGGGCTTCCATCTCAGTAGACCCGCAATCTCTCTGTGCTTTTCTTCCAACATGAGAGAGGCATCCCATGCACTCAGCTGGATGTGTCTTGCATGCATATTTCTTTTTACACAGTAGCACTTGACCTGCAGTTGCTGAACAAAATATGTTCAAAAAAGAGGGGCACATTTGGGAGGAGAGAAGAAGAAGGTTGCCATACCCATCCATGTTACTGCAAACTCTCTCAATTTGGCACCTTCCAGATCCACAGGACTAAAAATCCCATCATCTCCAGCTAACACTGAGCAGTGAGATCTTAGCATGATGGTGGGTGAGATCTTAGCATGATGGTGGGTTAGTCAGTGCTGTAGTCTAGCACAGCTAGGAAGGACAGGTCAGGGAACACGGAGCAGAAGACTGTAAAGTTCAAATTTAGAAAATGGGGAAGGAAGTGGAGGGGGAAGGGCAGGATAATAAGATTCGTCCTCCGATGAATCTTACTATACTTATATTTCTGGACTAGATCATACAGCTGGGGAACTTTTTCCAACTTACACTTGGGGGCTGATGGGAATTAGATACGGCCCAAAGTCATCAGGTCTCATAAGAGACGCAGTCTGCATACACTTGAAAGGGGGCAAGTTTAGAGTCGACCTAAGTTAGAGGCAACTTGACAGCACATGACAACAACAAAGTTTGGGGAACGGCCCCTTCCTTTGGTACCTGGGCTAATGACCCTCCTATATGTTGTAGCTGTGAATGTTAGCAGTCACCAGGTTGGCTAAGGTTGTATCGTGACGGAGGTGGGTGGAGTTGGAGAGCCATAGGTCTTCTTTGCTTGAAAGCCAGTCATATCCAACTCTAGGGTTCAGTGCTCATCTCTTATTACAGCCAAAGAGCCAGTGCTGCCTGCGTTTCCAGACATTTCCGTGAACATGTGGCAGGCATGACTAGACACCAGAGTGCCTGGAATGCTGTTTACCTTCCCATCGAGGTGGTACCTATTTATCTACTCGCAATTTCTTGCTTTCAAACTGCTAGGTTGACAGGCGTTCGCTCCGTCATGCATCGCTTGGGTCTCAAACTGCTGACCTGCCGACCTTCCAGCCATCAAGCTCAGCGTCTTAACCACTAAGCCGCCGCAGTCCCATACAATTGGAGAGCCATGCCAAGGGTCAAAAAGTTTTGCTCTGGAACTGGAATTCATCTAAGCAGAAGGTCAAGCCACAAAAAAAAACTTTTTTCCCTTCTCTTTCGTCTTTGGAATGTATGGAACAATAAACAAAAACTGAAAGTTTCTGAGCATGTGTAAAATAACCCTTTCCTCTCTATGATCGAAAACCACATGGCTCCCAAATTAGGAACAAATCTTCCTGGTATGATTAAGTTCCAGGTTTTGGGCATGAGGGTTTGTTGTTGTTGTTGTTTTGGTTGATTTGTATGTTTTTTTCCCCTGTTTTGTTTTGTTTTTTGATGCTTAAATGTTCTGTAACATCAAACTGCTTTCCATGTAAATACACATCACAGACTAGTCAGTTTTGGGAGGTGGCACAGCAGTAACTTCAGAGAAAAGCAAACCTCAGTCTTAAGGTTGCGACTATGTGGAAAATATATTATATATACAAACTTTCCCTCCCCACTGCCTTGAGTGTCTCAAAGATCAAACGCCGTGCAAGCTCAAATGAGATCTGAGCGCAAAAGCAACCCATATATAACAAAACACTTTCTGGCGTATAGAGTGTTGGGACTGCATAACATTTGGGTTTGATTTTGCTTCTGAGCCACATGTATAGCGTGCTCTTGAACCTCTTTACCGAGGAAGTGAGTATCAGCCTTTTCTGTAGCAAAAGCACAGTCTTGTGGAACCCTTACAAGCCAATATATTTACTTGGCCTAAATTGGTGAGGTTCTGGAAGGTGTAGTCTGCCAAAAAAAAAAGGAGTGGGTAAGGAGGTTTAGAGTTAGACGAAAAGAAAACAAAAAAATTAAAGCTCTTCCACAGCTATGTTTAAGAGCAGAAGGCTGAAATGGGCAAGTGTTTAGTTTGATTCAGTGCCACGCTTGTGGTCATATTACGTGGACAGTAAGTCTTTCAGTGACAATTAGGTGTAATAGTTAAATAGGTCTCCCTTGCTCGAAAGCCAGCCATGTCTGACTCTAGGGGGCAGCGCTCACCTCCGTTTACAGCCAAACAGACATTTCTGTGGTCATGTGGCAGGCAGGGCTAGACACTGGAGTGTGGAACGCTGTCACCTCTGCTGCCAAAAAGGTATGTACCTATTTATCTACCGTACTTGCGAAATTTATTGCTTTCAAACTGCTAGGTTGGCAGGAGCCGGGACAGACGACAGGAGCTCACTCTGTCGCGCAACGCTCGGGTCTCGAACTGCTGACCTACCGACCTTCTGGTCGTCAAATAGAACCTCCATATTCAGAGGCTTTGGAGTATGTCTGTGAGCCACAGTTCTCTAGGCCAGTCATGGAGAATGGCTTTCTTCTTGTTTTAGTCACACGCTTACATCATGGCCGGCTCTGGAAGTAAACCTGTGGAAAGACAGATTCCCTTGTTGTGATCCAAATCCAGGCAATTAAATGCAACGAACGCATGGATCCAACAGAATCCGTGCGAAACCTCAAATGGCTTTGTTGGATCCTGTTGCAATCCGTGGCCGCAATCTCCCATACAACGTCTGTTGCTCAGTCCAGAGGCAGCCACACATGCACACAAGTTGATGCATGCACCCAGTCCAGGAACTTAAATCCCAATGGAGAGAAAGCGGTAGTGGATTAGGTCAAGCTGGTATGGGGAGAATAAGAGGAGGGGGGTCATAAGAGATATTGTGAGAGGAGGCTAATGAATTATTTAGTCAATGATGGGTAAGAAACAAAGAGCCTCCCACTGGGAGCGGGTGAGATTAATTCAATTAGGGATGACAGAACTGTCTTTTACACACACATGCGCACGCACACAGGCTGCACGCACACAGGCACACGTCAACAGTATTGGGTGCCAGCAACGTCCTCTTCTTCCATGTCCAGTTTAAACTTTGGACTGCCAAAATGAAGCCATTTTCTTGGCTTTGTCATTGGCCAAATTTAAGTCCTCATCGGTGCATGTTTCTGGCAGTAATCGGCACCCAGCAAATGTGCTGGGTTCTGTATCTCTTCACATTCGCACAGTGTCTGCCAGCATCCCCCGCTTGAGTATGTTGGTCTTACATTTAGGGACTCCAACCTTCAGCCTATTCAGGGTCCTCCAAGTGACGTAGGGGAGGTGGAGTTCCTTAGCTATAGCCTCCTTTAATGATGTTCCTTGTCCAGTGAGTTGCTTCCTCCATCTTTTAGTTCGGTTTTGCTCTTGTGTATCCTCAAGAATGTTTGTTCTTGCCATAAAGCTCTGCTTGGATCTGAGCCGGCGGACTTGAGTCTCATATCCATTCAGAGGGTGCCGAGGGTCCTTCCCTTGCTTAGTTCTCCCGGCATCTGCTGCTACTTCTCTCTTGATCTTAGGTGGAGCGATACCAACAAGAGGACATATTTTTGCAACTTGTGTAGGTTTGAGGTAACTAAGGGGTAGCAAAGGAATGACAAAGTAAGGATCAGCAAAGCAATAAAAACAATGCCAACACCGCCACCGGATTCTCCCTCAACCAGCCCAGCTGAGGGAAGGAGACGCAGCTGCGCGGCCTGGCCAACCAGCCATAAAAACGCCACGGACGCAAGACTCTCCCTCGGACATAGTTAGTGGGATTAATTTATGAAGTTTTTCCATGTATTTTTTTTGAAGTGTTTTTTGTATCATGATAATTCGATATTTTGTAATTGTAATTGGGATGTTTTTGAAATGTTTTTGCATTACAATAATGTGGTACCTTGCGATTGTAACTGTATATTTTGTATCTTTGTTAGCCGCCCAGAGTCGCTTTGCAAGTGGGGTGGCATACAAATCGAACAACAACAACAACTTCATGTCAGAAATTATTCTGAGTTGAAAGGCTCCTTACTGGAGCAACTCCGCTATGGGGATGCCTGAATGAGGCTCCTTTCATGTCCCCAAGATCTTTTCCCACCGAAGGGGTCTCTATTGATGTACTTGCAATTTCTTGCTTTCAATCTGCTAGGCTGGCAGCAGCTGGGACAGAGACGGGCGCTCATTCCGTTGTGCAGTACTCAGGTTTTGAACTGCCGACTTGCCGGCCTTCCAGCTAACCAGGCGAGCTGGAACCACTGAGCCACTGCAGTCCTGTAGCTAAGCAATATCCGAGCATCACCTCATGTGGCCTACAGCACCAACCTGAGGTCTCCCACCTTTCCATTCCTCTCAAAGGAGTCATCGCTGTTGCTAAGAGACACCCCGCATTTGGCTCAGGGCCCCACGTCCCGAAATAGCAACCGCCAGCCCGAGGCTCCCCACCCTGTTTCAGCCTCCTTTGAAGGGCTGGCAGGTGGGGTGGCCCACCCATCCTTTGGAAGGGCTGCCAAAAGGCAATTCATGTGCTTCTCTGGGCCCAGCGGTCAGCTTGTTTGTCTTCATAGGACAAGGTGTATGGCAGGAGTTCCCAACCTTTTTAAGCCGAGGGCCGGGTCAAGCTCCCTCAGACAGCATTGGGGTCCGGACGACCATTTTGCCCTTCCTCCACCACATGGTGTGGTGGAGGCGGTGGGGTGCCATGGGCTGCATCCGGCTCGCAGGCCACAGGTTGAGAATCCCTGATGTACGCAGTCATGAGTTGAGGATTGTTTCTCTGCTCAAGAAACAGATTCGGAGAGTATTTTTGGATCTATCTCGGGGAAAGAGGGACTAGTGAAGATAGGAAAGGGAACTAAATATACCTCCTGGTCTCTCAGTGTAAGCAACCTCTCGGGGTGGCTCTGAGGATAGAGAGAGAGGGATGGAGGAAGCTGAGAAGAACCATGTGCACCTTCTCAAAACTATCTGGAAGAACAGAAATAAGCAGATTAAATGTGTCCCAAGAGTGTCTGATAGAGGGGTTCTCATCTTCTAATGCAGTAATGACGAACCTTGGCACGCCAGGTGTTCTTGGACTTCAATTCCCAGAAGCCCAAGTCTCTGTGAATCCACACGAATGGGTTTACTGAGGGTGAACCTTTACACTCCAGGTGTTCTTGGACTTCAATTCCCAGAAGCCCAAGTCTCTGTGAATCCACACGAATGGGTTTACTGATGGTGAACCTTGACACTCCAGGTGTTCTTGGACTTCAATTCCCAGAAGCCCAAGTCTCTGTGAATCCACACGAATGGGTTTACTGAGGGTAAACCTTGACACTCCAGGTGTTCTTGGACTTCAGTTCCCAGAAGCCCATGTCTCTGTGAATCCACACAAATGGGTTTACTGATGGTGAACCTTGACACTCCAGGTGTTCTTGGACTTCAGTTCCCAGAAGCCAAAGTCTCTGTGAATCCACAAGAATGAGTTACTGCATGCATGTGCCATAAACCCATTCGTGTGGATTCACAGAGACTTGGACTTCTAATGCCTTTTTCTGCTGCATCACTGGAAGTCTCTCCAACATTTTGTTCTAGAAAAATAGCTGTTTTTAAGGCTTCCAGACTCCTTGCATAAACTAGGGACAGGCAATCAGAAACTCTGGAAGCTTCGGCTAAGGTTCAACCCAAGCTATTTTGCTGCCTGAAAGAATGACAAGATGTCTGCGGAATATAATAAACCATTTGCTGCCCTTCTATGACAATCTAAATTTATGGCTGAGGCCACTTACTCAATCAGGGCAGTTCTGATTAAGGCAACAAGAAATCCCACCCCACCCCTTTCCGGGCAATTTTGGGACAGATGCTGTACTGCATTCTGTATTGCATCCAGAATGATGTGAGTTCAATCCTGACAGAGATCAAGGTTGATTCAACCTCCCACCCTTCAGAGGTTGGTTAAAATTAGTTCCCTGCATGTTGGGTGCAGAATGCTAATTAACTTGTGAAGTGCCCAGAGAATGCTCTAAGCACTCTATGGGACGGCATATAAGTGTAATTGTTATTTCTTACTGTGGATTATTACTAGCTGGAGAACAACAGCTGTGTGTGTGTGGGTGGTGGTGGCGGGTGGGGTGGGGGTGTTTTCCAGGTTTCAGACAATTAGATGACCCCCACCCACCCCCAGCAGTTTCTGGTATGCGTTTAGGAAGTCTGTTGTTCCTGGAATCGTGGAGTTTTGATTTCGTCTCTGGGGTTGGCAGATTTCCTCTTTCTGTCAAGCGTGACTAGAACAGCAGGAAAGACGAGATATTCTGGCACCCACATTTGACCCACGCTTCCTTCTACCACTTACTGCGCAAAGAGAGAGAGAAAAGTCCCAAGGGACTTTTAGAAGACCTTTTACAATGGTAGAAAAGTCGAGCTGGGTCAGAGGCTTCCTGCTATGCGCCCACCCTGCAGGCTCTGCGGGTTAATACAAGTCATTGTTTGCAATTGCTATTTGCATTTCCAACTCAGCTATTATTATTATTTTTTAAAAAAATCATGTCAGAAGCACCCAAAGGTGCTTTCTGGGTTGAAAGAATTTTTTGGCCAAATGAGGCTCCTTTCATGTCCCAAAGATCTTTTCCCACCCAAGTGGTCCCTATTTATCTACTTGCAATGTCTTGCTTTCGAACTGGTAGGTTGGCAGGAGCTGGGACAGAGACGGATGCTCATTCCATCATGCAGTAGTCGGGTCTTGAACTGCCAACTTCCCAACCTTCCAGCTAACAAGGCGAGCTTCTTAACCATTGAGCCACCAGTCCCTTCCGATTCAGTTATTCTGTGAGATGTTATCACAAGCTTCATAAAGAAAGCAGATTTTGAGAGAGGATTGGGGGAAAGTAAGTACTGTAAATGATACCCCACACAGGTGATACGGGACGTGTCTTCTGTGTCCATAAGTCAGTGAGAAAAAAGTGCAGAGATGTTCAAAAAATCCAGACCTTTGGCTATCTAAATAAGTTAGTAAGAAAATGTATATTTCTACTCGTCACAGCTGTACAACTGCACCGGAAAGTTTCCGAACTTTCAAGCCTGAATCTTAAACTTTGGTGTTTTCCCAATACTTTAACACAGGGGTTCTCAAATTTTTTCAGCCATGCGCTGGACCACGCCTCCTCAGACAGCTGAGCGGGCCAGACTGATGCTTCCCCCTGCTGTAAAACGCATCCACGGGTGTCATACACACATTTACAATGGCCGTGGACTCATTTACGGCTGTAGTGAACACATTTATGATGGCCGTAAACGAGTCCATGGCAGATTCTGGTGGCAGCGGGAACGAGGCCGGGGGCTGCATTATTTGGCACCATGGGCCGGATCCATCCCACAGGCCGTAGGTTGTGAACCCCTGCTCTAGCAGGTGTGTAGGGGACCAGAGGAGTCAGGTATCAAACTCCAGATTTTAGCAAACCTGTTCAATTCACAGAAATTGATTGCTTAGGCGTAGAAACCCATTTGTGTGGATTCACAGAGACTTGGGGCTTCTGGGAACTGAAGTCCAAGAACATCTGGAGCACCAAGATTTACCATCATGGGTTTAGGGTGCATTGCTCCATCTTTTTCTACCCCAGAGGTAATACATGGACAGCCAAGCCCTCTCTATATTTCTCCTCCGTAAACTCTCCTTGCAATGCTTCACATGCGTCATCTAAAATTAAAGTTAGCAGCAAGGAGGATCATCATTTTCCTGCTAAAAAAATAATGGAACTTGTATTTCTTTGAGAAGGCAGAAAGGGGTTGGCATGCTTCTCTGTGGAGGTGGCGGAAGGATGGTGTTTTCTCCTCCCTGAATCCTAAACTTGGGTGTATCTTTTTTTAATGGGGGGGGGGGGGAGGTGTTAATCATTTTTGTTCTTGTCGATATTTATAATTTATTCAATTTGTTTAACTTTTATGGTAAAGAATTTTTAAATACATTGTAAGCCGCCCAGAGTGGGAAAATATCCCAGATGGGAGCGATATAAATGTAATAAAATAAATTTTCAGATAAAAGCTGGTCATAGGTCAAGCCATAGGTATCATTTAGACTTTGTGCTCTTCCCCTTTGTAATTTCCATGGATGTCCCTGGGTGTTTTGCCTCCTTCCACAAAGCTAAGCAACTGCACAGTACCTTATTATCACATATATAGCAAAAGGAAACACAGTGGAACCCCGACATACAAATGGTTCGACTTTAAAAAAAAATCAACATACAGTACTGTACACATTTTTAATAGGAAAAATTCGACATACAAAAAAAAAAGGTGGTGAAATCTAGTGGCTTCTTCTGGTAATCCAATGTGTTTTCGACATACAGTACAAATAACCTGGTGGAACAGGAAAAATTCGTACATAGAGGTTTTACTGTACTGTTTCTCCGTAATGGTTAATCCGGATATTATACTTTCAAAATACAGAAAGACAAAACCAATACTTTCTGTGACATCTAGAGCAGATAACAGAATGGGACGCAACTTTGGTTACACCAGGATAGTAACGATTAATCACACTCATTTTTAACTGTAACCTAATTACATTTTTAGAGACTGCGGTGGCTTAGTGGTTAAGACGCTGAACTTGGTGACTGGAAGGTTGGCAGGTCAGCAGTTCGAGACCAGAGTACTGTACGACAGAGTGAGCTTCCGTCTTTGTCCTAGCTCCAGCCAACCTAGCAGTTTGAAAGCAAGAAATTGCAAGTAGATAAATAGGTTAAACTTTGGTGGTAAAGGTAAGTGTTCCGTGCACTCTGTGATATCCTCCAAATTAATTCCTTTCAGACAACATAGTTCCTGTAACTACTCAATTCCTAAAATCACCGATCAGCCAATGTACTCACTTAGGCTTCTGGGAATTGAAGTCCCAAAAACTAAAGGTTAGGAAACGACAGGGCTCAACTTACTCCGCTCCTTTTTGAAATGTTAAGATAGCTCTCACCTCTTTTCCATATCCAAGCAGGTGTGCTATAACATCTCTAGCCTCCAAGAAGAAGCGTCCTGTAAAGGTAAAGGCCACCCTTGCTTGAAAAAGCCAGTTGTATCCGACTCTAGGGTTCAGTGCTCATCTGTTTATAGCCAAAGAACCAGCGCTGTCTGCATTTGCAGACATTTCCGTGGCCATGTGGCAGGCATGCCTAGACACTGGAGCACACGGAACGCCATTTACCTTCCCACCGAAGCGGTCCCTATTTATCTACTTGCACTTTCTTGCTTTTGAACTGCTAGGTTGGCAGGAGCTGGGACAGAGACGGGTGCTCATTCCGTCATGCAGCATTCGGGTTTTGAACTGCTGAACTTCCGCCTCCCACTCAGCATCTTAACCACTTGAGCCACTACAGTTCCTTAAGCATTCTGTAAAGGTAAAGGTTTCCGTTGCTTGAAAGCCAGTCATATCCAACCCTAGGGCTCATCTGTTTGAAAGCCGAAGAGCCAGTGCTGCCTGCTCCTGCAGACGGTTCCATGGCCATGTAGCATGCATGACTAGACACATAATGTTGTTTACCTTCCCACCGAAATAGTCCCTATCTATCTACTTGCAATTTCTTACTTTCGAACTGCTAGGTTGGCAGAAGCTGAGACAGAGACAGGAGCTCATTCCGTCCTGCATTCTGTAGATAAAAGCAAAAACCAGCCCCTGGGCACAATGTATGACATTCCCTGTCCTTCAGCACAAACCGGTCTTTCTGGCAGGCAGGCACATTATCAAGGTGGTAATAATGACACATCCATCAAGAGCAAAGACACATCCATCAAGAGCAAAGACGTGTGGTCATCTGCTTTACAATAGTGGCCTATAGGCCAAAAGGGCAATACTGTATATATAAACATAGGCAAAGGTAAACATAACAAATAAATAAAACAGAGGGTCACAACAATCCCTCAGCCCCACCCGTTAAGTGGAATGGAATGCAAACAAATTAGAAATTGCAATTCCACAGACCCTTCCCCCAAAACTATCGAGATCGCCAACAACTCCCACCGAGAAGCAAAAGCAGAACTTTCTCTTCGAAGCTTGACAAAACAAGGAACCAAGATTATCATCATCAAAGTATAAGCTTGAGTTACATTTGGGCTTTCCCCGCA
This sequence comes from Bradypodion pumilum, assembly GCA_035047305.1. NCBI lineage: Eukaryota > Metazoa > Chordata > Lepidosauria > Squamata > Chamaeleonidae > Bradypodion > Bradypodion pumilum. The sequence goes on from JAWDJD010000007.1 coordinate 6,497,868, forward strand.
TTTCACAACAGCCATGCCATTCATGAGGTTCGGTATTGCGCTTAACTAAAGCTAAACCAAACTGACATCCCTGGCATTCAAGTTTCCATTCAAGCGCCTGGCTCAACAGCAGGAAATTTAGAGAAGTGGCCATTTGTGTTAAGTATTGGGAAGAGACAACCCCAGCTGCTACCTATATGTTGAGGTTTAAGGAAAGGCAGCAACAAAGTGCACAAGTTACTAGGCATCTCAAGATACTTACAAAACCATTTCTCTTCAATGTGAAAGTTTTAATCTTTTAAAGCTTACCATATATACTCTACTATAAGTCGTCCCGAATATAAGTCGAGGTACCTAATAAACTGACCCGAGTATAAGTTGCTAGTGAGTTTCAATAATTAAAATACATGAAAATACAGTAAAATTAATTTAGACATTTACGTGGGTATGGTTTTGAGTGTTTACATTGACCTGAGTTTAGGTCGAGTCCCATTTTTGGACCTCATTTTGGGGTATACTCGACTTATACTCGAGTATATACAGTATTCTAGTTGACTTTCCTTCAGATTTTACCCCAGATGTTCAATTCTACCCACTCTACAAACAATTACCTACAATCTCCAACTGGGAATATCAGAATGGCAGGCCTGTTCCATCACCCATCAAGTGCCAGTATCTCAGGAGAAATATGGTCTTTTTTAGGAGGGGGGGGGGAATAAAAAGGTAACTTTGGAAAACTTTCTGCCATAATTTGAGAAATACAATTAACAACAACTTCCACCGGTATTGTGCTATCAAGCATATCACATGTTAGAAAGTTACTTTTAACCTTAATCAACATGATGGAATCCATCCATGATGGTTGGAAATCCAGAGCATTATCCTAGAAGCAATTTTCATGCTATGCTCACTGGGGACAAACCTAGAGTTCTCTGCTGTAGCAGGAGTCAACCATGTACAGTATTTCACTTCCCACAATAAGCCTCTAGGTTTTTATGGCAAGACAGAAGGGAAAAATAGATTTGGGGTGGGGGTCAAGTTTAGAAAACCGCAGGTGGGAGAAACTAGACCAAGAAGTTGTCTACTCTAGAAACAAAGGGATTGCATAGGGCAGTGATGGTGAACCGTTTAGAGACCGAGTGCCCAGAGGGGTGGGGGTAAACTCTGTGCTGGGGGAGGCAGGAAGCCCTCCCATTGGGCTGCAGGGCAGAGGGGTGGGCAAACTCTGTGCTGGGGCGACAGCCACGTTGCCTGCAGAGGGGGCTCTGACTGCCCCTTCTGGCATGCGTGCCTTAGGTTCGCCACCACTAGTATAGGGCATTGTAACTTTATGGACGCAGGTTGTTTTATGTATGTACTTGTGAATGATCTCTATCCATGCATTGCTTGATTACAATCAGGATAGAGAAATGGACAGCTGAACTTTTAAGGAAGGCATGGAAGAGTAAGTTTACAGTACTCTCTCTCTCTGTATGTATGTATGTATGTACGTGTGTGTATGTATGTATATGTATATATATAAAATATAAAAACTGCTATCGTCTAGGAGTTAAATTTCTCCCCATTCGCCCCCAGGCTAAGAATTATTAACACATTAACTAAAACAATACAATTTATTGTTTACACCATAGTTTGAAGAAAAATAAGGGGAGCACAAAATTATGAAATCTCAAAACCCTTTATTGGTTCTTTTTTTTTTTACATTCTTAAAACGAGACACCCCCATTTCTTTGATATGTACAAGAATTTGAATAAGGCTGTAACTTTTCTTATAAAAGAACCACCCCCCCCCCAGCCCATTCCTGCTTTACTTTCACCCCACAAACAGTGGCGTACGATCAGCTGTTACGGTAAGTAAGAGCACCCTTCCTAAACCTATCCCTTGAGGCTTAGTCTGGACGTAACAATGGAAGCCAAACCCCTGGAACTTCTCTCTCTGACCTGAATGGGGACCAGCTGGAAAAGGCTAATAATGCCTTTACTGCAGGGTTGGATAACGGGCCGGATCCAGCCCCTGAGGTCAATTCATCTGGCCCACGCTGCCCTCATCGCTCCCAGAAGTGGAAGCAAAATGAGTGAGTTTTAAGTGTGACGAGGGTGACGGGGCTGGATGAATTAACATCAGGGGCCGGATCAAGCCCACGAGCCATACTAAGGGCATGCCTGGTTTAAGCAGCCAAAATCTATCTCATCCTGTTGCAAAACAGACTGCACGGCGCGTTTTACTTCCACTTATGGTGGGAGGAACCACATGACCGGCCCGCGGCCTGACAAGTTTGGGCACCCCTGCTTTACTGGCTTGGGGGCCCAGTCGAAAAGTATGTAGGAAATGCTTTTGGGTGGGGTGGGGAAATCCCTGTCTTGTTTTTTCCCAAGGCACCTTCACCCTGTAGTTATGTCCACCAGCTCTTCCTCTTTTGAAAACTTAGGGAGGCAGGCAGACCCAGACACCCCCCACCCCACACACACACACCATCTTTGGGGGAGACAAGACAGACTCATTCAACGAGGTGCTAAAGCAGTCGCTAAAGTCTTGGGGCTGAGGGGGGGAGGTAAGAAAAATAGGTTTCAATGGGGCAAGAGAAACCGAGTGCCCCCTCCCTGCTTATGTTCCCTTGGAAACAGTTCAACAGGCACTTTAAAAACCCTTCAAATCCCCCCCACCCCCCAACCTTTCCCCCCACCCCTACAGTGGCGACGGGCTGCGAGGAGGGCTCCATGCCCAAACCCACACTCACTCTTTCTTTCTTTCCTTTTTGGTTACATAAAGCAATGCATTATGAAGGGGTTTTCTTTGGAGGGCAAAGAGGTGGATTTGGGGGGTGGGAGAGAGAGAGATTCCACCCCACCCACTGCTTTTGATCGGAAGGATTTCACAAAGACATCCACTTGACAATGGAGGGTCGTGGGGAGATGAGAGGGTTGCCCTGGAACAAAACTCAGGGCAGCAAAATACTCTTTACACCAGAGATTTCCCAACCTTTGCATGCGTCAACCTTCCCGGATTGGCCAGGATTCCCTGATTTTTGGTCACCGATTTGCGCCATTTCCCGCCCGCAGCTGCCAAAACCCCGGAATTGGCAAGGGGGGGGGAGGTACTGCGCATCCCTTCTGCGCAAGTCTTATTCTACGCATGCGTAGGCTTTTACGCTCGCGTAGAACCCTTCTACGCTTGCGTAGGCCACGCAAGCGTAAAAGGGTTCTACGCAAGCATAAAAGCCTTCTACGCATGCGTAGAATGAGACTTGCGCAGAACCGTTGTGCGCAGGTCCCGGATTGTCCGGAGGTTGACAGGTATGCCTTTGGGTTTTCTGGACTTCAATTCCCAGAAGCCTAAGTCAACTCCCCAAAGTACTGATCATCCAGTGTGCTGACTTAGGCTTCTGGGAACTGTAGTCTCCCTATGGGGGCATTCCCACGATGTGCACCACTGCTCTACACCCTGACTTCCAGATCAATGCATTTTGGGGGTGGGTGGAAAAAGGAAGGGATGGGGTAAAAAAAATGAAAAGAAGTCACTTTTGCAGCGGATAGGTTAACAGGCCCTGCAATTCACACCCTTTTTCTATAGTGCCATTTGGACAGGGAGGGGGGGAATGAAATGGGGTGGGGGTGTTCAGAAATATATGGCTAAAATTATCTTTTCAAAACCCGTCTGGGGATCAAAAAGTGTATTGTGCTTATGCTTGCCAATTACTGGGAGAGGGAACTGGGGGAATAAAAGGTACTGAGGAGGCAGTTTTCTTAAGACCACCATACAATCCCCGATAAAGGCAAAAAAAGAGGATTTTTCAATCCTTGTTTTTAAATATATATTTTTTAAAAAGGCCCTGGAACTGTACACCTGGAAAAAGATTTCGGGGAATGGTTGGTGGGGGGGGGGGGGGGGTCACTTAAAAGTAAAAGTTTCACTGGCATATTAATTTTTAGAAATCCCCCCCACCTTTGCAAAGAGTTTTTATATATATATATATATTCATATTTATATATGCATATAGACAAGTAAAAACTGTTCAATACTTTCCCCCCTCCCTCTATGGTTTCACCCCTTCCCCCTGGCATCCAGAAAAGAAATAATAAAAATTTACAGAGTTTTCAACATAAATTGGGGGTTGGGGGGAGGGGGGGAGGAGAGAAAACAGACCAAAAGATAAAAAGGTAATCTCTGAGTTAAGGCAGCTAACCAGCCCCTCCTCTGCCCCATCTGTTTGTCCATCGGCCCCAGGGAGGGAGCTTGGAAGAGGAGGCTGAGCATCCCAGGTCTAGGAGTCCCGGTTCTCAAGGGTCAACTCGGCCGTGGCCCGCTGGAGCTCGGTGCTGACCCGGCGGGCCCCCATGCCTTCCCCGTAACCGACGGCATCCTCTTCCCCCTTGATCTTCTTGTCATCCGTCTCTTCTGCCCCCGTGCTGGCTTCCAGCCGCTGGTCCTCGCTCCAGCGGCGCTTGAAACGCAACTTCAGCGGGATACACTTCCCGCCATCCCAAGAAACCGGGGTGGCCACGGCCGGAGTTTCCTCCTCTTCGGTCTTCCCCAGAGGTACGGAGGGCGTCTTGAAGACCTCCTCATCGTCATCTTCGCTGATGTCGGTGACCTCCACCATGAGGTCCTCCTCTGACTCCCCCTCAGAGATGGGCTCCACCTTGATCTGGGGCAGAGGAGGGGGCTCCGTTGCTGAGGCGGAGGCCGAGAGGGGGGGCACGGCCAGCCGGGGGCCGCTGCTGGATTCGCCCATGGGTGCCACCGCGGGCTGCTGCTTGTCTCGGTTGCGCCGGCCCAAGGGCGGAGGCTGCAGCTTGAACTTGAACGGGGTCTCCTCGGCCTGGGGGGGCAGTGGCGGGGGGAGAGGCGGCTTCTCAAGGCGCTGAGGCTGGGGAATGATGATGTTGGGGTAGTGGAGGAAGGCCCTGGGACTGAGGTGGTAGTTATAGACGCTCTGGGTGTGGGCCTGGAGGTAGCGCTTCATGTCCTCAGGGTTGAAGGAGAAGTGGGAGCCGCTGGGGTACATGGGGCTCAGGGTGGGTGAAGGGGTGTAGTTCATGTGATTTGGGGTCAGAGGGAGGGCTGGGGACAACTGAGGGGGGAGGAGGCCAGCAGGCCCAGCCATAGGTGACACGGGGAAAGGGCTGAGCGGCTCTGGTACCCGTGGGCGAGGGTAGACCCTGAAGAGGCTGTCGTGGGCCAGGCGGGAGTGGCCAGGCACTGGTGGGCCGCGGAAGCCCCCCGCCTCCCCTCCGCTCCGCCTCTGCTCCTCCGCCAGGGACTCCTCCACTTCGGAGTTTGCCGAGGTGCCATCGCTGCAGTCACTGACTGAGCCGCGTGCCAGACGGCGAGCAACAGCCGAGAAGACACTGGGCGAACGGAGGTCGTCAGCAGGCGAGAGGATGTCAGAGGGGGTCGATGGGGGAAAGCGGAAGTGGGAGCCCCCTGAGGGCACCGGTGGAGCACTCTGGGGCACTGCCCCACCTGCGGACATGGAGAGGGAGAAAGGAGGTTAGGAAAAGGCGGACAGAAAAAAATCCTAGGCTGATGTAACATGGCCACTTCTCACATTCCTATTGCCATTTGCTCATTCCTCTACTGTGGGTATAGTGTGGTACTATACTCAACACCAGCTGCTGGGGAATACATACGGGAGGTTGGTGGTACTGTGGGCTTCCCAAAGGGCATGGGATCCACCACTGTGGGACAGGAAAAATGGACTAGACCAGCGTTTTCCAACATGGGGCCCATGCCCCACAGGGAGACTTCACTTCCCAGAAGCCTAACTCAGTACATTGGCTGATCAGTACTTTGTGGAATTGACTTGGGCTTCTGGGAATTGGAGTCCAAAAACCAAAGGTTGGGGGAACACTGGACTAGACAGACCTGTGTGGTGAAGCCCTTCAAGCTTCTGTTATATCCATAACTGCTCACATCTATGTCCTTGAGAACATTGAGGGGCATGCTAGATCCAAAGGCCCACCATGCAATCCAACGTTCTGTTCATGCCTTTGGGATTCCTACAAGACTCCATAGAATAAATGACAGCAAGTACTATCATCATCAACATCAAAGATCCACAAGGCCCACCGGTTTTGGAACCCACCTGCTAGGGACCTAGACCCAAGAGCCCGTGGAGTATCACCTGATAATGTAGCTGGTCCTTAGTAGTGTTAATCGACGCAACTGCTCTTTTCTCCCAGAGATGATGAACTTTTGGGTACTAGTTCTCAAACAAATAAGAGAAAGTACTTTTTCACCCAGAGGTTTACTGGTCTATGGAACTCCCTGCCAGAAGAAGTGGTGACAGCTGTCAGTCTTGACAGCTTTAAGAAAGGATTAGACAAGTTCATGGAGGACAAGGCTATCAATGGCTATAATTATGGCTACCTAAGGACAACCTCCGGGTTGGAGAGATAGGCAGGATATCTCTCAATGCCATTTCCAGGGAATCCTAAGCAGGTGAAGGCATCTCCTTGGGAATACCCTGAAGGAAATGGTGAGCCACGGTGTGAGACAGAATGCTGGACTGGATGGGCTCCTGTGGCCTGTTCCAGCAAGGCTGTTCTTATGATGTACTTCAGTTCTCGAATCCTGAAATCTCTTTATTTTATATTCCAATCTCTCCTCTCTTCCAACTATGGCCTAGGACTACCACATCCATCCATCTACCCACCCACTCTCATCAACATTATGGCAACTCAAGAATCTTTTGAGATGAAACACAGGGCAGTGAACACCAGACATGCAAAACAGGTACCCTTTTAAAATTTTGTCCAAGTGATTATCCTTCAGCCTTTCTCAAATTTAACCCCCTTTCACTCACACCCTGATAAGGGGCTATAACAGTAGTGCTCGATTTTGAGTAGTGCTCAGTTTTTTTAAAATCAGCACTCTCAGAATTCCTGAGTACATGCGATGATATCTAGGGCTTTTGGAGATTCCCATGGTTGAAAGCCACTGAACAATTTGATTCCAGGGGCCCCAATTGAGGAAAAATCCAATGCTTTAGTGCCGCTAACACTAAGCCACCATAATACTAGGGGGAATGTAGACTTCCAGTTACAGGATATCAAGCTGGGTCTGACTTATGGCGATCCTATTAGGGCTTTTTCAGGAGCGACTTTACACCAGTTTCACTTCTCCAGTGAGTTTCCATAGCCAAGAGATGATTCAAACCTTGGTCTTCAAAGTCCTAGTCCAGTGGTGGCAAATCTATGACACTCAAGAGCCATCTCTATGGGCACGTGCGCCATCACCCCAGCACAGAGTTCTCCCCACCCCACCCCCTGCTCAGCAGCCCAATGGGAGTGCTTCCTCCCTCCCCCAGTACACAGTACACTCCACCTCTTCTGCCCAGCAACCTAATGGGAGTGTTTCCTCCCTCCCCCAGCACAGAGTTCGCCCCACCCCTCTGTTTGGGCATTCAGTCTCTAAAAGGTTCCCCATCACTATCCTAGTCCATCTGTTTGTGCCGAGGATTGATGTTTCACTGAACCTTGAATCTTAAAAAGGTCAAGATGACTCAGAGCAGAAGAGGGAGGACACTGCCATAAAGCCCAGGTATAGATGTGAACCCTTTGCACTTGTCTCTCACACCCCAGATCCTTCCTTTCAATATAATCTGGTTGCCCCATTCACCCTCCTCACCTGCCATGCTCATGTCAATGAAAGGATAGTTGACCAGCACCAGTTTATTGAAGTTGAACTTGTAAGTGAAACGTTTGCCTTTGGTTTTGTGCAGGATCCGCTTGTTGTAATAGTACCTGAAGGAGGACAACGGGGTGGAGGTAAAAAGGCAAAGAATAAGCTCAGTGACTCACAATGAACACTCCCTGCAGAAATTCTTCAAGCTCTGAACAAACATGGTGAGATTATTGCATAGCTTTGGAAGGTCGGGTTTTCCAAACTAGCCATTGAACAGCACCTATTCGTATTCAGAAGGGGTACGATGGTGAACCTTGACACTCCAGCTGTTCTTGGACTTCAATTCCCAGAAGCCCAAGTCTCTGTGAATCCACACAAATGGGTTTACTGCGCCTAAGCGTGTGGATTCACAGAGACTTAGACTTCTGGGAATTGAATACCAAGAACAACTGGAGTGCCAAAGTTCACCTTCACTGTTCTAGACCCGTGATGGCGAATCTTGGCACTCCAGATGTTCTTGGACTTCAATTCCCAGAAGCCCAAGCCCCCTGTGAATACACACGAATGGGTTTACTGTGATACATCCGGCCCACACTGCCCTCATCACTCCCGGAAGCGGAAGTAAAACACGCCCGTATGGTTAAGACTCTTCCAGGTTAACCTTTCCTCCATACGGGTGTTTTACTTCCGCTTCTGGGAGCAATGAGGGCAGCGTGGGCTGGATGAATCGCAATAAACCCATTCGTGTGGATTCACAGGGGGCTTGGGCTTCTGGGAATTGAAGTCCAAGAACACCTGGAGTGCCAAGGTTCACCATCACGGGTCTAGACCTTACAGCTGCAAAAGTAGTAGATCACAGGTCTTCTTAATAACCATCCTGCTTATGGTAAGAAAACTCTCCTCCAGGTGATGACAAAGAAATTAGGTAACTTTCACCATTCCCAAAAGCAGGGGCGGAAAAACAGGATAGGTACAGTTTTCTGTGGTTGGCTTTTATGCTACGGTGTCAAGGTAGTTGGTAGGTAGAAGTCTGCACACCTCTAGATGGAGGCTTTCTGCATGAAAAACATATATTCTGCCCCTAAGCCACAAGAAGTTGGATGGCTGTAGTTGTGTCCTGAATTGTGGAAGGAGCTGGATTAGATGGCCTGTTAAGTTGCTTACAACTCTTAGGAAACCAGTACCAGTTCAGTCCCCCCACCCCCCTCACATTCAGCCTTTTCATGATTCTGTCCTACTGTTTCTGTTCAGAAGGAACAAAGGACAAGTCTGGCCAGGTTATCCTGCTATGGTAATAGAGTAGACCATGGGTTCCCAACCATTTTGCACCGTGGGCCGGACCACACTCCCCCAGACAGCTGAGTGGGCCGGTCACGTAGTTCCTTCAATGGTAAATAATGCTGTCAAACACATCCGCAGCTGTCGTAAAAGCATTTACGACAGCTGCAGGTGCATTTATGGCAGTGTTTAGAGCAGGCATGGACATGTTTACGCATGCGAAGATGTGTTTTACGGCTGTCATAACCACATCCGCTTCAAGCAGTGGCGGGCCATATGAAATGGTGCCATGGGCCATAGGACCATGCTGCCAGCAACTCAAAGCTGAGTATCAGGCGGCGGTTAATTCACCTGACCACCCTGTGGACTAACAGCCTTGGGTGCCGAAGTCCACAGGGAAAGGTGATGGTCCCCAAGTGGATTAAATCCCACTTGACTCCATCTTGATGGAGGGCAGCAGCTTCATCCATCCTAGCCTGGGGCCAATGAGGACTTTGCGTGCCAGGACCAGAAAGAGATTTGCGGAAGTGGATCAGTGGTACGGGTGTCATGCTGCAATGCGGAAGGCAGATGAAAGGCCACTCACTGCATTATATTCTCAGGACAGTCTTCAAGGCTGATCACCATGAGGATTGCCAATATTCGGATTCGGATACAGCAAAAGAAGAAGGAACAAAGGATGTTCAAAGTACAGTATGAGTCCACTGAACTAAGCATTGCATAGACTGCAAGTTTTTTATTTTTATTTCTGTCCTGAGAATATAATGCAGTGGCCTTTCATCTGCCTTCCGCATCACAGCGTGACGCGAAGACATAAAATAAACGGTCCACCTTTCAGAGTTTGCGTGAGATGCTCCTCCAAAACAGTCCACCCACTAAGAGCACTGGGCTGTTTTTGGAACACAAGTTGAACACAACGATCAAGGAGGTGTCTGTTTGCCCCCTCCTGCCCTGAAAATCCCAATTTTCTGTGCCAAAAATAAAAACAAATGATGCAAAAACAGTCTACAGTAGCATGTTTTCTACGATTTGTTTTCATTTCGAAGTCAGAAAACAGCGCTGTTTGTTTTTACAGTTTCTTGAAGAGCAGAACAGGGAAAAAAATATTTTGCTAGGTCTCTGTATGAGTAGGTATGGGGGGGCGGGAGCACATGGTGACAGTAATGCAAATTATGTAATGCAAGTTACAGCAAATCTTGTTGTTAATGCTAAGAGTAAAGCCTTCTGGCTTCAGTGGGCTCATCACTAGGATGTTAGTGGATATGAACTATGAATTTCAAAAGAGTTAAAGATTCAGCTCCATGAAATAGTGCCATATTCCACATGTGCCATATCCAAATATTGGTGCTCCTCATGGCGATCAGCCACTGTCCTGAGAATATGATGCAGTGGCCTTTCATCTGCCTTCCGCATCGCTGCATGACACATGTACCACTGATCCAGTTCTGTGAATCACTTTCTGGTCCTGAGCCCTTTGCGCACACAAAGTCCTCATCGGCCCTAGGCCAGGATGGATGAAGCTGCTGCCCTCCATCAAGATGGAGTCAAGTGGGATTTAATCCACGTGGGGAGCATCACCCTTCCCTGTGGACTTTTCCACCCAAGGCTGTGAGTCCTCACGGTGGTCAGGTTAGTTAACCACCACCTGACACTCAACGTTCCGTCACTGGCAGTAGGGCCTACTCCAGGGGTGCCCAAACATTTCAGGCTGTGGGCCGGTCACATCATTCCTCCCACCGGATGCATAAAACATGCCAGCGCATGGGCAGAACGCTGCCGTAAACGCACCCATGGCTGTCATAAATGCATTTACAACAGCTGCGGGTGCATTTACGGCAGAATTCTGTATGTGCGCATTTTACTTCCAATTATGGGAGCAGTGTGGGCCGGGTGAATTGGCATCAGGGGCCAGATCCAGCCCACAGGCTGTAGTTTGGGCACCCCTGGTATACTCTATTAGGGGCCATTCAACAATTATGTGATCCATATTTTTTTGGGGGGGGGGAATTGACCCCCTCCCCCCTGTGTCATCCGACTGTAATTTTAACTATGACCCCCCCCCCCTCAAAATTACGTGATCCAGAGCTTTTGTATAGAAACTCTAATTTTCAGAACTTTTCACTATTGGTGCCCTAATGCACAACAGCTCCAAATAGATTATGTAATCTTTGACCTGACACACACACACACCCCGCCCCCACGTAATTTTTCCGGAATTCAGATGGCAGACCCCCTCCCCACTTCAAGGATCACGTAATTGTTGAATGGCCCCTTACCAAAGTAGGATAACCTGGCCAGACTCTATTTAATTTTTTTTTAAAAAAACCATGGGATGATGAACCCAAACCCAGAGAAAATTCCCACAGGAACACAAAAGCATACCCTGGGGGTGATCCCCCCGGGCTTTTTGTCCCTAGGTAAAGGTTTCCCTTGCTCGAAAGCCAGTCGTATCCGACTCTAGGGTTCAGTGCTCATCTCTGTTTCAAAGCCGAAGAGCCAGCGTTGTCTGCTTCTGCAGACGTTTCCGTGGTCATGTGGCAGGCATGCCTCAACACCGGAGTGCGCGGATCACTGTTTTCCTTCCCACCAAAGTGGTCCCTATTTATCTACTTGCAATTTCTTGCTTTCGAACTGCTAGGTTGGCAGGAGCCGGGGCAAAGACGGGAGCTCATTCCGTCCTGCAGTACTCGGGAATCGAACTGCTGACCTCCCGCCTCCCAGTCAGCGTCTTAGCCACTTGAGCCACTGCAGTCCCTACAAGCAGATTTCCTCCAGCCTCACCTTAGGGCTCTGCTCAGCTTGTCGTAGTTCATCTGAGGCTTGCATTTCCTCACCCCCCAGAGTCGGGCCACCTCGTCCGGATCCTTGATGACGAACTCGCCATAGTCTCCCTGCCAGGCAATGACATCGTGGTACTCCTCTTTGCGCAGCAGCTCAAGGATAAAATGCCACAGCTGGATCTGCCGGGAGCCAGGACTCGATTCGGGTTTATAGGCCCAGTCTGGGAAGGCAAACCCTGGCGAGGAGAAAAGGAGAGTTAGCCAATTCTGGGTAAGAGGCAGAAGTAGTGGGGGGCGCGGGGGGCGGAGGAGAGGAACTTGCCAGAACAAAGCTTTTACTATTTCCCATACTCCGATCTACTTCTTGAGATATGGCTGCAAAAACAAAAAGGCCAACGTTGTTCCCCCTCTATTCAGATCAGGGGTGCCCAAACCTTTCGGGCCACGGAACGGCCACATGGTTCAGCGGGCCATTCGTGTAGTTCCTCCTACGGGAAGTGGAAGTAAAACACGCCTTGCAATGTTTTGTAACAGGATGAGATACGATTTTTATTAGGCTGGTATTCTCTCTGCTTAAACCAGGTGTCCAAACTATGGCCTGATCTGGCCCCAGACGGCAATTCATCTGGCCCACGCCACCCTCGTCGCTCATGGAAGCGGAAATAAAACATGCCCCATGGGCCGTAGTTTGGACAACCCTGGGCTAAACTGAGGGGAGGGTTGAAAGCTGCAAGACCCCCCACAGTAGGACTCAGAAACTGCAAGGCACATGTGGATTCCAGCCTCCCCTCCACCCCCAACACACACAAGGGAAAACAGGAAACCGGCTGCGCCGTTGCCTCTCCCCTTGGTGCAGCCAGGCGGCTGGGAGGCTGGCCAAGCCGCCGTGCGACTTCCAGGCGAGGTCCCAACCCAATCCTCCTCCAAGCGTAGGAGGGAGGGAGGGAGGGTGGAAGCAGCCCAGGCTTGCCTCCTGGCCTTAGCCTCCCTACCTGGAAGGAAAAAGTTTGAAGCATGGGCGGCCAAACGTTTCGGGCTGCGGGCCAGTCATGTGGTTCAGACCTTGCAATCTGTTTTTGCAACAGGATGAGAGATTGTAAGCTGCCATTTTCATTGCTTAAACCAGGGGTGCTCAAAATACAGCCCGTGGGCCGGATCCACCCCCGATGCCAATCTATCCAGCTGACATCGACCTCATCACTCTTGGAAGCGGAAGTAAAATGCGCCCGTATGGGTACATTTTACTTCCACTTCCAGGAGTGACGAGGTTGGCGTGGGCTAGATGAATTGGCATCAGGGCTTGATCTGGCCCACGGGCCGTGGTTTGGACATCCCTGTTTTAAAGAGCCAGTGGGTGCCTCTTAACATAGTCTACTCTCGATGTACACAAAGGAGTGCCCTGCCTGGCAGGGGAGGTGGGAGCACAGCTGACCGGCGTTGCACGGCGGGACTTTCGGAAGCCGCGCCGCCAACACCACCAGAGCCATGGTTCTTTCACCATCTCCCTTTGCTGATGTTAAGTACATTGAGCTCTGCTCTGTAATGTTCTGATGTTATGGTATATTTATTTTGCACTAATTTGTAAAGTTGTAACTTGTAATCTTTTATTGTATACTATTGTATTTGGTGTGTTCATTTGTTATATTGTATTTAATTTTCCTATTGTAAGCCGCCCCGAGTTGGCCCTGGCCAAGTGAGGCGGGGTATAAATCGAATAAATGAAATGAAATGAATGAGTACGCAGAAAGAGCCTCCATGAAGACTGTGGTGTTTTTTAACCACAATCGGGTGTATCCTGGTAATGGCCACCTTGTTGTGACAGCTAATCTTCCTCACACGAGGTCAGGTGGAAGGAACTATGGAATAACTTCACCCAAAAGTGGCCTAATTATGGCATATATATTTTTATTTTTTTTGGAATAGTAGCCATGTTAGCCTGCGTTTCAATCATATCAGAGAGTAAACAAAATACAGTAAAACCCCGACTTACGAATGCCTCGAGTTACATAAAATTCAACTTACATAATGATTTTGTGCTAAAACCATGTCCTGGTTTACACAATTTCCTATGGGTTTGCTTCGAGTTACATAAATATTCTTTTTCCCATGGGTTTGCTTCGAGTTACGTAAAAATCATTTCCCTATGTGTTTGCTTTGATTTACATACAAAATTCATCTTTCCTATGGGTTTGCTTCAAGTTACGTAAAAAAAAATCAATTTAACCAAAAGCCTACGGAACGGACTTTTTTTCGTAAGTCGGGGTTTTACTGTAAAACAAAAATGTTGTCGAACATTTAAAGACTAACAGCAGTTTTTTAATGTGAGCTTTCGAGAATCAAGTCCACTTCATCAGACATAGGAGAGTGAGCCTTCATGGCATCAATTTATACACATCAGGTACAGCGCAATGGGTTAGCGTTAACTGATAAGGATACAAATCAACATGGCTTTTTACGACTGGTAATAATTCATTTTGGCAGTATCACCTCTGATCAAGATAGGGAAGATGTATGTACACAATGGGCACGGACCGGGAGACGTGGACCTAGAGCAGAGGTGGTCACACTTTTCGTGCCATGGGCCAGTCACATGGTTTAGCGGGTCAGTCGCGTGGTCCCTCTCACTGTAAAACGAGTCCACGGCTGTCACAAACGCATTTGCAACAGCCGCAAGTGCATTTACGGCAGTGTTGTGCACATGCGTGGGCCTGATTTACTTCTGCTTCCAGGAGCGGAGGGCAGCATGGGTCAGATGTGGCCCACGGGCTGTAGTTGGCCCCTGACCTAGAAGCACACCGCAGAGAAACGAATGAAAAGAGGGAGAGAAAGAGGAAGGCGCTATGAGTTACAGCTCAAAAACTCTGAGAAAGAGGAGCCCAACTCTGGCCGAGATGGAAGCATCAACATGTTGGGAAGCATGTGTGCCTCCGTGCCATGTTCTTACTGGGCAGGCCGAAGGAAGGATGGTTAGTGGCTGAGGTCAGCAACTCCAGACAAGGGGCCCTTTTTCCCAGCCACGAGGCAGCAGCCGCCTAGCCCGACTCGAAAGCATTCCTGGGGAAGGAGGGGGGGGACGACGGACGCACATTCAACATCTGCAGCCTGAGCAAAATTGCATGCAAGTCTCCAGCAGCGGCCCCAGAGTCCAAACTCTGGAGGATGAAAGGAGAGGCAGACAGGTTGTCCATTTCCCCAAATGCCACCAACATCTCACCCCACCCCACGCCCAAGCATCCTGTGAATCCACACGAATGGGTTTATTGCAATTCATCCGGCCTACGCTGCCCTTGTCGCTCCCGGAAGCGGACGTAAAACGCGCCCAGATGGTTAAGGCGCTTCTGGGTTAATCCTTCCTCTGTATGGGCGTCTTTTACTTCCGCTTCCGGGAGCGGTCCTCATTGATCTCAGGCCAGTATGGATGAAGCTGCTGCCCTTCATCAAGACGGATTCAAGTGGGATTTAATCCACTTGGGGACCCTCACCCTTCCCTGTGGACTTCGGCTCCCAAGGCCGCTAGTCGTCAGGGTTGTCGCCACTGCCTGATGGTTGCAGTTGAGTTGCTAGCAGTAAGGTCTACACCAGTGGTGGTGAACCTTGGCACTCTAGCTGTTCTTGGTGTTCAATTCCCAGAAGCACAAGTCAGCACTCCTGCTGATCAGGACTTCTGGGAATTGAAGTTCAAGAACAGGTGGCGTGCCAAGGTTCGCCGTCCCTGGTCTACACCAATGTTTCCCAACATTTGGTTTTTTGGACTTCAATTCCCAGAGGTCTAAGTCAATTCCAAAGCACTGATCAGCCAATGTACTGGACTTAGGCTTCTGGGAATTGAAGCCTCCCTCTGGGGCCTGGGTCCCACATTGGGAACCACTGCTCTACACTATTACCATAGGCACAGGAGCGCTGACTTGGGTTTCTGGTAATTAAAGTCCAAGAACACCTGGAGTGCCAAGGTTCGCCTTCACCGCCACAGGATAACCTGGCCAGACAGCTAAAAATCCTGTTCTCTCCAAAGAGTCTTCACAACAACCTTGCCAAGTAGGTTAAGTCACCCGAGGGCGGGCCGAATCACGCTGCCTCCCACAAACTCTTGGAATAATTCGGGAGATGCCCCCTCAGAGCCATCCTACACGATTTCTTACCTCCTCCCACACAGTGTCATGTCTCCTTCTCTAAAAGTGCTGAGCCCAGACCCGATGCCTCGTAGGCGGGGGTGTCTGAGCTTTGCCAGGTTAGGGGGGGGGGTGCTGTGGTTTCCCATTTCCCAAACCCCAGGCGCTCTGAGCCCATCAATAATTCAGGGCTCTGTAATGGAGGCCGGGGACGCGGGCGCCGCTCAAGGGCATCGGCAGAGACGGAGCCATTAGGGTGGTGATGTCATTGGTACAAAGGGGGGGGGGGAGGCCGAGAAGCAAAGCCCCTCAATGCCAACCTTGGGGGAAGGGGTGGCGGTCTGGTTTGCACCGTCCACACCTATTCACTTGCAAGGGAGAGAGACCCAAGGTGGACCCCCCCCCCAGCGGGCAAGAAGTTGTGCACCCCGACACAAGCAAAAAGCTGAGCATCCTTCCTGGTGCTCCCTGGCACTGCAGGCCCTTTACAAACAGAAACCACCCTACCTCCCCCCCCCCCAAAAAAAAACCACACAAACACACACACAAAGTACCAGTCTCCAGGCAACAGGCAGGGAGACCGAGGCTAAAAATAAACAGGAGAAAAGACAGCATGAACTGGGCAGCACCCCAAGAAGCAGCCACAAGCACCCCATTAACCGCCTTAGAAACCCGGGAGACGAGGAAACAGCCCCTCGCAGGGCCACGGAGAGGATGCTCGAATGGGACCCTGGCATCCAAACTCCCAACCCATCCACCTTGTTCTCCAGTCAGTCTCAACTTAGTTCTGCAAGTTGCGGGGCGGTGGGCCAGGGAAACAATGTGAAGGTTGGTGTGTGCGCGCGCGCATGTGTGTGTAAACTGCAGAGACCAGAGCCATGAGCTCACACCTGAATTATCAAAGGCCATTCTTTTTTTGGTTGTGATGGATGGAGAAGCTGCTTCGCAGCCAGGTACCAACTTTGGAGCAAGAATGGAGGAGATGCAAGCTATGTTTTAATTTCTTTTCCTTCTTCTGCCATATCCAGTTCCGAATATGGGCAATCATCATGGCCATGCAGATTGTCCTGGGAACCATAGTCCTCCTCAGCCTCTAGGCCAATATTGATGGAGTTGCTGCCCTCCGTTCCAGATTGATTCAAGTGGGATTTAATCCACTTGGGGACCATCACCCTTCCCTGCAGATTTACTGAAGGCACCCAAGACCACTAGTCCTCAGGGTTGTCGGGTCAGTTAACCTCCGCCTAAGGATCGGGGTTGAGTTGCCGGCAATAGGGTCTACTCCCACCATAGCGAACCTTGGCACTCCAGATGTTCTTGGACTTCCATTCCCAGAAGCCGCCGTGAATCCACACGAATGGGTTCACTGCGATTCATCCGCCCCATGCCACCCTCATCGCTCCTGGAAACAAAAGTATTACCATGTTACTTCCGCTTCCAGGAGCGACGAGGGTTGCGCGGGCTGGATGAATCGCAGTAAGCCCATTCGTGTGGATTCACGGGGGCTTCTGGGAATTGAAGTCCAAGAACATCTGGAGTGCCAAGGTTCACCATCACAAGTCTACTTTATTGCCATAGCAGGATATCCTGACATCTTACGGTTGTTGTTTTTTTGGGGTGTGTGTGTGTGCTGATCCATGTTCCAATTCACCCACATCTGCAGTAGTGTAGGTAGGGGGCCCATCCCATCTCTTAGTTCTTGAGCTCTGGGGTGGGGCCAGGAGGGAAACAAGCCGGCTTTGCTCCCCACGCCTCCCCCGGCTGCAGCATCTGAGTCAGTCCCACTTACACACACACAGGCCTGTTCTCACTAATTAGCAAGGCGGTGGGGGAAGGCGGGCGGCTGTGACATCAGCCGCCTGCAGAGATCCAAACAGTAGGCTGAATGGGTTACTGTTCTCTGGCTGGTGCTACCAGATACGCTGGCGTGTTCCCCTACCCCAGCCCCAATAAAAGCCCCCCTCCCGAGCATAACAGAGAAGCCCCACACACACTCACACACACAAAAGTTGGTTCAGAAGAGTAATTATTCTAACACTCACATGACGATGACAATTGAGGCATCTCACCCCTTTTACACATTCACTCCAGAATATATCTGCATTAACTTCCAAACCCAATGGATGTTCTTTTGCTTCTTTTTCAAGTGCCATATCCGATTCCGAAAACTGGCTATCCTCATAGCGATCAGCCATGAAGATTGTCCTGAGGACAATAAAATGCAGTGGCTTCCATTTGCCTTCCACATCATGACCCCCGTACCACTGATCCAAGTCCGAGTCACTTTCTGGTCCCGCGTCCTCGTCAGACCAGGATGGATGAAGCTGCTGCCCTCCATCAAGATGGGTTCAAATGGGATTTAATCCACTTGGGGACCATCACCCTTCCCTGTGTTCACCACCCAAGGCTGCTAGTCCTCAGGGTTATCAGGTTAGTTAACTATCGCCTGGCGATCAGCTTCGAATCACTAGCAATATGATCTTATTCAGTGATGGCGAACCTTGGCACTCCAGCTGTTCTTGAACTTCCAATTCTCAGAAGCCCCTGATCAGCAGGAGTGCTGATTTGGGCTTCTGGTAATTGAAGTCCAAGAACATCTGGCGTGCCAAGGTTCACTATCATGGCCATAGGATAACCTGGCCAGGCTGCACACCGCAAAAAAGTTTATTTGGGTAACACCTTTCATAGGCGGACAAAAAGGCAGGAAAAGAACTGGGAACCTCTGGGTGAACATTTAATTTCTTATCTTCTTAGGATGTGATGTGTATAGGGGAAATGGACCTGGTTGAAAGATGAAGACAAAATGTTAACTTTTGCATATTACAGCTGATCAACAAACATAGGTCTGTGGTGGATTAGACCAGCTCCGAGTGAGGCTACCAATTTTTTAAAAATGGTACCCGACTGCAGTGGCTCAAGTAGCGAAGACGCTGACTGGGAGGCGGAAGGTCAGCAGTTCGATTCCCGAGTACTGCAGGACAGAATGAGCCCCCGTCTTTGTCCCAGCTCCTGCCAACCTAGCAGTTCGAAAGCAAGAAACTGCAAGTAGATAAATAGGGACCACTTCGTTGAGAAGGTAACAGCGCTCCGTGCGCGCCGGTGTCTAGTCATGCCTGCCACATGACCACGGAAATGTCTGCAGAAGCAGACAGCACTGGTTCTTCAGCTTTGAAACAGAGATGAGCATTGAACCCTAGAGTCAGATACGACTGGCTTTCGAGCAAGGGAAACCTTTACCTTTACCCGGCAAAACGTCAGATGTCTTGCAAAGCTTCGAGCAGGGTTTCCCAAACTTGGGCCCCCAGATGTTCTTGGGACTTCAATTCCCATAGCTGCATTAGCTTCCAAACCCAATGGATGTTATTTTGCTTCTTTTTCAAGTGCCATATCCGATTCCGAATATTGGCTATCCTCATAGCAATCAGCCATGAAGATTGTCCTGGGGCCAACAAAATGCAATGGCCTCCATTCAGCAGGTGTGCTGTCTTGGGCATTTGATAATTGAAGTCCAAGAACACTTGGGCCGAGGGGTCCAAGTTTGGCTTAGAGGGTCAGCGCAGTGGAAATCGGTTTGGAGAGAACGGCGAGAAGGGAGTGAAAAAACAGCGATTACCGCTCAGCCCCTTCTGTGTAAGAAGAGATGTCACAGTGATGGAATGTGCTGAATAACTATGACCACCTACCAAAAATCTTCTGCTCAAGAACATGGGGTCCCTTCTCCTTCGAATGAGGACGACCCCATGGGAGGGCAAGTGTGCCACTGTAGCTATGGTCTGTCTGACATTTCAGATTCCCACCAAATAACACCATTTCCAGGAAAGCACCAGGCGCATCATGTTCGTCTGCCAGCCAAAGGAAGGAAGAAGAGAAAGGAAGGCAAGGCATCCCCTCAAAAGGGACAATCCGCTTATCAATACACATCAACCCCCTTCATATCCCAGCTTTTTTCCACCCTCTCACTTATCAGTCTACTGCAGGGAGTTAATCTGCCAGGCAAGGAGGGGCTTTATGCAGCTAGCTTTGTTGTGCTAAAAAAAAAAAAAAAGTTAGGCACATATGCACAACCTCTGCCTCTCCCCCAATCCGATTTAAACCCAAGACTAAGAACTGGGGAATCCTGTGAAGTCTGGTCCTCCTTCTCTTCCAATTCTCAACAGAACAACACACACGCCATCGCCAAGTGGAAGATTTTTTGGCTTCCAGGAAGGGGGGGCAGAGAAAGCTTACTATGTTTCCCACCCACCCATAATCTCTTCCAAGAGACAGTTTACCAGCTTTATTCCTGGCTTGGCTACTGCCCCCGCAAGGACCCACCCAGCCACCCCAAAGGCTTGTTGCCGCCATGGCTCCACCAACTGAACCCTTGCGCTTGCCAGAGGCGGGCGGTAAAAAAACTACCATCTGTTGGCTGGCATGGCCCCCAGGCCTGGCATGAACCAACAGCAGCTCAGTGCCAAAGGGTGGAGAGGGAAAAGACGGCGAGACACCAGCCGTCCTACCACACAGAGGGGTCTGTACCACCCACGCACCCCAAAGCCATAGCCTCATTCCCAGATCTTATGGCGGGAGAGGCTTGTGTGTGATCCAACCTTCTTTCCATCCTCCCACTCAGATCTTTTATGGGTCCCAGATGCCACGGGCCAAGAAGACATTTCAAGGAGACATTTGCTCAAATGACTTCTCCGCCTGTGTTGTCCTCCAACACCCGGCAATTCCCGTCCTCCTCCGAGTCCAAGAACCCACGTGCCTTCACGGCAGGAGTTACGGCTGTCTGTGCCGCACACCTCCATGGTGGGAACAAGCCCAATCCTATCCCAGATCAGACGGGAATACCTCCCACTCTCTAAACAGGGCCCCGCGGAGGGGCCGAGAGAGTAATAAGAGGCCATTACTTTGGCGAGAGGCAAAGCCAGGCGCATACAATGCAGGGAGTGTTTTGCAAGTCCGGCTCTGCCTTCCAATTTTCTTTAACCCCCCCTTTGCATTTTCCACTGCTCCCAGAGAGAGAGAGAGAATGTGTGTGTGGGGTGTGTGTATGTGTCTGAAAATGTTCCTACATGCCAGACTTGCGCATATGTATACTGCACACTATATGATTTCAAAGCTCAACTGAAAGAAAGCTCCATCTTAACACACTTTACCGCCTCCTTTTGTCTGAGTTTCTAACTCAAGGGTTACATCAGGGGTGCCCAAACTATGGCCCGCAGGCCAAATCCAGCCCCCAACGCCAATTCTGGCTTGCGCCACCCTAGTTGCTCCCGGAAGTGGAAATAAAACATGCCCATACGTGCCGCCATGGCTCCACCAACTGAACCCTTGCGCTCAACAGAGGGAGGCGGTAAAAAACCACCACCTGTTGGCTGGCATGGCCCCCAGGCCTGGCATGAGCCAACAGCCGCTCAGTGCCAACGGGTGGAGGGAAAAGACGGGCACGTTTTATTTCCACTTCCGGGAGCGACTAGGGTGGCGCAAGCCATATGCATTGGCGTTGGGGGCTGATTTGGCCTGCGGGCCATAGTTTGGCCACCGCTGGTTTAATCAGAGAAAACGGCAGCCGTCTTGTGGCAAACAGATTGCAAAGTGTGTTTTACTTCCGCTTCTGGTGGGAGGAACCATGTGACCGGCCCACCGGCCTGAAAAGTTTGGGTACCCTGGGTTAGATCCACCCAACCCTTCCTCCCTGGTCTATTTTGGAGAAGAAACTATGATTATTGGTTGAGAGATTTCCTGGAAGACAGGGGTTTTTTTTTTTGGGGGGGGGGGTGCCAACTCTAGAAATTAAGTTGATATCTCTTTAAATCGCCCCCCTCCCTTTTACACACTCCAAACCACACCACCCCTGTGACTAATCCTGGGAGCCAGAAGCTAAAAGGGCTGGAATTCAATCCCAGCTTCAGAAAGGAAGGGAAAAAAAACTTAATATTACATCACTCCCCAATGTGAACAGCTTCTTAAACCCACATGAACAAAGTACACCATTCTCTCTGGCTTTTAGCAAACCAGTCGAGGGGGGGGTTTGCAAATAAAATGGGGGTGGGGGGTGGGATTGAGTGAAAGCCACATCAGAGACAGTCTGAATGCAGTTTTGCCAGTGAGGGTGGGAGAGAAAGACTGAGCTAGACAACTCTCACTCACACTCACACACAACCATAACCGCACATAAGACACCACTGGCGGGGAGGGGGGGATATAAAAAAAGCAATTAAAAACATTTAAGACTGGGGGGGGGATTAAGTGTGGATCTAAAGCAGGGGTGCCCAAGCTTTTCAAGCCGCGAGCCAGACATGTGGTTCAGGCGGTGCCCAAACGATGCCCCATGGGCCGGATCCAGCCCCCGGCTCCAATTCATCCGGCCCGCGAATCCCTCGTCGCTCCCAGAAGCGGAAGTAAAACGCGCCCGTACGGGCGCGTTTTACTTCCGCTTCTGGGAGCGACGAGGGATTCGCGGGCCGGATGAATTGGAGCCGGGGGGCTGGATCCGGCCCATGGGGCATCGTTTGGGCACCGCCTGATCCAGAGTCCCACACACATTTGGGAGATTTCAAGGGGGAAGGGAGTTTGAGACTGCTGCTGCAGGATCTTTATTTTGTTAGTGGTTTGGGTGAGGCCCAGGAATTATTATTAGGGGTGGCCCAGAGAAAAAAGAACTTTTCCGAGAGTTTTAAGGCGAGGAGGGGAGGCTTTGCCTTGGCCCTCATGATTATTGCAAATAAGGAGGTGCACAGGGGAAACTAAGGCAAGTCTGAACAGAAGCAAAAGAGGCACTTAAGGAGGGGGGGGGGAAAGGGGGGGGGCAGGATTCCAGGAGACACAGACAATCAGGCTGAGAAAAGGGAGGGTGGCGCCAGGGGGGGGGATGGATGATGATGATGGCATGGAAGGGCTGAACAAAACCAGAAAGAGAGGAAGGAGGGAGGGAAGGGGGGCAGAGAGGAAAGAATCTGGCCCCTCCCCAGGACTTTTTATTTTTGCAAAAAAAAAAAAGAAAACTTTGCAAAAAGGAACTGGATTCCCTCTTTAGTCTCCCCAACTCCACTAAAGAAAAAACCTTTCTTTTCACCAACTTCAAAAAAACAAACACAACTTTCTTTTTCTTTTTTAAGAATAAAGGCTTCTCTCTTAATCCAACCTCAGCTTTGTCTTTTTCTGCCCTCCCTTTTCCTAGGAGTAAAGTCCACCCAAGACTTGCTTTGCAAGAAGTTTATCCAACCCCCCCCCAAACAGCACACAACAACACACACAAAGTAAAAAAAGAGAAAAATCAACAACAACACGCACACCAGCATGCATTGCACACACACACACAAAGTGAAAAGAGAAAAAAGCAACAACACACACCAGCATGCATGCATTGCACGCACACACACAGTCAAGAGAAAAAATCAACACACACACCAGCATGCATGCATTGCACACACAAAGTAAAAAAAGAGAAAAAATCAACAAAACACACACACCAGCGTTCATGCATTGCACACACACACAAAGTAAAAAAAGAGAAAAAATCAACCACACACACACACCAGGATGCATACATTGCACGCACACACAAAGTAAAAAAAGAGAAAAATCAACAACACACACACACACCAGCATTCATGCATTGCACACACACACACACAAAGTAAAAAAAGAGAAAAAATCAACCACATACACACACACACACCAGGATGCATGCATTGCACGCACACACAAAGTAAAAAAAGAGAAAAAATCAACCACACACACAAAGCCTTCGCCAAACTGGAATTGGCTCAGGGTTACCAAAACGAATTAAAGCAGGGATCGGGAAAGGGAAAAAAAATTGGCTTGATTTGGAAGAATGGGAGATTTTTTGGGGGGTTGTGGGAGAGGGATGACCCCCCTGTGCCTTTTAAAGGAGGTTAAAGTCCATCGTTTTAAGGTTGGAGATTAATTAACCTCCCCCCCCCTCTTTCCAAGGCAAGATCGGGATTGGTTTAAGGTAGGATCCGCTAATAGAAAAGAAAAGCAAAGTTCGATCGACTTCTCCTTGGCCCGGGTCTCCATAAACACCTGGTTAATTCGAAACCAGTCGCTTAAAATGGGGGGGGGGGGGCGCAAAAGACCCTTCTGAGCCAAAACGGGGGGGGGGGGGACAAATTCCACGCGTGCTTCCACTGCCCCATCGCAGCCAGAGGCCGCCTTAAGTAACACCAAGTTGTAGGTCGGAAACAAACGTTCCTTTTTCGAACGTCGAATTTCCCAGTTCGGAACCGACGGCAACTTTTTTTTTCCTCCAGCCCCCCCCCCCCCCACGGCAACAAACAATTCCCATATCCGCTGGCAAATAAACACACACGCACACACGAGTGCGATGTGCTTACACACACACACACACACAGAGTGCGATGTGCTACCACCCACTCGCCACATTCTTAAACGGGGGGCTATTTTGGGAGGGGGGTGCATGAAAAAAAGCACACTGATCGTACCTCTCCCCCCCCCTGCCGCCGCCCCCATGAAACCCGGGGAAGGAAAAAACTCACACTCACTCACACACACACACTCACACCCCAACCCACTCGTCTCATCTGTGTTTCATGAGTCACTTTTCCGCGTTTCCAAGGTGAAACTAGACTCCGATGCAACGCAAGAAAGGGGGTCTGGGGTCCAGGCCCCCCCTTCTTGCACCGATCTATGGGGGGGAGGGGCGAGCCTTCCCTTCTCCCCCCCCCCGACTTCACTATGAATGCAATAGCAACGTGGCGTCTCCGTGTAACAACATCAAAGAAGCAGCAAACCGCCCCCCCCCAATCGACGCCAGATCGGGGTTCAGTTGACCCGAATTCGTTTACACACACCAACGCGAATCCGATTTTTAAAAAGGGGGGGGAGGGAGGGGGGACGACACTGGGGTCATTCTTCCAAGAAATGTTTTCCCACCCCCTTTATGAGAAAAACCGGACCCCCCCCACCCCATTCATTTCCTTGCCTCTGCAGAATCGGACGGGGGGGGAGAAGCGGGGGTAGCGGCCCCGTCTCTACTTCATCAGGGGACCCCCCCACCCCACCCCCCAAAGCCAGTTCCAACTTCCACCCACGGCTCGGCTTCCCACCCCCACCCCCGTCCAGATTTCCCGGGCAACGTCCCTAAGGCCGGGAAAAGGCTCACGCCAACCGGGGGGGGGAGGAGCAGGAGGAGAGCGGGAGCTGTGGCAAATGCAACAGGTTCGATCCCCGCCGCCGCCACCCCGGGCAAACTCTCAGAGTCCGGCGGCGGAGGAAAAGAGGGGAGGGGAGGGGAGCCCCCCCCCCTCTGCCTCGGCCCCCAGAGGCTCGACGGGCAGGAAACAAGAGTTAAGTAAGCCTCCATTAGCTAGGAAAGAGGAGCAGGGGTGGGGGTGGGGGTGTAAGTGGGGGTGAGAACACAAGTTGGCTGCAACACACAGGACACACTAACGCCCCCCCCCATCACCAGCACCACTACTTTTCCTGCACGATCCCTCCATTGTACTTGCAACCAAACTCAAGGCTGACTCAGCCCCCCCCCCAACTCTACACACCCCTTGGAGAAGGGGATCTGGTTATCTCTCTCTCTCCCCCCACCCTCCAGACCCAAAACGGAATCCCTCTCCTTCCTCGACCCCCCCCCCATTAACACCCCCTCCCCCCAATTGGTCCTCCTTTTGCATGCAGCACAGAAGTCGCAGCAACCAACCCAACCCCCCCCCACACACACACACTTTGCCTTGCTTGGTTCAGGATCGCGCCCCCTCCCCCCCCCAGGCACGAAAAACAAGTTCTTCGCCTCCCTTTGCAAACTTTCCAGCCCACGTGTCGGTGTCATTGTTGTAGTCCAGAGGACCCCCCCCCTCCTCCTCTTACGCTTTAATTTTTTTTGGTCCCCTTGCAAATCGCGATTTCTCCCCCCCCCCTAAAAAAAGGGGGCTAAAGCGCCCTGCCCCCCCCCGGCTTCCACTTTCCCGCGGTCCCCACCTCCGTCCGCCGGGGTCTTCATGGCTCCTGGCGCCGCAGCCTCCAGCCGGTCCCCAGCTCTGCCTCTTCTGCCCCCCCCCACGCCCCGTCCGCTCGCCTCGCTCGCTCGCTCGCACCCCCCCCCCTCTGCCTCATATGGAGCCGGGACGCCCACGCCCCCCTGCCGCACGTCACCGCCGCGTCGCCATGGACACGCTGTGCCCACCCCCTCCGACGCCCCAGCCTGGTCGGGCTCCGCCCACAGAGTCCGGGGAGGGAGGAGGGAGGTTTAAAGGGGCCGCGTCGGGAAAAAAAAGGGGAAAGTCTCCGGGAGGAGGAGGAGGAGGGGGATCAAAGGGACGCCGGTGTGGGGCGAAGGAGGCAGGATCCCCCCCACCCACCCACCCACCCCAATACATACCCAGTGCATAAGTCTATAGTTTCAACCAGAAAAAGCTCAGAAGCTTTTTTACCTATGTGCACCTGGAGAGTGGCAGGGAAAAGATAAATCCACAGGGAAAGGGATTCTTCTTGAAAGATTTCTTCCCATCAGTGATCAAAGCACTCAAATAAATTATGAAAGGAAAACAAGTTATGCAACGTTTAGGACTTGGTGGGCTTTCCATTATTATTATTATTATTATTATTATTATTATTATTATTATTATTATTATTATTATTATTATTATTATTATTATTATTATTATTATTATTATTGTTGTTGTTGTTGTTGTTGTTGTTGTTGTTGTTGTTGTTGTTGTTGTTATTGTTATTGTTATTGTTATTGTTATTATTATTATTGTTGTTGTTGTTGTTCTTCTTCTTCTTCTTCTTCTTCTTCTTTCTTTGTTAGCCGTCCAGAGTCACTTTATGAGTGGGGCGGCATATAATAATAATAATAATAATAATAATAATAATAATAATAATAATAATAATAATAATAATAATAATAATAATAATAATAATAATAATAATAATAATAATAATGTTTCCCTTGCTCAAAAGCCAGTCGTATCCGACTCTAGGGTGCAGTGCTCATCTCTGTTTCAAAGCCAAGGAGCCAGCATTGTCTGCTTCTGCAGACATTTCCATGGCCATGCGGCAGGCATGACTAGACACATGAGTGCATGGAACGCTGTTTCCTTCCCACCGAAGTGGTCCCTATTTATCTACTTCAAATTTCTTGCTTTCGAACTGCTAGGTTGGCAGGAGCTGGGACAAAGACGGGAGCCCATTCCGTCCTGCAGTACTCGGGAATCAAACTGCTGACCTTCCGCCTCCTAGTCAGCACCTTAGCCGCTTGAGCCACTGCAGTCTTTAATAATAATAATAATAATAATAATAATAATAATAATAATAATAATAATAATAATAATAATAATAATAATAATAATAATAATAATAATAATAATAATAATAATAATAATAATAATAATAATAATAATAATAATGTAGTATCAGGGCCGTAGCCAGGATTCTAGATGTTGGTGGGCAAATATTTTTTCAGGGTAGGCAACAATGTCATGTATATATATATCCCATATATAAGCAGCCAGGAATTTAAGGGTGGGCAAACTGGTAACTCAGTGTGGGCGATGCCCACCCTGGTCACCCACTGGCTACATCCCTGATTTGTATGTATGCCACCCACTCAACAACGCAACTCCGGGCGGTGGCTACACATTCCCCATTGTGGGACTTAAGATGGGGGACAGGGGCCGCCTGTGATTTAGAGGGCTGGCGGCATCCCACAGGGACTTTCGGTGGCTTAGTGGTTAAGATGCTGAACTTGACGGACCGCAAGGTTGGCAGGTCAGCAGTCCGAGACCCAAGTGCTGCATGATGGCGTGAGCTCTCAGCTCTTTCCCAATTCCTGCCAACCTAGTGTTGGAAAGCAAGACATTGCAAGTAGATAAATAGGTACCACTTCAATGGGAAAAGGTAACAGGGCTCTGTGCGTTCTGGCGTCTGGTCATGCCTGCCACATGATTACGGAAACATCCGCACACACAGACAGCACTGGCTCTTTGGTTGTAAATGGAGGTGAGCACTGAACCCTAGAGTTGGATACAACTGGATTCCAAGCAAGGGCAACCTTTATCTTTACCATTTACCTAGACAAAAAGAGTGTTGTTAACTAAAAAGTTTATATGATTTTCAACTCCGTTGTTAAGGTGCCTGCGTTCCTGTTCTAAGTAGAAAGCTGGGACAATAATGCAGTTTAACAATAAATCAAAGGTCTGTCTAGGGCTAAATAATACTTAAACTGTTTACAGCCAGTATATCCCTGAATGAAGGTTGCTAAATGGGAATACTGGTAAGGGGAAGGCTTCCTACCCTTTAAATGGCCATTGCTGGAAACAGGATGCTGGGATCCTCAGCTCAGTTCCTGTGCATGTTTACTAGGAACTGCAACCCATTGTTCCCTTGCTTTACTCCCAAACAAATGCGTATTATGGATGGCGGATAAAATGGAGATTTAGCCTGCTCAAGCACAGATCTGACTATTTCAGAATTTTTTGTTTTTAAAGATGCCATCTAAAGCACTGCACTTTTACCAAATGACTCAAACACCTTTGCTTTAAGAATTAAAAAAATAGGTGGCAAATGCCAATGCAACATCTGGAATAACTTAAATATTCATCTCCTAGTTATTAAACCAGAGCTGCCCACTAAATAAAATGATTTGTTATTGTTGTGTGCTATTAAGGTAGACTTAAAAGTGACCTCCGTAGGTCTTGGAAGAAAAGAATGGTAAACCACTTCTGTTTATTCTCTGCCTAGAAAACCCTGGAAACGGCCACCATAAGTCAGAATTAACTTATCAATTGTAATTTGTGAGATATTTAAGCAGTGCATTTCCATGGATGAGTGGGGATTTGAACCCAGGTCTCCTGCATCCTAGTCCATCACTTATCCACTATACAATACTGTGCTGTGTGTATAGTGCCGGGATTCTCAACCTTTTCAAGCCAAGGGCCGGGTCATGCTCCCTCAGATAGCTGTGACCATTTTGCCCTGCTTGCCACACGTGGCACTTCCGGTGTGGCAGAGGCAGGGGGGGCACATGAAAAGGTGTTGTGGGCTGCATCCGACCTGTTGGTCGGTTTCTGTTTATGATATTTTGTGATATTGAGCTTAGTTCTGTTACTTGTTACTTTGTTAGCTGCCCTGAGTTGCGCTGCAACTGGGTAGCATACAAGTTGAAATAATAAACAAACAAACAATACACCATTCAAAAAGTCTAGAATTACTTAATAGCCTTTCTTTAAGAACTTCACAAATAGCAAACAACTAGAACTACTAAACAATGTACAGTATCTTGCTAAAACAGAGCTATCCATTAAATGAACAATGTTAAATTCAAGAAGTCCTAAGGTATTTTTTTATATATATCATACCATCCATGTGAATAAAACTATGTGACGAGAGGATCCTGTACCAAGGAACATGTCATCATAAATTCCGTATATTGGAAGACCACTGCGTTAATGCCAAAAAAGTTAAACGTAGTTGAAAGTTCTTCATGCTGAGAACTACTAATATCCATGAAATGCTGAATTTTCTGTATAGCAATCATTTCTGCCCTTGCACGGTGAAATCACAGAATCCAATGCAACCTTGCCATGTTATGTAGCATTTTTTCCCAATGCATAATGTGCCTCTAGCTCATTCATCCCTGGCTACATGCCTATGAAGCAGAGCTATGGCAGCTGAGAGATCATGAGTTGCATAAAAGACTATCTACTGACGAGTTTTGCGGTTTAGAGGGCGGATCAGGCGTCCTCGATTTCAGGTCACCAATCTACCACTGTACTACACCCTCTTAGGTAAAGGTAAAGGTCACCCTTGCTTGAAAGCCAGTCGTATCTGACTCTAGGGTTCAGTGCTCATCTCTGTTTATAGCCAAAGAGCCAGCGCTGTCTGCATCTGCAGACATTTCTGTAGGACATTTGGCAGGCATGACTAGACACCAGAGTGCGCGGAACGCCGTTTACCTTCCCACCGAAGTGGTACCTATTTATCTACTTGCAATGTCTTGCTTTCGAACTGCTAGGTTGGCAGGAGCTGGGACAAAGACGGGAGCTCATTCCGTCCTGCAGTACTTGGGAATCGACCTTCCGCCTCCCAGTCAGTGTCTTAGCCACTACACCAATGAAAACAACTTTTATCCCTGTTCAATGCAACATTTGCGAAAAATGCAAATTTTTGTCATATGTTCACTACTCCCAAATGTAACTAGTTACAGGTTACCACTATTTGTAACTCTTACTTCCTTATCTGCCAGTGCCCTTGGGCTATTTTTAAAAAAGCAAACAACAGATATACAAGCGATTCAAAACAAAGGAAGGAGAAAGAATCAGGGAAGAACTAAAATCATTCTGCGCATAGCCTGGAGGAACAGGGAAAGGATCCGATATAGATAAGATGGGTGGGTGGGGAAGGATATCCAGACAATGAGTCTGTGAGGCCACATGATGTGATTATATTTGCTAAAACTAAGCAGGTCTCAAGCCTGGCCAGTGCAAATGGAAAACGGCTGCCGTAATCAGGCCCAACTCAATCATTTGTTATTTTCACTTAAGCAGAATTTAGGGGTCAGGGCTCTTTCCAGCAATGGCTAGATCCCCACACTCACCAGACAGTGCCATGATATGGAATGGTTTGGGATCTCTTGTATATTTATTAGATTTTTTTAAAAAGAGCCCTAGGGCTGGCAGATAAGGAAGTAAGAGTTACAAGTAGTGGTAAGCTGTAACTAGTAACCTCTGGGAGTAATGAACATGGTATACATAACAGAAACGAAAGTTGGTCGCCACGGAAATGAGATGGCTGAGGAAGGCTGCTGGAGTGACTAGAAGGGATAAAATCAGGAATGAGATAAAGCGGGGGTTCCCAGCCTATGGCCTGCAGGCCAGCCCTGGCCCATGGCACCATTTAATGCGGCCCACCGCTGCACCTGGAAGTGGAAACATTTACGACAGCGGTAAAATGCATTTGTGCGTGCGTAAACACGGTTATGTCAGCTGTAAATGCACTCATGGCTGTCGTAAATGCGGGAGAGGGCACATTTACTTCCATTTCTGGGGGTGTGATCCGGCCTGCTCAGCCGTCCAGGGGGCATGGTCAGGCGCACGGTGTAAAATTGGTGTGGAGCCGCTGCTATAAGGGAAAGAATTGGAATAGAACCCAGATTGTTGACCCGGATCAAGTCACCTGCTCACATTTTGGGGGCTCTCTTTATTGGAATGCGCGGCTTACAGGACCTGTCACGGTGTGAACATCTGCACCACACAAATTGATCACTGGGAAAGATGAGATAGAAATGTAACTAATAAATACAGAGAAATAAAATGCAATTGCGCGGCATAATAAAAAGTGGGGGATTTTTTTTTTAAAAAAAAAAAAACCTTTGGCCTCCGTGGGATTCTGTCAAAACTCTTGCTCGGCCAGGCATGTGCTTCTGTCAACCTCAGTTCCCCATCTGTAAAGAAGGAACATTCATGATCTCACCGCCCAGTGCTATTTATGAGGAGGCAATTATGGGAAAGCACAGCGTATGCTCGGCACTCAAGGGGGAAGAGTTCAGCTGGAAATGGGAAGGTGCCTCCGAAATTAAGGATGGGAACAGCAGCGGTTGTTTGTTCCTAGGCCAGAGGGCAGGCATGTCACAGGCGGCAGCAGAAGTGAAGGAATGTGAGTAAGGGAGGGATTCCTGTCCAGGCTTGCTGTGGAGGTTGGGAGATTCCATCCTCAGTCTATGCAAACAGACAGGGATATGTAGAAGCACACAGAGACCAGGGCTTCATGAAAACAGGGCTTGAGAAGTCCCCTAAAGACGCCGACGACGACAACCGGCGCAACTGCTTCCCTCTGAGGTTTAGTTGTCCATCCACAGCTAAAGAGAAAGGGGCTTTCCTCAAGATGAATCTATGGCTGCATTCTGTCCCTGTTGGTAACGCAAAGTTTCCGAGGGGGTGACGTGGTCTTGGATGTGGACTGAAGAGCAAGCAGCTTTATATAAGGCCTACTCGTTTGTTGAGACGGAGCGCTGCTGCTTGCATTTGTGCACTATGCAGTACAGTAATGCCTCGGATAACGTTTGCATCAGACAATGCTAAAACCGCGTAATGTTAAGCAATGGGGGGGATGCATCGCATAACGTTAAAATCCTATGGGATGCATCAGATAACGTTCGCTAAAGCCTGTGCCGGTTACAATGTATCTCTATGGAGTTTTAACGTTATACGATGCATCCCATAAGATTTTAACGTTATACGATGCATCCCATAGGATTTTAACGTTATCCGATGCATGCATCGGATAACGTTAAAAATCAAATAACACTAAGACTTGTGGAACCAAGTTTTAGCACTATCCGAGGTTTTATTGTACTTCAAAATTCCAGATACAAGATGTCTGACAAAGGCAGCTGGAGTGACTAGAAGGGTTAACATCAGGAATGAGGTTATAAGGGAAAGAATGGGAATAGAACCAATCTTAAGCTACATACAGAGACAACAAATAAAGTGGTTTGCCCATTTTGAGTTCTCAACCTCTTAAAGCCAGGGGCTAGGTCACACTCCTCAGATAGCTTCGGGGGATGGACAGACGGTCCACCCCATGGCACTTCCAGGTGTGATGGAGGTGGTAGTGGGGCCACGTGAAATGGTGCCGTGGGCCACACACGGCCCATGGCCTGCAGGTTGAGAATCCCTGGGATCCTATCTTGCAGGGAAAGAGGAGAAGGACAAAGGCCATGAAGCAGACCCAGAGGAAGGTGGGTTTTCAAAGTACGTTTAGTATCATGATAACTCGATATTTTTTAATTGTAAGTGTAATTGTAATTGGGATATTTTTTGAAATGTTTTTGTATTATGATACCGTGGTACCTTGTAATTGTAATTATATATTTTGTGTCTTTGTTAGCCGCCCAGAGTCGCTTTGCGAGTGGGGCGGCATACAAGTCGAATAATAAACAAACAAATAAAAATAAATAAGAAGAGAAGATTTCCAAATTTAACACTGTGTTAGCATTAGAAACAGTCCCCACTCCATTCCCAAAAACTAAGATACACCTTCAAACCACCATAAAGGACCAATAGGTTCAGGAAGTTGTAATCTTAAAAAGTATAAACACATCAGTGTCAATTTCATTACATTTCTCCAAACTGTATCTGTATTTAATTCCTGACCTTATTTCTTAGGGTTGCAAGATTATTATTTTTTGCCATTCCCGCACTGAAATGTGCATGCATTTAAAGCCCATTTTCCTAATATTTACATTTATTTATGCCTTTTATGTGGCATGTGCATTTTCTCCATTGATTGACGTATGTCTGCACATCCCCCCCCCCAACCTCACACATCTTTATCTGCTTACCTTTTAATATCTATCCATTGCTTTGTGCACTTTTACTTCACCAGACGCCTCATAATGTGTGGGTTTTTGCCTTCCTTCTTGCAATGGTGCAAAAAGGCTGTTTTTGTCCTGACTGAAACATCTAATGAAATTCCATTCCTCCCAGTTTTGGATGGTAACAAGCAACTTCATACCCTACTTAGGGTTTTATAAAAGCTTTCCATAATAGAGACCGTAAGAAAAAATCCATGCTGTGACTGTTATTGCCATCAAGGATGGCCAGTGAGTAATGTGTCATAAGACCAATAAGTAATAAGATCAATATGTTCAAGTGGGGGCTGCTGGCGGACAACGACACACTGTGCGAATGTGGAGAGATACAGAATCCGGCTCATTTACTGGTCTGCCAATGACTACCAGAAGTGTGCGCCGATGAAGGCTTAAGTTTGGCCAATGACAAAGCCAAGAAAGTGGCTTCATTTTGGCAGTCCAGCGTTTGATCGGGACACGAAAGAAGAAGGCATAGTGAGAGCATCACAAAGATATCAGCAGGATTTTGTCAATTCCGTATGTGGCTAAAAACACCATAAAGTCCAAGAATTCAGAGATATGCAACGGAAGGAAAAACTTTTTTTTAAAAAAATTAAGTGGTAGCCGTGTTAGTCTGTGTTTCGACATTTCAGAGAGAATAAACAGAACAAAAAAGATGGAAAATATCGTGGAACTTTAAAGAACAACTGCTGTATTTTAATGTTAGCTTTCGTAGATCAAGTCCACTTCGTCAGAGGAATATTTCCAACCCCTAAAGCAGGGGTTCTCAACCTTTTCAAGTCGGGGGCCGGGTCACGCTCCCGCAAATAGTTGGTGGGCCGAACTGGTGCCCCAGCCGCGGCTGAAATCAGCCATGGACACATTTACAGCCATCGTAAATGCGTTTACGACAACCATACATGAGTCTGTGGCTGTCTTAAACATGTTTATGACGGCCATAAATGAGTCCACAGCCGATTCTGGCAATGGCTGGAGCAAGGGCAGGGCTGGATTATTTGGTGCCATGGGCCGCATCCATACCACGGGCCATAGGTTGAGAACCCCTGAACTAAAGATTTCTATATTCCCTTAATAGCCATCATTGTATGCAAGGTCTGGCAAAAAGCCTCCGAAGACTGGTTGTGAAGATATTTTACACCACTTTAACTTAAAGGTAAAGGTAAAGGTAAAGGTTTCCCTTGCTCGAAGGCCAGTCGTATCCGACTCTAGGGTTCAGTGCTCATCTCTGTTTCTAAGCCGAAGAGCCAGCGCTGTCTGCTTCTGCAGACGTTTCCGTGGTCATGTGGCAGGCATGACTAGACACCGGAGCGCACGGAACACTGTTACCTTCCCACCGAAGTGGTTCCTATTTATCTACTTGCAATTTCTTGCTTTCAAACTGCTAGGTTGGCAGGAGCTGGGATGAAGATGGGAGCTCATTTCCGTCCTGCAGTACTTTAACTTTAACTTAACTTAAACTTAACTTTAACTTAAGGGAGTTCTTTTCCATCATCCCATATAGTAAACATAAAGTAAAGTATGTAGTAGGTAATAGTGTAAATCAGAGGGGTTTTCCCTGGAAGTGGGACACAACCATGTCTCAGAGAGACTAAGATGGTTGAAGTTCATCTGGCTGGCAACAAAGGCAGATTACAAAGGAAGAGATCTAAGACTAAAATGACTGGAATATACAGTAAGCAGGCAAGGTATTAAGCTGTTCCATTCTTGACACTCAGTGGTTCTTCATTAACAAAGGCTTTGTAGTTTAAACCACAGCCATGAATACACTTACGAGGGAGTAGATACCATTGGGCACAGTTTCCTGATAGCATAGCCAACTCACAGTTTTAAAGCATGACCATATAAATATGGGACTGCGATGGCTCAAATGGTTAAGATGCTGAACTCACTGACTGGAAGGTCAGAGTTCGATTCCTGGGTACTGCACGACGGAGTGAGCTCCCAGCTCTATCCCAGCTCCTGCTAACTTAGCGGTTCGAAAGCAAGAAATTGCAAGTAGATAAATAGGGACTACTTCGGTGGGAAGGTAAACAGTGTTCTGCGCACTCCGGAAGTGCAGATGCAGACAACGCTGGCTCTTTGGCTATAAACAGAGATCAGGTCAGTAGTTTGAAACCTGAGTGCTGCACAACCGAGTGCGCTCCTGTCATCTGTTCCGACTCCTGCCAACTTAGCAGTTTAAAAGCAAGAAATAGGCCCCCATGTAAACAGCCTTCCGTGTCTAGTCATGCCTGCCATATGTCCATGGAAATGCCTGCAGACGCAGACAGCGCGGGCTCTTTGGGTGTAAACGGAGATGAACACCGAACCCTAGAATCAGGTATAACTGGCTTTTGAGCAAGGGCAACCTTTACCTATATAGGGAATAGTTAAATAAAGGTATACAACAATGTCCCAATAATGGGGGGGGGGTTTACACATAGCAGTTTATATAAGTTTTAAAGAGATTGTGTATTTTTTTCCTTTTATATTGTAGTTGTGTATGTTTAATGTTAATCTTGAATAAAAAAATTTTAAAAAAGTTTTAAAGCATGCTCAAAAATATAGGCAACCAGTCAGATATTTAACATATAAGCCCAAAATCACACTACCCTACAAAACCACTCTTCAAGTACTATATACATTTATTATTATGACTGGATTGATGGAATACCAATCATATGACTCCCCACAGCATGCAAGCCTTTCCCATCTTGGTCCTCACATAGAGTTGCCATAATTCTCTCTCATAAAACGAGAAGAGAAGTACAACATAGCCTTTTTAAAAACAAACATAATATACCGTAATGATAGCTATTTTTCCAACCTTGAATCCGGGATAATCTCGGTTTTCCGGGACATATGGCAACCCTATCCTCACAGGTTTCCTCCTGTGCATACTTGCGGTATAGCAGGGGTGGCCAAACTACGGCACCATTTTATGTGGCCCACCGCCACCCTCACTGCTCCCAGAAGTGGAAGCAGGCGCATTTACAACAGCCGTAAAACACACCCGCACATGCATAAATGCGCCACGCAGCTGTTGTAAACGCATTTACGACAGCCACGGATGCTTTTATGGCAGCGTTTACGGTGGGAGGAACCATGTGACCGGCCTGTGGCACGAAAATTTTGGCCACCACTGCAGTACAGGTTACTGCAGGATAGGACCCCAAAACCCTTTGTAGCATATAAGCCAATGTTTCTGTTGCAAACATTGACAGATTTCCTCAACGACTGCCAATTTACACAAAGAATTCCTAGAAAGCCACTGGTTTAAAAGTTTACAGTTTAATCCCAGAAATCAGGGCAAACGTATATTACTGTAGCACTCTCCCTTTACACGAAAGCTATTATCCACAGTTTGGATAATCTGTTTCAAAGGCATTTGGTTTTAAAAGAAAAAAAAAACCTCAGGATGGTTTTAGATGCAGAACAGGGCCGGAAAAATTTATGGTGCCACCTGTCCCAGGTGTCTTGTGACCTGCAACATATTTTTCCCCAAACTGCATTCCTAAAAAATAAACCCAAGTGTTGTCTCAAAAAATAAAAAGTTCTGACAGCGATCTAATAATTCTGATTTCCCCCTTCCCCACCAACTCATTTTAAAGTTTACTTATTTACTCATGTAAATTTTGTTCAAGTTTGGGAATGTGTTTACCGTGGCGGTATGGTCAAATGGGGCTTTTAAGTAGGACTTTGGAGTTCAGTACAAGTCGCTAAGACGCTGACTGGGAAGCGGAAGGTCAGCAGTTCGATTCCCGAGTACTGCAGGACGGAAATGAGCTCCCGTCTTCATCCCGGCTCCTGCCAACCTAGCAGTTCGAAAGCAAGAAATTGCAAGTAGATAAATAGGGACCACTTCGGTGGGAAGGTAACAGCGTTCCGTGCGCTCCGGTGTCTATTCATGCCTGCCACATGACCACGGAAACGTCTGCAGAAGCAGACAGCGCTGGCTCTTCGGCTTAGAAACAGAGATGAGCACTGCACCCTAGAGTCGGATACGACTGGCTTTCGAGCAAGGGAAACCTTTACCTTACAAGAAAGATGTGATTAGGAAAGCAACTCGTTAAATAAATAAGGCTTTGATTCTTCCTGGATTGAATTGAGGGAATGTCTGCATGCTTCCTTCTGTTTAAACAAGGAGCTTGGATGTTGGGAGTCAGATTGTAATCTAACAGGGTTTTTTTTTTTGGTAACCTGCCTGACTGTTAAGGATTGCAGCCGCCTGTATTTTAGCTGCCATTTTAAGATACAAGTTTTTCTTTAAAGAACACAACATACATGTTGATGCATTCCCATCAGGGGTGTGCAGGGCACCATGGGAAGGTGCAGGACAAGGAGTGGTGGGGATGGTGGTGGTTTGGAGCAGAGGCAGTGGTGTGCTGGCCCACAGGGATACAGGGATTCACCTTGGTGCGCCCCAGCGACTGATGCCCCCCAGCGGCAGGCAGAGGTAATGGGAATGTATGGGATTTCTACCCCCCAATAGACACCCCCATCACTTCCTGTCCACCACCCTCCCAAGGTGCTCAGCACACTCCTGGTTGGAAGGGAATCCCATACATTGCTATTGGTGCCCCAGGGCATAGCTGTCAAGTATCCCGTATTGGCCGGAAAACTCCCGTATTAGTTAGACTGCAATGCCCTAATGCTGCCCGTGGAGGGCTGCACAGGATGAGCATAGCTGTCAAGTATCCCATTTTGGCCAGGAAATTTCCCTTATTTTCAAATCCAAAACTTGACAGGTATGCCCCAGGGTGCCAGAGGCAAAGGCAGGGTGGGACAAAGCCTGATTGCCCGATATACCAGCCTGAGCCTGATTCCCATGCACAAATCGGCCACAAGTGAGACGCCAGATGGCATTAGGAAGTTTCTGAAGAAAGCAGAGAATATGGTGGTGTTTTTACTAGATGACAAGCTAGTTATACATCTCTCTGCAAATTCATCTTAACACGGGTGAATTTTACATCTGATTATGTGCAATGCTAAAAGTACCTTTCCATGTTATTCTCCCACTCGATTTTAGTTCACAGCATCATTTGAAACATGTTTGCTTAGATACAGTTTCAACAGGTAGGCATGCTTTAGACTGCAGCCTTAATCATGCTTTAGAATAGATTATGTCAGAATCCAATAGCTGTTTTGTAAGTAGGTATCGCAACTGCATGGATGTAAGTATTACAATTACATTCTACAATAGTTTGCTTTTTTAAGGTAAGGTAAAGGTTTCCCTTGCTAGAAAGCCAGTCAAATCCGACTCTAGGCTTCAGTGCTCATCTCTGTTTCAAAGCCGAAGAGCCAGCACTGTCTGCTTCTGCAGACATTTCCGTGGTCATGTGGCAGGCATGACTAGACACCGGAGCATGAGTGCACTCTCTATATCAGGGGTTCCCAACCTACGGCCCAGGGCCTGGACCCGACCCACGACGCCATTCCATCAGGCCCGTTGCCTTCTCTCCCACATCTGAAAATGGGAGTGGACGCATTTACGCATGCGCAGGTGTGTGCCTGCACATGCGCAAATGCACACACAACTGTCAGAAATGTGGAAGTGAGTGCATTTACGACAGCCATTTATGCGTCTGCTTCCGGAGGTGTAGTCCAGCCCACTCAGCTGACCGGGGCGTCGTCAGGCCCGCGGCGCCAGAAGGTTAGCCACCCCTGCTCTAGGTAAGGTAACATTTTTCCCCAAACATGCCGGGTACTAATTTTACCAACCTCAGAAGGATGGAAGGCTGAATCAACTTTTATCCCCATCAGGATCGAACTCACAACTTTTCTTTTCTCCACTTCACGTTTGCTAATATAGTGAGTCAGCCAGTCTGGAGAACTTATCCTGCCTATGGTAATAGAGTAGTCCTTACTACCAGAGGCTCAACACTGATTGTCAGGAAGCGGTCAACTAACCTGACAACCCTAACGGCCTTGGGTGGCGAAGCACACAGGGAAGGGTGATGGTCCCCAAGTGGATTAAATCCCACTTGAATCCTTCTTGATGCAGGACAGCAGCTTCATCAATACTGGCCTGGGGCTGATGAGGACTCAGGACCAGAAAGTGACTCGCGAACTGGATCAGTGGTACAGGAGTCATGCTGGGTTGTGGAAGGCAAATGGAAAGCCACAGCATTATATTCTCAGGACAATCTTCATGGCCGATTGCCATGATGATCACCAATATCCGGAATCGGATATGGCACAAAAAGAAATGAGTTGGATTAAATATTGAGTGCTGCAACTGCATGGATAGAAGCAGAGCAGTTATTACTAGCATCCAATGCTTTAATACTCAGCACATAACAAAGGACAAAGCACTGGTTAGTTAGATACTAGAGACCCGCCTCTAAATCCCTGCTCAGACATCAGCCTCATGGGCCTTAAAGCATGTGGTAGTCTACCATGCAGGACTGTCCTAAAATAAAATGTTTTTTTAACGTACGAGAGGTCACCCCCCAAAAAAGGTGAGCAAATTATTTGACCGAGCCATAACTAAATGGCACAGCACACTATTTTCACCTGTAAAGTTGCTATACCTGAACAACTAAGTATAAACAGGAAGTCATTAGCTGCAATTAAGTTCACTAAGTAGCCTTGAAGCAATTCTGTTACTGTATCTGCATTTATGGCACCGGTGATTCCCATCCGGATTGTTTTAAGCATCTGAAAACTCAAGATGCTTCGACTGAGACCGAAGGAAATATATATATATATTTTTAAATCCAAGCCTCCAGTTTTCAAAAGGGGCCAACAGGAAGCTTTTAAGACCTCCTTCCCACACTGTTTGCCTCCAGCATCTCATGCTTACTAAAATACTCACTTTACTGTGTCTTGGAATGGACGCATAAAGACTCCACAGCTGTTGAAAGGCTGATTGTTCTCTCTGTGTTGCCTGATTCTGTAAACCAGTGGCCCTCAGCACATCTTGTACAGTGGTACCTCGGATAAAGTCCGATTCGGATAAAGTCGTGGTTTTCATGCACACGCATAAAGTCTAAAACCGCTTAAAAATGGACGTTATCCGAGGTATTTGGTATAGGCACCTCGGATAAAGTTCATTTTTTGGACGTTATCCAATGCATTGCCCATTTGATTCGGATAAAGTCCAAAATCGGATAAAGTCCAAACTTGTGGAACAGAGTTTGGACTTTATCCGAGGTTCTACTGTACTAAAGATTTCATAAGCTAATTACATGTCACTTGAGAATCTTCCTTTGCGCTAACTTTGACATGGGAGCTCAAGATAAGAGAATATGGCTCCATTCACAGAGAACAGCAGGTCACAATTCTGGTGAATCTTGGCTTATTGGGAACACACGGCTATCCTAACATAGTTCTCTCCTTACAAGACAGAAACACAAACCACAGTTTGTTATGGGCTTATGAATCCTGGCGTATCTAACAGTTCAGACAATAGCTCAACCAAACCATTTTCTGATTGTTTTATTAGCTCCATGGGTTTTCTGTGGTCACACACAGGCATGTGGTGGCCCGCTGTGATACCGGGACATGTTGCTGCGTGCCCCTACTTATATCTTATAACATAAAAGACCATGCCACCTCGGCAGTTTCCTCTCCCACATCGGCCCCTCTCACCGGGCTCCCCTCTGCCCTGTGGGAGAAAGTCCGAAGTACTTCGGCAGTGGTGCGGGGATAATAATAATAATTTCATGTTGTTGTTGTTTTCAATCCAAGCCTTATTATTATCTCCATGCATCTGCTGAAGTGCTTTGGACTTCCTTCCACAGGGCAGAGGGGAGCCCAGTGAGAGGAGCCGAAGCGGAAGTGGAAACTGCCAAGGTGGCATGGTCCCTTTTAAGTAATAAGTTATAAGTAATGGTGTGCGGCAACACATCCCGGTATCCCGCCGGGCCAGCATGGGCCTGGTCACACAAAAGGCTTTAGCAAGCCACATGTTACCTCTGGGAGCACAATTCTCAACCTTGGGAGGTGGAGCCAAACAGGAATGAGCAAACAGGGTTCACCAGCACACATTTATTCGCTAAGAAGTGAGCATTCTTCACAATCCTGGCCTACCATGTTGTATGCATGGTGCCTAACTCAGAACAAAGAATGGATTTGAACTCATTTCCTCTCGAGATCAACACATGACACTTTCCTTTCCTTGGTAGCCCTATGTATAGGCTCAGTGCACATGGAGACACCCATGTCATTCCCATGAGCTTCCTTCTGGGCAACACTTGAGGGCCCAGGGGAGGCAATTATCAAGTTGTTTGTTTGCGATTGAATCATTAACACACAAGTGACATTTGCACAGCACAGAACCTGCCTTGCATACATGGTGTAAATATATATACCAGACACACACATAAAGGTTCGTCTGATGCAATCGTCCTCAGAAAAGGAAGGATGTTACTCACCTCTCGACTAAGAAGATGTTCACCTCCTTTTTATCTTCAAAGAAGGAGATGCCAAAACACAAATGAGGGAATACTTTGCACCATTGATATCACCACTGCTAACCACTCACTATACCAGTGATAATGGCTCAAGATTGTGACCAAAATTGTACCTGGGTCAGTTTGAAGGCTTGACAGGCTCTACAGGAGAAATTCTCCTGAAAAGACAGGGGCGAAAATTAGAAGCATGGTAACCATGAGTGGCTCAAGTGGCTAAGATGCTGACTGGAAGGCGGCAGGTCAGCAGTTCGATACCTGAGTACTGCATGGCGGAGTGAGCTGCCGTCTCTGACCCAGCTCTTGCCAACTGTTATGTATGTTAACTGTGTTTTCTGACAGGAGCGGAATGTATCTCATGCATCTATTCTTATGCAAATAAGTGGATCGAAAATGTGCACACTCTGTTAGCCAATGCGCTTGTTGTATTATTGTTATTGTTTATAGTGTATATAAGTCCGAGTTTTGCCCCATCCAAACTGTGTTCAAACCCCACTATTAAAGAGCTGAATTTCACTACTTCACTCGTCTGCTTCTTCATTCCCTGAACACGAAACCAACCTAGCAGTTCGAAAGCAAGAAATTGCAAGTAGATAAATAGGGACCACTTTGGTGGGAAGGTAAACAGCGTTCCATGCACTCTGGTGTTGAGTCATGCATGCCACATGTCCATGAAAACATCTGCAGATGTAGACAGCGCTGGCTCTTTGGCTATGAAACAGAGATGAGCACTGAACCCTAGAGTTGGATATGACTGGCTTTTGAGCAAGGGTGACCTTTACCTTTACCTTTAACCATGAGCGGAAGCAAGGGAGAACTTTGTGGTTAGGGAACAAACCTGAATTATTCCTGACTTTCTTAATTATGGTGTTGGTAACAGCTAAGGCATCTGGCAACACCAGCGGAGTCGGCAGAAGAGGGAATGTTTGGGCAAGAGGGAACAGGCGGGTAAGAGGGAAAGTCTTTGGGGCCTTACTGCACCTGGTCTCCAGTCTGGTGGGCCGTCCCGCTTGCTCACGGACAATGTTCGGCATCGGCAGTACATCCCACACCTGGAGAGACTGTGCCTGCACAAACAAAAGAGAGTGGGATATTACAGGACAAGAAATACAGAAATTTCTGCCAAAAACCCCACCACCACAAGTAAAGTTTTAGGTAGAACTTGGAAAAATTATGTTTCAAACACAAGCCCCAAAATCTGTCATGCTGGCTGGAAAACTGGAGAGTTGTAGTTTAATTTTCAACACCAACACCAAATACATGCATGCTTGCATACATGCATAGCAATCACACTACTATACCGCCCCATAGCACTTTGTGCACTCTCTGGGCGGTTCATAAGTTAATTAGCATTTTGCCCCCAACATGCTGGGGATTCAGCTTACCAACCTCAGGAGGATGGAAGTCTGAATCAACCTCAGGATCAAACTCACAACCTTTTGGTTTCAGTAGAGCAGTTTAACCACTGCGCCACCAGGGCTCCTAAATACATACATAGACACTACCTTGACAGTTCTTAGTCCTTGGTTAGGTCTTGAACTGTTAATTTTATACCAATCTTTGACTGTGAATCTAATGATACATTTTTACAACAACAACAACAACAACAAATAATTGAGGGCAAACAACTGGAGAAAATAATAAAATATTGTGATTTGCTAATTGAAGTTGAGCATTTATAGAGGAAGAAATCTGTTGCTGTACTCATAGTGAGCTCTCGGAGCAATAC
Source organism: Bradypodion pumilum (assembly GCA_035047305.1). Classification (NCBI taxonomy): domain Eukaryota; kingdom Metazoa; phylum Chordata; class Lepidosauria; order Squamata; family Chamaeleonidae; genus Bradypodion; species Bradypodion pumilum. The sequence continues at coordinate 6,541,113 of JAWDJD010000007.1, forward strand.
CTAAAGGACTCTCTGGTATTTGGAAATTTTGGATTTACTGTAATTGAATATCCTTTTTTAAAATAAAAAAACTTTACTAGAAACTGCCTATATACTTAGCTGTTACTTTAACAGTTCTTAGGTCCTTGGTTAGGTCTTGAACAGTTAATTTTATACCATTTTTCAACTGTGAATCTCACGGTATATTTTTAATATTAATTTAACCTATTCGACTTGAACATCCTAACTCTCAGGGGGGGAACCCCTGTTCTTAGGCCCTTGGTTAGGTCTTGAACAGTTAATTTTATACCATTTGAATCCAATAATAATAATAATAATAATAATAATAATAATAATAATAATAATAATAATAATAATAACAACAACAACAACAACAACAACAACAACAACAACAACAACAACAACAACAACAACAACCATCATCATCATCATCCTTAATGGCAAAGAAAAGGAAGATGCCAACCTTTCCACCCATCAAAGTCCAAGGGGCTCTTGTGTTTAAGAAGGAGGACTCGAGTCCTATCTGTATAATCACTTGTCACTGACAGTTTCTGATCTGCTGTGTTTCTGATCTGGCCGTGCATGTGCTGTAACCCATTTGCGCATGCGTACCATGGTCATGCATGCGCACCATGGTCACGCATGCACAGTATGCCATTTCCCTGCCGTTCAAATACGGGACGGTAGCGGGAAAGGGGAGGAACAAGCGCAGAAAACTGGGAAATCCCGGCCAATACGGGATACATTGTGTGTATACTCGACTCACGTCTAGGACAGAAAGCAGAAATTTCTGCTTCACCCTGATTTTAATGTGTTTCTTTTCCCTAGAGGGAGATTTTTGCCCAGTTAGTTTCAATCTCCTCTGTTCAATGAAATAGTAGGTCTTACTAGTTGTAGACCATTCGCTACTGCAAGTGGTCTACAACTTGGGTTAGAATGTTAAAAAGCATTACCCTTCAATTCCATAATCTACCTGTCATCTATACAACCTTGGATTGCTTTAGCTCTTCCACACTAGTGATTTCTAAAATCATGGCACCAACAATTTAGAATTGTGTGTGTGTGTGGGGGGGGGGGGCATTGTTTCTGGAAAGTTGTAATCAAAGAAAGAAAAATTTCCAGGCTCTGCATCATCATATATTTTTTTGGAAACATAGGCTAAGAAGTCTTCAGGGAATGCAGGTTTAATTTGATCTCGGGTCCACCAGATCTAGAGGCCACCAGAAGCTGTTTTCAGCGCAATGATTCCACTTCAGAATGTGCCACGTGATAATTCCTCTTGCTGAGTGATTAAAAGCCGCATACTGTCTAGAATTAGCGGCAAAGAGCTTGCAAACCCCAGGGTGTGGTTTAAGACTCAGTACCTTCCAACCCTAGAAATAAATAATTAATTCACATATTTATTGATAAGTAGTTCATAAAACCTATCATTTGCAGGCTTCCTGTCTGCTCAGCCAGTGTGAAAAGTTAAGGTAGAAACCTTTGCATGAGGAAGAAGACAACAGATGTCACACGGTCATACAGCTATTATTTACGTTATGTTTTACACCATGTTTCTCCCCCCCAAAAAAGGGCCCAAGGTGGCTTATATCATTAAAAAAATAAACCATGTTAAAAGCTTAAAGTGATACATTATTAGAAATTTTGGAAATAATTAAATATACAGTACAGTAAAACCCATACCTGTCAAGCGCAGCTCCGCAAAATACGGGATACTACTGCGTATGCATGGACACGTACGCACAGTAACCTGTTTGCGCATGTGCACCATGGCTGTGCATGTGCAGTAAGCCATTTGCACATGTGCACCATGGCCACACATGCGCACTGTAGCCGCGCATGCGCAGTAAGCCACTGTACAGTACTTCACTCTCCAAAGCCCTTGGTGACAGACCTCTACTTGCTTCTAGACAGCCCTCCAATCTCAAACAACTACTGACACACAATAGACTACATGAAAGTGAGACAGAGTTGGGAACAAAACCCTGCTGCAAACTCAGATGTCAACTTTGCCCCCACATTCGCTCTGGAAACAGTATTACTGGACCCAATGGCACCACCACACACAACATTAAAGGCAGTTTTACTTATTATTCTGCCAATGTGATTTATGCCATCCCTTGGCAAAAATGTTTGCAAACCATTTCAATCCACCTGGACCCTCTATCCGAGACCTGAAAGTTGCGATTCTGGAATAGAGAAATTACAAGACTAGGATCCAAAGGGAGACAGCAGAAATAAAATATAGTGGTACCTCGCTTAAAGAGCATAATGCGTTCCACAGGAGTGCTCTTTAAGCGAGTAAGTAACTATTGTAAGTAACTATTTGTGACTTTTGGCGGGGAAGCTTGTTAAGCGAGTTTTTGTTTGGTTTTAGTTGTTAAGTGAGGCGACCATTCAGAGAAAATTCTGCTCTTTAAGTGAGTTAGTCTCTAAGTGAGGCGCTCTTTATGCAAGGTTTTACTGTACATTTATCTGTTGGACACCCATCGCAAAAGTTTGAATATTAGCCACGTTTTTTTGGGACATTATCAAATTTGATGCTGTACACAGATTGTTATTGTTGTTCAGATTATTTTATATTTTGCTATATTTTACCCCTTCACAAACTTTCCTGTAAAATTCTTTCACAACATGTCTCACAGAACAAAGGATGTGCTCACACAGTAACACAAAGGTTAAACTCATTAGCAAATGTTCAATGCCAGGTATACCCACTATGACAATTGAAAAGGGGATATTTAGAGCTAATCCGCATAACAACCAGAGATCATCTGCTACTGCCAGCTGTAGGAAGCTGTATTGATTTGCACACTTATCTATTTAATCATTCTATGCCTCTGTATCTGGAGTATGTAAGTTCATGCCTTGACATCTCACTCCTGTCTGATGAAGCGGACTTGATCCACGAAAGCTCACGTTAAAAAAATATAGCAGTCGGTTTTTAAAGTGCTGCAGCGTTTTTGTTTTCTGATATGCCTGAAACAAAGACTAACACCACGACTATTTCAAAAAGCAAACAAACCCACCTACATAAATGTTTTTTAAAAATATATTTTGTATTAAGTGCCAGTATGATAGTACTGTATTGCATTATTATTATTTTTGGACTGGGGCGGGAGGGATGCACACGAAGGCAGGAAAGAAGAGTGGGTCCCAGACTGAGTACTGTATGTGTAGGTCCCACTTCGAAATGTTGCCAAAGCACTCCGTTAAAAGGCTAACGCACATCTCAGATGGTCTCGGTTCAAACCCCACGTGGTGCAAAAAATCCCCACAATCTAATTTTTTTTTTCTGGAGGAGTCACCGTGGCATGTCAAAGTGGCCTACAGTACAAGACTGTTGTTGCAGGTTACTGAAATAATGCACGCCAAGCCCTTTGAACTGTCGTCCGTGAATGCTAAGCATTATTATTAAGAACAGAATGTCAACAGCTGAGAAGCATTACAGGCCCAAGTGTAGCTGCCTGAATGTGAGACGGGGATTTTGCAGAACGCAAAATCTTTATCCGACTCCTTCCTCGCCCGAAAAGAATTTCAGAACCGGATAGTGGAGGGGCTGACTGCGGAGCATTGCATCTATCTCCAGCCATTTCAACTAGGCAAGTGTATCGGACAGAAAATAGCTTTTTAATCAAATAATCCTAAAATTGGGGGCGGGAGGGAGTTCCCCAGAGGGTGGGACTGTATTCACCTCTCCAAAGTAAACAAAATGTGGGTGGAAGAATGGAGAGCCCTTGCAGTTTTAATTCTGTCGGAGACTAACAAAAGGGTGTGGGAAAAAAACCATAGGCACCAGCAGCTAGAAGGACTTTCTGTGAAAACTTTGTGAAAACTTTGACCAAGACAAAGGAGGCGGCTCAGGAGGCAAAGGGTTAACCTAAGCTCCAGCGCTGGCACCTGTTTAAAGAGACATGTGGGAATTTGCCGGCCCTGACCCCTGCCACTGACCCCTGGCGACCAGGCTACGGGGAAGCTGGCCAAAATATGGGAACAATCTCCCCAGGCTTGAAAAGTGACATTCCTGATGTTATCCCTTCTAGCCATTCCAGCAGCCTTCCTCAGACGTCTCACTTCCACGGTGGCCCGCTTTCGTTTTGTCGCAAGCGTCCATGTTTGCCACTGCTAACGTAAGGTGGGGATGAACAGGCTTTGTGCGAGGCATTTCTTTGAGCTGTGGTATCACCTCGGGTTGTAAGAGCGGAGCTAAACCGTGCCAATATTTAGTTTGCCTTACTGCACCATATGTTAATCTCTTCATCCGTTTTGCCATTTTCAGTACTGTCAATGTTGTTTCCGCTGCATATAAGAGCCCTGGTGGTGCAGGGGTTAAAAAAATCCTGTACTGCAGCCGGAAGGTTGTGAGTTCCAACCTGACCAGTGCTCAAGGTTGACTCAGCCTTCCAAAGTCAGTAAAGTGAGTACCCAGCATGTTGGGGGCAAAATGTTAATTAACTTGGGAACCGCTTAGCGAGTGCGCTATTAATATATGGCAAATGTATCCTGCAAAGAGGGGGGGGGAAGCAAATTTCCCACCTGCTCCCCCTCTCTTTACCCTGCAAGCTGACCTTGGGCCAAGACTGGGTGAAGGTCGGGCACAAGACAGCCCAAGAAAGCCGGGCGGAGTGGGTCACAAGCTCGGGCGAAGCCGGCAGCCAAGGCTGGTGCCACATTTTCTGGGCCCGGGTTTATAAATAGCCCGCGTTATAAATAATGCAGCATTATTCTCCCTATAATTATCGGGTGGGAAGTTTGCGGCTGGGCCCTGGTATAGGATCCCCGATGGCAGGTTGGCACCCGCCCGCCTCCTCTGAGCTGGGCTTCCGAATTTACACCCCTTCCTCCTCGATGCATCGGCTGCTCTGCCGCCGGATTGACACGCAGTCCGGCAAGACGAGCCAGCGGACTGCAGCTCCATTACTCAAAGCGCAGGCTCCGCAGGACCAAACCGCATCCTTTTCATTGAAACTCAATGGGAAATAATGGAGCTGAACTGCATCCAAAGGCAGGGAGGGCGGGGGAGCTGTCACCATTACCATCCCTGCTAAGCAGAGGTTAATTTTTAAAAAGAAACACATGTCGACCCCGAGGCCCTAAGCCTGCCTAAAAGACATGCCCTTTTGACCTGTTCCCCTCACCCCAAATGCATGTGGGTTGCCTGTGATGACTTGGTTGTGGGGGAAACGCACACTGGACATGCTCAGAAACACAGCTGCTATATTCCTGGACTGAGTTATTATTTGACTGATAGCTTGGATAATGGTTAAGACGCTGAACTTGACGGCCAGAAGGTTGGCAGGTCAGCGGTTCGAGACCCGAGTTCTGCACAATGGAGTGAGCGCCTATCAGCTGTCCCAGCTCCTGCCAAACCAGCAGGTCGAAATCAAAAACTGTGAGTAGATAAATAGGTACCACTTCGGTGGGAAGGTAAACAGCGTTCCATGCACTCAGGTGTCTAGTCATGCCTGCCACATGACCATGGAAATGTCTGCAGACCCCCAGAGTTGGACATGACTGGCTTTCGAGCATGGGATACCTTTACTATTTTAAAGGTAAAGGTCACCCTTGCTCGCAAGCCAGCAGTATCCGACTCTAGGGTTCAGTGCTCATCTCTGTTTCAAAGCCAAAGAGCCAGCGCTGTCTGCTTCTGCAGATGTTTCCGTGGTCATGCGGCAGGCATGCCTAGACACCGAAGTGCAAGGGACACTGTTTACCTTCCCACCGAAGTGGTACCTATTGTTCTACTTGCAATTTCTTGCTTTTGAACTGCTAGGTTGGCAGGAGCTGGGACAGACGATGGGAGCTCACTCTATTGTGCAGAACTCAGGTCTTGAACTGCTGACCTGCCGTCCTTCCGGTCGTCAAGTTCAGCATCTTTACCACTTGAGCCACTGCAGTAATTTTCTTGCTAACAGCAAATCCAAGAAGGTGGCTTCATTTTGGCAGTTTAAAGTTTGATTTGGACACGAAAGAAGGAGATTTAATCCATTCCAGACTAGAGGACGAGCACAAATTACGACCGTTACTTTCGGAAAAACCAATACTGCATGATGCTTATTGAGAGGATTTAAGTAGCATCATCGCAACATGGCAAGCTTCACAGTATGCAAGGCAACAGTTCCCTGTTTCAAAGAGCTTGCAGTCACAGCTCCCCACTAAATATCTATCTAATTTCTTTCTGGACACCCCATACCATCAAATCTTTTATCATCTGTTTACCTCCATGCCTTCAGGTGCTTTGGATGTTTCCTGCCTCTAAAGATCTTAGTAAAATAATAATGTCCAATGCGTACAAACATGGAAACTGAGGCAGGCTTAATGCAGTGAGGTGGTGCGAGATCCAATCTTTTCCCCTCCTGTTTTCAATGGGAATTTCCTGTTACTCAGATACAAGGTTTGCAGGGACACATGTGTAAAAGAAAAGTAACCATCTCAGTTTAAGTTTGCTGCGGTTTACAACGGCATATCCTATGGAAATGCCATCCTGGTTTACAATTTTTAATGTATTTTCCCCCCGGTTTACAACAATCAATTCAGGACTATCAATTCAACACTCTACGGACGTTTCGGTTTACAATTTTTTCAGGTTACAACAGAGGCTGTTGGAACGGACCTCCGTTGTAACCCGGGATTTTACTGTATATAATGCATGCATGTTAGAAACACACACACCCAGCTCCTCTGATAAAGTAAGAAACACATTTATATAGTTAGGTAAAGGTAAAGGTTTCCCTTGCTCGAAAGCCAGTCGTATCCGACTCTAGGGTGCAGTGCTCATCTCTGTTTCTAAGCCGAAGAGCCAGCCAGCGCTGTCTGCTTCTGCAGACATTTCCATGGTCATGTGGCAGGCATGACTAGACACTGGAGCGCACGGAACGCTGTTACCTTCCCGCTGAAGTGGTCCCTATTTATCTACTTGCAATTTCTTGCTTTCAAACTGCTAGGTTGGCAGGAATATAGTTAAATAAATCTATTTTTTTTCCCCAGCCACACCTAAATAACAAAACCCCATGCCTCGAGGGTTTTTCTCAGGTTTAAATGGAAACTCCCCTTTACCCAAGTGATGTTCAAACCCACATTCCTCTCTTTGAACCAGACCCTTGGCAACCCACTGGTTTCCCATTAGGACCATGATATATAAAAGTTCCACTTTTTACTCCAAACTGATCTATACGAGCTGTAAATTGAGTATTTCTAGCCAGGAATGTACATGCAATTTTAAAATGGCTCCTCAGCATGGTCTAATAATCCTACATACATATTCAGTATCAAAGCCGGTGCAAAGGGGGGGGGAGGGGAGATTTGGGTTGGAAGGGGTGAAATCTCAGCTAAAGGTTGTTGGCGTCAGAAACTGTGTACAAAAATGCAGGAAGCTGTACCCATAAAAGAAAAAGGGAAATGGAGTTTTTTAAAATCTCACTTATGAAAATCTTGTTCTCTCCTAAAGTTGTGCCATGCTGCAGGGTCCCCCCCCCACAATTTCCCCTAAAAGTTCCAGCATCTTACACTGTTGTGAGTTCGATCCTGACCAGGACTCAAGGTTGACACAAGTGCTGCTCAAGGGAGTGAGTACACCATCTCTCTCCCAGCTCCTGCCAACCTAGCGGTTTCAAAAGCAAGAATTTGCAAATAGATAAACAGGTGCCACTTCGGCAGGAAAGGTAACAGCGTTCCATGCGCTGTGGCATCTAGCCACGTGATTATGGAAACGTCTGCAGACGCAGAGGGCGCTGGCTCTTTGACTGTAAGTGGAGATGGGCACAGAAGGAACCCTAGAGTCGGACACGACTGGCTTTCGAGCAAGAGAGACCTTTATCTTTATTTATCCCAAAGATGGGACTGCAGTGGCTCAAGTGGCTAAGACACTGACTGGAAGGCGGCAGGTCAGCAGTTCGACACCCGAGTACTGCACTACAGAATGAGCTCCCGTCATTTGTCCCAACTCCTGCCAACCTAGCAGTTCAAAAGCAAGAAATTGCAAGTAGATAAATAGGGACCACTTCGGTGGGAAGGTCAACAGCGTTCCTTGCACTCGGGTGTCTAGTTATGCCTGCCACAAGACCACGGAAATGTCTGCAGCAGCAGACAGCGCTGGCTCTTTGGCTATAAACAGAGATGAGCACTGAACCCTAGAGTCAGATACGCCTGGCTTTTGAGCAAAGGTGACCTTTACCTTTAAAATAGTAAAGGTATCCCATGCTCGAAAGCCAGTCATGTCCAACTCTAGGGGTTGGTGCTCATCTCCATGTCTGCAGACATTTCTATTGTCATGTGGCAGGCATGACTAGACACCTGAGTGCATGGAACGCTGTTTACCTTCCCACCAAAGTAGTACCTATTTATCTACTCGCAATTTTTTTGATTTCGACCTGCTGGGTTGGCAGGAGCCGGGGACAGACGACGGGAGCTCACTCCATTGTGCAGAACTCGGGTCTCGAACCGCTGACTTGCCGACCTTCCGGCCCGTCAGGCAGCGCTGGCTTTTCGGCTGTGAAACAGCGATGAGCACCGAACCCTAGAGTCGGATACGGCTGGCTTTCGAGCATGGCTGACCTTTACCTTGATTTACCCCAAAGATGCCCAGCAGTGGCAACACATCAAAGGAAGCAATTAATGATCTTCTGATCTACAAACGCTCCCCCCCCCCAATAGGAGAAATGAAAGGGGGAAGGAAGAGAAGGAAAAGAGAGAGAAAAAGAAGAAGAGCACTTACAGAGCAGAGAGGAAGGCAAGGCAGGTGGCCGCCGAAGGGACAGAGCTCACTTTCCTAGGGGCATTACTTCCTCCTCCTCCTCCTCTTCCTCAGCCCCCCCCCCAACACCCAAGATCTCGCCCCACAGTGGGCCAGATCACTATTGCCCCAGTGGGCCAGATCACTATTGCCCCAGTGGGCCAGATCACTATTGCCCCAGTGGGCCAGATCACTATTGCCCCAGTGGGCCAGATCACTATTGCCCCAGTGGGCCAGATGACAAAGTCACCGTCCGAGAGAGAAAGAGCGAAGGGAGTGTGTGTGTGTGTGTATATATTTAGCTCCAGGCAGGGCGGAGTCGCGGCTTAGGAAGAAGAGCAGCAGGGGGGGAAACGGAGTCAAGGCGGATTAAGGGGCGCCCGGGCGGCTCCGAAATAGCAGCGATGATGCGGAGGCCAGAAGAGAGGAAAAGTTTGTTCCTGCGGCCGAATTAGCAGCACAGAAGGAAGGAAGGAAGGAAGGAAGGAAGGAGGGCCATCCAAGCAGCTGCTGCCGGGAAAGCTGGGGCGGAGGAGGCGGGTGGGGTGTGGGGCTGCTGCCCCTGCTTGCCAGCTGGCATCGCCCGCCACCGCCCTGCCCTGCTTTGCCCTGCCTTGCCCTGCCCGGGGCGGGAGGAGAGGCACAAGCCCGGGCTCGCACGGCCCCTTCGCACGCACACTGGCACACACGCGCTGGCTTGCTTGCGCGCCGCCACTAACACCACCGGACCCCACAAGACGGCCGGAGCCCGGGGTTCGATCCCGCGGCTAATTGGGGCGGCTCCTGCCGCTGCCTGGCTCTGTCTGCAGCGCCTCCTGCTGGCGGAGAGAAAGCGAGCGGCCAGCGGGGGGCGTTGCGGGGCACCAGCCCTGAGTCTCTTTATGGGGCCGTGGGCCGGATGACTTGGCATCAGGGGCCGGATCTGGCTCACGAGCAGTGCCGTATTTAGGATCAATGGGCCCCTAGGCTGAAGCATGTACCAATGCTGACGTTGGCCAAATTTAAGTCCTCATCCGTCATAGCTGTCAAGTATCCCTTTTTGGCCAGGAAAACCCCTTATTTTACCCTCTTTCCCACCGCCATCCCTTATTAATTAGACTGCAATGCCCTATTGCCACCATTGGAGGGCAGCACAGGATAAGCATAGCTGTCAAGTATCCCTTATTGGCCAGGAAAACCCCTTATTTTACCCTCTTTCCTACCACCATCCCTTATTAGATTGCAATGCCCTATTGCCGCCATTGGAGGGCAGCACAGGATAAGCATAGCTGTCAAGTATCCCTTATTGGCCGGGAAAACCCCTTATTTTACCCGCTTTCCCACCACCATCCCTTATTAATTAGACTGCAATGCCCTATTGCCACCATTGGAGGGCAGCACAGGATAAGCATAGCTGTCAAGTATCCCTTATTGGCCAGGAAAACCCCTTATTTTACCCGCTTTCCCACCGCCATCCCTTATTAATTAGATTGCAATGCCCTATTGCCACCATTGGAGGGCAGCAAAAGATAAGCATAGCTGTCAAGTATCCCTTATTGGCCAGGAAAACCCCTTATTTTACCCGCTTTCCCACCACCATCCCTTATTAATTAGACTGCAATGCCCTATTGCCACCATTGGAGGGCAGCACAGGATAAGCATAGCTGTCAAGTATCCCTTATTGGCCAGGAAAACCCCGTATTTTACCCTCTTTCCCACTGTCATCCCTTATTAATTAGACTGCAATGCCCTATTGCCACCATTGGAGGGCAGCACAGGATAAGCATAGCTGTCAAGTATCCCTTATTGGCCAGGAAAACCCCTTATTTTACCCGCTTTCCCACCGCCATCCCTTATTAATTAGACTGCAATGCCCTATTGCCACCATTGGAGGGCAGCAAAAGATAAGCATAGCTGTCAAGTATCCCTTATTGGCCAGGAAAACCCCTTATTTTACCCTCTTTCCCACCACCATCCCTTATTAATTAGACTGCAATGCCCTATTGCCACCATTGGAGGGCAGCAAAGGATAAGCATAGCTGTCAAGTATCCCGTATTTACCAGGAGATTTCCCTTATTTCCAAATCCAAAACTTGACAGGTATGTCATCAGTGCATGTTTGGCCAACGTAGTAGTAAATGGCAGACCAGAAGATGAGATGTACGCCTGATGCTACATTTCTTGTCTACTTCAGTCTATCCCATGCAGCCTAACATCAAACCATACACCACAGATCTACTACATCACAAGTCTGCTGTAAATGTTTCCCTGGCTCAAAAGCCAGTCATATCCAACTCTAGGGTGCAGTGCTCATCTCTGTTTCAAATCAAACCCCGGACTGTCTTCCTAAATGAAGCCACCTTCTTGGCTTTGTCGTTGGCCAAACTGAAGTCAGCATTGGTACATGTTTCTGTGGCACAGGCTCTACCGGGGAAAATATACTTTTTTAAAAATTAACTTACAAAAACCGCATTTTCAGCAGTTATCCAATCAAAAACTGAAAAATAAACATTTAAAGTTTATTATTAAATTACAGAAAATTTAACGTACGGCATTCCTATACAGTATTTAGAATTTTTATACTATTTATTTACTAAAAACAAACAAACAAACTGATTTTAAAAATTGATGTAGAATCACATGGTGTGGGGGGGCCTTTGTGGTGCGGGCCCATAAGCTGCAGCCTAGGTAGCCTATGCTTAAATCCGGCCCTGCTCACGGGCCATTGTTTGGGCAGCCCTGCAAAAGCACATATTGGCAATTAGCCATGAAGTTCCTGGGAACCATATAATTATGCAAAGGTCCTCCACTTATCTTCTGTTCCACATCGCAGCGTGACACCCATACCAGCGATCCAGTTCTGCGATCGCTGGTCTTCACTTTCTGGTCCTGAGCCATAAAGTCCTTATCGGTCCCAAACCAGAACGGACGAAGCTGCTGCCCTCCATCAAGATGGATTCAAGTGGGATTTAATTCACTTGGGGACCATCACCTTTCCCTACGAACAACTTCGCAACCCAAGGCCATTAGTCCTCAGGGTTGTCAGGTTAGTTAACCACTGCCTAACGATTGGTGTTGAGTCGTTGGCAGTATGGTCTAGTAGTCTATTACCATAGCAGGATATGAGACTGGTATTTTTTAGCAATAGCAATGACATTTATCTACTGCCCCATAGCACTTTAGTGCGCTCTCTGGGTGGTTCACACGTTAAGTAGCATTTTGCCTCCCAACTCGGAAGGATGGAAGGCTAAGTCAACCTTCAATCCTAGTCAGGATCGAACTCACAACATTTTGGCTGCAGTACAGCAATTTAACTACGGCGCCATGCTTGGCTTTGACGTTGGCCAAATGTAAGTCCTCATCGGTGCAGACCAGAAGATGAGACGGATTCTGTACCTCTCCACATATCTTCTTCTTTCGTGTCCCAATCAAGCCCTGGACTTTCTTCAAAATGAAGCCAAATCCTTGGCTTTGTCGTTGGCCAAACTGAAGTCAGCATTGGTACATGTTTCTGGCAGTTATCGGCAGACCAGTAAATGAGCCAGATCTCTCCGCATTCACTCAGCTTGTCGTTTTCTGCCAGCAGCCCCCACTTGGGCACGTTGGTCTTACATTGAGGGACTCCAACCCTCAGACTATTCAGGGTCCTCCAAGTGACATCGGGGAGGTCGAGTTCACGGCCATATCCTCTCCTTTAAATTTTACTCCTTGTCCAGCGAGCTCCTTCTTCCATCTTCTAACTTCATTTTGCTCTTGTGTACCCTCAATAATGTTTGCTCTTGCCATAAAGCTCTTCCTGGACCTGAGCTGATGGATTTGAGGCTCAAATCCGTTCAGAGGATGTCAAGGGTCCTTCTCTTGCTTAGTTCTCGCAGCCTGGGTGGCTCGTGGCCAAGGGTAGTAAGTTCATTGGACCGGTAGTAAGTTCATTGGCAGCGTTCCTGGAGAAGAAAATTCCCAGCTGATGCGGGTTGAGAAGAGGGTAGTTGTGCCCCATATCGCCATTGGCTCTTGGTTCAATTTTTTATTCCACCCTGCTTTTCCTCCTCTTGGACTCTAGGTGGCAGGCTTGGCTTCCTTCCGCCTTTGTCCTCATAACAACCCTGTGAGGTTGGCTAAGGCTTCACCCTTCCTATGCATTTCATGGCCTGAGTCCCTGCTTGAACCTGCCTCTTTAGCATTTTCGTTTGGGTGGGGAGAGTGTAGTTGTACCCCATATCGCAAGGGTTCGCAACCTACGGCCCATAGGAGCCTTTCAATGTGGCCCGCCGCCCTCACTGCCGCCACTGCCGCACCAGATGCGCCGGAAGTGACGATAATAGCTGAAAATTCTCACTGCCGGTGCCAGAAGTGGCGAAAACAGCAGAAAACGCGTCGTAAATGCACCCGCAGCTGTCGTAAAAATGTTTACGACATCCGCAGATGTGTTTTACAGCAGTGTTGACAACGGAGGGGGGTCCTCGTGTCTGGCCCGCTCAGCTGTCTGAGGGGCTGTGATCCAGCCTGCGACGCCAAAAACGTTGAGAACCCCTGCCATATTGCTACCGGCTCTTGGTTGCACTTTTATTCTACTCCGCTTTTTTCCCTACTGGCCTCTAGGTGGCAAACTTGGCTTCTGCCTTTGTCTTCATAACAACCCTGCGAGGTTGGCTAAGGCTTCACCCTTCCTGTGCATTTCACTGCTTCAATGAGAGACTTGGGACTCAGACGTGCAAGTCCAGCATTTTGAGCGCTGCACTCTCCTGGCGCAGTGAGCAAGTGGAATAATTTCCTCTCCTAAGGAGGCTGCTTGCAAGGCCTATGGGCGATTGCCTGCAGGAAAAGGATGAGTCACCAATCAGAAACCATGCTCTGGAAGAGCGACACTTGCGGGGAGTGTGTGTGTGTGTGGGGGGTGTGTGTGTGTGGGGGGGTGTTCTTCTGAGGTTTGGCAATCACTAACATTACATGCTCTTAAAAACAAACCTTATGCAATATGTCTCCAACTGCATAATGCAGTAATCTGAAGAAATCACAGGGTGTTTTATTTTATTTTTTAAAACCCTGCTTCTTAGCGAGCAGAAGAGGCAAACACTGATCTATTTTAATGTTATTGGGTGGCTGCCAGCTGGAGGGTTGTGCAACGGTTACACAAAAGGCATTGCACATGCGGTCAGAAACACTCTTCTCTATATATATTTTAAATATGGCATTTTTCCTTTAAAGGACATCTGTTCCTGATTTTCAAATGCAACCGCCAAAAAATATTCTTAAAAGATAGTCTATCTTGACAAAAAAAAAACCCAAAAAACCCACATCTAATTTGAGACAGAGAATACCCAAGCATAGTTTCTGAACCTGTTTCCAATGTCAGGAATATATCTGCGTTCTGTGTTACCTACAGAGTCGCAAGACCCTTAGGCTATCTGGGCCAAAGCTACTGAATCTGTATACAAGTTTTCATCAGACAAGAGTGCAATTCCACAATAAAGTTCTCAGCGTCTTGGTTCATCAATGCACTGCTGGGGGAAAAAAAGTCGTGAGATTAAGCCACACAATACACCGCAAATATTTGCTTTAGTGATGCACTTTGCTCAGCGCATAGTGGAGAATTAGGTGTGCTTTCACTTGGCTCAGTTAAGAAGGGTCTGGTGTCACTCAAAACTTGTATAGTTTCATGTCAACAGAAGGAGAAGTAAGAAGTCTTGCTTTATCCAGTTTGTGTTTTTCATGGGTGGATCAATGGTTTCATCAATTTCCTTCCATTCGTTCCCAAAAAACAAAATAAAAAATCTCTGCAAGGTATAATAATGGCTGAAATGTCATTAAACCAAGCATAGTAGACCGAGTGATGGACTAGGACGGGCTGCCCAAACTATGGCCTGGCGGCCAGATGTGGCCCCAACCCCAATTCATCCGGCCCACACCACCCAAGTAAAACACACCACTTGGGCACTCATGGTTTAAGCAGAGAAAATGACAGCCTAAAAATCTCTCTCGTCCTGTTGCAAAACATATCTGTTGCGAAACAGATTGCAAGGCGTGTTTTACTTCCGCTTCCGGCCCGCTGGAGCACATGACCAGCCCACGGCCCCAAAAGTCTGGGCACCCTTGGACTTGGATTTAGGTTAGGGCAATTGAGTTCAAATCCTTGCTCAGCAATGGAAACCCCCTGGGGGACGGGAGCAGTAAAACCGCTCCCTAAATATCACGCATACTTTGAAAACCCTCTTAGGGTTGCCATAAGTCAAATACGACTTGACAGTACATAATTCAGACACAGTACTTAGTGAGGCCGCGCCTTGTTCTCCATTTATGAAATGCAGAGAATTGCATCTGTTTCGATATCCAGTTTCCAAACACAGATACGTGGGAGCAAACTCTCACCATGGGACGGTACTTTTGATATGCTCAGAGGCACTCTTTTCTAACCAGCTTGCAAATGGAAAGGACACCAGTCGTTGCAAATAAGGGAAGATTTAAACCCCAGGGTCAGCACAAAACAGCGAGAACTGGACCTGAGAACACAGAGAGATCTGAAGTTAAATATTACTGATGGGACATTAATGGGATGTCAGTATCATACCAAAAAGCTAACTGGAGGATGCCTTTTACTATTCAACTGGGGCCGGTTTCTAAAACAGAGATGATGTTTTGCATCCCACCATTCTTTTGTTCAGAAGAAGAGCTACGGGAGGCTGCAGGACCAGCTCCGAAAGCAACACAATCGTCAGCGTGTTGGCTCCCAAACCAAATGAGGACCCTGTATTTTAATAACAGAGCACAGACTACAAGTCCCAGAATTCCACACTAGCTGGGGAGTGTCTGTTGTCCAAAAAAGGTCATATTCTAAAGCTCTGCCTAACAGCATAGCTGTCAAGTATCCCTTATTGGCCAGGAAAACCCCTTATTTTACCCTCTTTCCCGCTGTCATCCCTTATTAATTAGACTGCAATGCCCTATTGCCACCATTGGAGGGCAGCACAGGATAAGCATAGCTGTCAAGTATCCCTTATTGGCCAGGAAAACCCCTTATTTTACCCTCTTTCCCACCGTCATCCCTTATTAATTAGACTGCAATGCCCTATTGCCACCATTGGAGGGCAGCACAGGATAAGCATAGCTGTCAAGTATCCCTTATTGGCCAGGAAAACCCCTTATTTTACCCTCTTTCCCACCGTCATCCCTTATTAATTAGACTGCAATGCCCTATTGCCGCCATTGGAGGGCAGCACAGGATAAGCACAGCTGTCAAGTATCCCTTATTGGCCAGGAAAACCCCTTATTTTACCCTCTTTCCCACCGTCATCCCTTATTAATTCGTCTGCAATGCCCTATTGCCACCATTGGAGGGCAGCACAGGATAAGCATAGCTGTCAAGTATCCCTTATTGGCCAGGAAAACCCCTTATTTTACCCTTTTCCACCGTCATCCCTTATTAATTAGACTGCAATGCCCTATTGCTGCCATTGGAGGGCAGCACAGGATAAGCATAGCTGTCAAGTATCCCTTATTGGCCAGGAAAACACCTTATTTTCCCCTCTTTCCTGCGGTCATCCCTTATTAATTAGACTGCAATGCCCTATTGCCGCCATTGGAGGGCAGCACAGGGTAAGCATAGCTGTCAAGTATCCCGTATTTGCTGGGAAATTTCCCTTATTTCCAAATCCAAAACTTGACAGGTATGGCCTAACAGTGA